>CM042175.1:32499057-32504057 GCA_023376005.1 Doryteuthis pealeii
CATAACTGAATAAGATAGACAGTTAGTAGTAGTAGTTGGTTTTACGGCCTGTCAACCCTTGTTGGGTTATTTTATGCCAAATACGTTTTGTTTTATTAACAGGTATTTACTAACAGTTATTACCACTCTGAGTCAGAGTGGACCTGGGATTAATGGTGAAGAAGGAGTGCTCCACATTAAAAAACAGATTCGCATGGTTCCATAATTGGATAAGATAAACAGTTTGTAGTAGTGGTTGGCTGGTTGTTTGGTTTTACGGCATGTCAACACTTGTTGGGTCATTTTATGCTGAAGATCTTTTGTTTTATTTATTCTCAATGGGTACGCTATCGTTTTGAAACTCGTTTTTCAATTTAACCCATAGATGGAGACCTAACAGGTACTACCACTCCGGGTCAGAGTGGACTTGGGAGTAATGGTGAAGAAGGAGTGCTCCACATTCCCCAGACCTCCAAAACTGGAACCTCACCATCAGATGCAGTTTAACGTCATACCCAGGACACGTAGTAGTATTTGTAGTAGTAGTAGTAGTATTTGTAGTAGTAGTAGTAACAGTAGTGACAGTAGTAGTATTAATAAAGGTAATTGTTTCACCTCATTGGCAGTTGAGAGTTATGAAATATAAAAAGAAATAGCATACATATATATATATATAATATTATATATATATATATATAGGTTCTATCGACGATATTGGGCACTCTTTATCAATATGAAATACTACATTATCAACGCACGCACGCACGTACGCATTATATATTATATATATATATATTATATAATATATATATATAATATATATATATTATATATATATTATATATAATTATATATATATATATATATATATATATATATATATAAACTTTTTCAAAGAGAGGAAAAATTTTACAAAAATATTGCTCTCTGTATAATTCTAATTATTGAT
Source organism: Doryteuthis pealeii (assembly GCA_023376005.1). NCBI lineage: Eukaryota > Metazoa > Mollusca > Cephalopoda > Myopsida > Loliginidae > Doryteuthis > Doryteuthis pealeii. The sequence continues at coordinate 32,499,986 of CM042175.1, forward strand.
TATTATACATTGAGCTCTCTTTAGGGATTTATAAAAATCCTTGTATGAGTATACGTTTGCACTACAAGAGCATACAGTATGGTTATACAGTGAGATTTTGAAGATCCCAAAATAGAATCATCCCTTACAACCAGTCATTTGGATACCTTACACACACACACCACACACACACACACACACACACACACACACACACACACACACACACACATAATATATATATATATATATATATATATATATATATATATATGACAAGGTTGTAAAATGAATATAAAATATAAATATGAATAAATAAATAAATAAAATAGATATATAAATAAATATAAATATAAAATCAATATGAATATCAAATAAATATAAAATGAATATGAAAATCATGAACACCCTCGGTGGCGGCAGAATCTCCGTAGAGGACTGTTCATTTCAGAAGTCACTCTGATGCAACACCATGAAGCTAAGAGGTCCAGAAGAAAACAGCGGCAACAAAGCACCGGCACACCAACATCTTCAGGGACAGCCTTCACATGCGACATCTGTGGTCGAGAATGTTTTTCAAACATCGGACTTCACTGTCACAGAAGGCATTGTAACTTCAGAGGCACAAAAACTTTCTTATAGTCTTCCGAGACTGAAATGCCAATATAAAAGAAATGTGCAGTATATGAAACATGGTATATCCCAGGCCCCGACACTAACTTTTTTCATGACCGTCCCGAACAAAAATTATCAACCGTCCCGAATAGGGTTTGGACCGTCCCAAATAGGGTTTGGACCGTTCTGAAATCAAAATATCTTTGTTTAATTCATTAGCATCATCTATACTTGTCAGTCATCAGTAGCATAATAACATGTAATAAAACATTAAGAAAAGCTGAAGCAGTGATAATTCTGGATATTTTGACAAAAAATCCATTTCCTAGTGTGTTTTGTGCTAAAAAATACTTTTTTTTACTTTAAGTTACCCTGAGTAGGGTTAGTAGTACATAATTCGGTCATTTTAAACTATCTCCCTCCACCATTATTCATTACATGGCTTTGAGAATAGACTTGCGGTGCCGTAGCCTCATTTTGAGGTCAGCATTGGGGCAATCACTGGATGGCCATTATTGGAATGTAGTACTAATGTTTAGGAAAATTTTTTACCGTCCCCGGCAAACTGTCCCGGATGACGTATTGATCGTCCTGGATGTAATATTAATCGTCCTCGGGACGACGGGACGGCGTTAATGTCGAGCCCTGGTATATCCACAGGTCCTGCTAATAAAGATAATTGTTTCACATCACTGAGAAGTATGAAATATAAAAAAAAGAAAAAAGTAAAAAAAAGAAGAAAAGGAACTAATTGTGGAAGCACCACACCCAATTGGCTTAGTCATTAGATCTGTAGAATTCTAACAGTTGATGCACTTTTCAAAATACTTTCTACCCAAACAAACAAAAAACAACAAATTCCCCCCACGCGAAGTGTTTATAAATACTCACATATGTGTGCGCACATACCAACGGCAAAGAAAAAAAATGGTTTGTTACTAAGTGTAGCTTTGTCTGGCAGAAGGCCAGGATTATAGAGCTCCCAATTGGAATCAAACTCCGATCAGGGGGTTTGCAAAGTCAAGCTCGTTAGCCGTTAACACGACGTCTGTCAAAATGATAGAATCAAAAACTGACAGAATTTTCAGATTATGATCCACTCGTTTGTTAGCGGAACATTTCTCTCTCTCTCTCTCTCAACACACACACACACACACACACAACACACACACACACTCTCTCACTCCTCTATTCTAATTACTCTCACAAACATACGTCTGTCTGTCCGTCTGGTTCTCCCTTTCTCACTCTATTCCAACCACTTTCTACAAACGTATATAATATATATATATATATATATATATATATATATATATATATATATAATATATATATAAATATAAACGCAAACACTTATTCAATGAACACACGTGTAATTCGCCTGCAATTAATCGGTACCTCTCGATTAATTCAGTGGATTTAACCCTTAAGATCCTTATGGTGAAACTCGTGTAGGTTTCTATTGTATCCATTTCTTTAATTAATATATATATATATATATATAATATATATAATATATATATATATATATAGAGAGAGAGAGATAGATAGATAGATATAGATATATAGTTTACTATATCTATAAGTAAAGAGTGCTCAATATTATTGATAAAACATCTCTCTATTTCAATCACTTTCTACACACACACACACACACACACACACACACACACACACACACATATATATATATATATATTATATATATATATATATATATATATTATATTAATATTGATTATTTTATGTCTTCGCTATCTTAATTTATAAAACATACTGATGCGACTAGCTTGTGAAACAATCGACTCACATCAGTATATATTTAATCTGGTACAGGGCTATGATTTTGGGGGTCCTCATCAAGAGCCAAACTTACTTCGCCAATAAAAGATCTTCAAAATTTATTAGTTAATCAGTGACCAAAACATGAATAAATAAATAAATAAATAAATAAATGGAATTAAAAAAAAATTCTGGTACAAAATAAATGATTACTACCTGGACCCGTGGATATATCACAGTATGATAATTTGATTATTACAACGTTTGATATATTTACTCAAGAGCTATTGCCAAATAGTTCAATATATAAAAAGTATAATAATCTTTCTTTCTTTCCTTCTTTTCATCTGTTCATTATGTTCGATTGAAACATATTAATGTTATCGCTTCCGCGCATTCATCCCTCTCTTTATATTTCCCATACTCTTCTTTCTTTTTTCTTTCTTTCTTTCATTTTTTTTCTTTCTTATTGTATTTCTATATAGCATGTCCTTTTTCTTCTCTTTCTTTCTTTATAATAAAACGGAATGGTTTATCATTTAGCTGAAGTGACGACATTCATAAAAATAATAATTCGACGATTAAGCAAAACGAGAGAATAAGGATTACTTTTTTTCATTTCATCTTGAACGATTTGGACGATCTCATTTTTAACCAGAGGGTGTTGCAAGATGATAACGGTTGTACAATTAAGGAACACGAGTATATATAGAAGTATAGAGTATATATAAGAAGATTGGTACATAAATGAGAGTAACATCCCCTTGTAAGTTTCACTTGAGGAAGCCGTTGTTTTTTTGGCTATTTTCATTTTACCGTAAATCTACACTGAAAATACGAATTTGTTCGAATCAATACAACTCCATGTTTTAACACGAAAATATCATAAAATGATTTTTAATTGTGCTTTCGCATTATTTGAAATGAACTTAATTGTTATTAAGAAACACATTTATGATATTTTCGTGTTAAAACATGCAGTTGTATTGATTCGAACAAATTCTTATTTTCAGTGTAGATTTACGGGGAAATGAAAATGGCCGAACAAACAAACGGCTTCTTCAAAATGAAACATAGAAAGGGAGGTTACTCTAATTTTATGTAGCTAATGTTCAGATTACCGAATATTTTTTTGACTGCTTTGTAATTATCATTGTATTTGATTGTGATTATTAATGTTGTCTATTTTCCTGTCTTTTTTGTTTTTAGATCCGCAAGAGGAGCAAGTCTCACCGACATTTGATTGAGGGAGATATTATTATAAGGGTCAATGGAATTCCAGTTCAAGGAAAAACCCATGAGGCCGTTATGGATATGGTCGATGCTACAACTGGAAATAATCTCAATTTGGAAATCTACAGGTAAGGCATTTTCACATCATTTGATGGTCATTTTTTGGTCATTTTTGGTCATTTTCATGTCATTTTCTGGTCATTTTCATGCCATTTCAGAATTGTTTTCAACTTTAAAACAAAAATATTAAACAAAATTATTTTTTTCTAAACTTAATAGCAAACGCATTTCATCTTGAATGATTTGGACGATCTCATTTTTAACCAGAGGCGCAAGTATTTATATTTTAGTGTAATGAAATATTATATTAGATTAAAAAGACTGGCGAAACTAAATAAGAACGCATTTTCAGGTATTTTGGTCATTTTCTCGTCATTTTTTAGTCGTTCAGGTCATTTTCTGA
>CM042175.1:32509057-32524746 GCA_023376005.1 Doryteuthis pealeii
AATATACAGGGTCAGGCAAAATGATCTGACACATTTGTAGGTTATCTACCGACAAATGTGTCAGATCATTTTGCCTGGGTTATTTTATGCCGAAGATGTTTTGCTTTATTCATTCTTGTTGGATATTCAATTTTTTAAACACACATTTTTGAACTCATTTTCTATTATCTAAGGGCCGGGTTAGCTCAGTCGGTAGAGCGTTAGGCTATATATATATATATATATATTATATATATATATATATATATATATATATATATATGGGAGTAAAATATGGAAATTAAATCCGACAATATAAAGAAAATTTGAAAAAACAAGTGTTCCGAAAATGGGATGAATTTAATTATCGATGTTTAAAACATTTCGGTTTCATTGAACCTTCATCAGGATGTCTCTTGGGGTGAAGAAAATGATGGATGTTTTTATATGAAACATGTTTTTATATAGTTACATATATATACCCTGTATATATATCTAACTAGAAGTGGCTATATAGTGTATATATATAGTTACATATATATATACCCTGTATATATATCTAACTAGAAGTGGCTACCCAGCATCGCCTGGGTATAGGGTTTTCTTTTAAAAATCTAGTCTCATAGATCCATTATTATCGAAATGTGAGTTGCTTTCCCACAGGATTTCCCATTAAAAATAAAGAAGATTTAGAATGAAAGCATAATAGACTATTTTAGGAGACTTAGAGGAATGTCGATACCCCAGTAATCCACCCTCCTTTGTTAGAGTACTTTATTATCTCTCAGAATAATAAACTATTCCAATATAAATTTTCAATCAACATAAATTTAAAATCTGAATCTTTATTTTTTCCAAATATATTTTTGCTCTTTGACCCTAACACTAAGAGGATACATTGAGCTCTATTAATTATGATTATTGTAAACTACTACGTCGTAAGGGAGATTTCATCACTCAATATTTGGACTATATATATATATATATATATATATATATATTGATTTGGTAGTTGGTTTTGAAGGCTATCACAATGCAAGTGCAAAGAAAAATAAGGTAGCTATGGTGTTGTTTGTTAATCTGTGATTTATTCTTAATATTTCAAAATAAAATCTCTTCAAAAGAAGATTTCTGAAACTGAAGCTGTTGCTAGCGACCGTCCATTTTGTTTTCAGAAATCTTCTGTTGAAGAGATTTTATCTCTAAATATTAAGAATAAATCAAAGGTTAACAAACAACATCATAGTTACCTTATTTTTCTTTACACTTGCATTGTGATAGCCTTCGAAACCAACCACCAAACCAATATAAACACAATGCTTCAAGCAAATTATAAATACTATATATAAAACAATAATATAATATATATATATATATAATATATATATATATATATATATATAATCCAAAAATCTGGAGAAGAAATCTTCCTTACGACATAGGAGTTTTTTTTTAAACCTGTCGCAGTTTGCAGAGCTCAATGTGTGCTCTTATTGTTAGAGTCACAGAGCAAATTTATAAGTAAAAATATAACAAAAGACTCAGATTTTTTGCGTTATAGTCTATTTCAGGGAGCTTAGACAAAGTGTCTAACTCTCCCAAATCATCAGATGCGAATGATGAATTCTTTATTACTTTTAAGGCATTTGAAAACAGATTTTTTTAATTATATATATATTTGATTATCTTCACGAACATAAATCATTATATATATTATTATTTATTTATATTAAGAAGGCAATTACAATGCGTATAAAAAATAATTACCAGTGTCTAATCAATTTCGCAGAAACTTCATCTTCAGAGATTGTTTTTGAAATGGACGCGGTCTTGTGTGTTTTTTGTTTTGGACGTTATAAACACGCGTCTCGTGGGTTGTTATAACGCCACGCGGAAGAGCCGTGATATCCGTTGTTCAATCAATTTCAATTTCATTCCTTATATTTATTTATATATTTATTTATTTTTTTATTTTAAAATTTTTTAATATATATATATATATATATATATATATATATATATATATATTATATATATATATGTGTGTATTTATGGAATGTGTATTTTAACTAATTATATATTCAGTGTTTAATTCTAACCTACTGTTTATGTGAGGGTGTAACTTAGCTATTAATAAACCTTCTCTAATTCTGAGATTACCAACATTGCGTATTACTGTCTCTATTTTAATGGAGAAATTATTGTCCTTATTTTTGCATTTGATTAAATGTTTATGGAATAAGGATGGACGTGTGTGGATATGTTCTTTAATTCTAATGTGGAGGGGTCTGATTATATATAATATATATATATATATATATATATATATATATATATATATATATATATATATTTAATACCAGCCGATTTCTCAAGTTTTCTGATAGTATGTTTCTTTTTTTATATAACAGTCATTTAAAAGTTTGCAATAAAAATGCTTTCAACATTTGAAAACCGAACATTATGAAGATCGTTCTATTTGCGACAGTCGTTATCCAATCCACTGTTTTCTGTTTGCGACAGTCGTCATCGAATCCCCTGATCTATTCATCAATCATCGAGTTATTGTCATACGGAGAAGAAAAAAAGAAACGTTGTTAAATGCAACAGAATGTTCTTAATTTATTTCTCTCTTTCAGATGATCCGTATTTAGAGATCAAGAAACGTAAGACATTTCAATCTTGCATATATTAACTCACCCCTATTATGCACACACACACATAAAAAAGAAATCACCCCCCCAACCCCGCAAAAAAGGGGGGGGGGGGTTTAGAAATATCAGGTTTAGTTATGGAATAGACAAGTGAAGTGAAGGAATCAGTCGTTGAATATCAAACAATAAAAAACAATGGTTTTAATTCTTTACCTACTTTGAGCCGCTCATAGCGGCTCTCCTACCACTCCGCATACCACACCCAAGTAAAGAACAAAAACGGACGGTTAGTTATAACTGAGCAGAAATACTCAGATTACAATAATAATAATAATAATAATAATAATAATAATAATAATAATAATAATTATTATTATTAATTTTGACCAAATTTAATTTTGACCATACAACAAAATGGTATATGCATAAACCAGAATCTGTTCTTGAGAACGAAACGCACAAAATTCTCTGGGACTTTGAAATAAGAACGGATCACCTCATCCCAGTAAGAAGACCAGACCTAGTGTTGATTAACAAAAAAGAAAGAACTTGTCAACTGGTGGATTTTGCAGTTCCAGCAGATCACAGGGTTAAGCTAAAGGAAATGAAAAATTGGATAAATATCTGGACCTTGCCAGAGAACTGAAAAAGTTATGGAATATGAAAGTGAAGGTGATACCAATTGTAGTTGGTGCACTTGGAACGGTCCCAAAAGGATTAGAAAAGGGTTTGAAAGTTTGGAAATCAGAGGAAGGATTGATACCATTCAGAACACTGCACTGCTGCAATCTGCCAGAATACTCAGAAAGTCCTGGAGACCTGAGGAGACTTGCTGTCACTCAGACTCCAGTGAAAGACCATCAGCTAATGCTGATGTGAAAACTCAAAAGAGTAAATAATAATAATAACCATACTTTATTTGAATAGAATGAGTTCTGGGGTGAATAGACAGTGAACTCTGTGAAGCCAAATACAAAATCTGATGGTTAGTTCATTATAATTGAGCAGAAGGACTCAGATTACAATAATGATAGGACTTTATTTGAATAGTATGAGTTCTGAGGTAAATAAATAGTAAACTTTGAAATATCCTACCATATAATAAAAATATCCAGAAAATTTGATTCAGCCGTAGGGGAGGGAATTTGTAGACAAGGTTTAAATGAAAACTCGTTCTGTCACGTGATATTTGTAACTTTTTGCTTCCTTTAAGCCACTCATAGTCGCTCTCCAATCCTACCACCAACCACTGATTGATTAGTTCCTTATAATTGAACAGAAGGACTCAGATTAAAATAATAATGTGACGGAGAACGAGAAAGGAAAAAGAGCAAGACGTTGTCTTTGCCTGCCCGGGATCGAACCCACGTCCTCCCGCATGCAAGAACAATTGCGATTTGGCACTGGACGGACGCGAGGTTTGACTGAGGTGCCCGAATATTTGGAAAATGTGCTGATAAATAACCAAGTAAGTCGAGCGCTGGGCAGTCAGCAGTCAGCAGAAGCAGTCGACGACGAAGCGTTTGCGAACGACCCAGTGAGAAATGGATTTTAGTCAAACAGAAACAAAAACTAAATAGGAAATGCGATTTTTTTAACTGTTAAAGATTATTTTCGACTACGACGACGGATTTTCCAGCTGCTAGACGAAGACGAAGAACGTGTTGACCAAAAGAAAGTCTGGTTTGTGAGAAGACGGTGAATCGCTTGTTTTTGTCCCCCCTCACCAGGAACTTGTTGATTAGAATATCTATTTGGACTTTATTTGAATAGAATGAGTTGTGAGGTGAATAAATGTTACATAATTATGGATCCCTAATATCTTTTTAAGGTAGTATAGAAATCCTTATGGCGATCAGTACAGCTGATGGCCTTGAGAGTGAGTGACAATGCTTGACCTCACTCTCACCTTGCGTTCTGGGGATGGAACGTGAGAACGGAAGTCAATAGAAGGCCCTTCCGGTTTAAGGTTAAGCAACTCAGTTAGTCAGTTGGAGTTAGGACTTAGAAGCGAAGCTAGCAAGATGTGAGACTCACTGCGTGATTGTCTGGTCTGGGGTTTCTACGAATAAAGTAACATCAAAAGTAAATCGAAGTCTTGTGTTATTACTAAAAGCTATCAATGACACAAGGCTTCTGATAAGGAACGATCCCCAACAGACCAGACCCGGAACCCTCAAGAAGACCAGACGAACCTTGGAGAATATACCATTATAATAAGATATGTGAATCTTTTCAAATATCGTTATTTATACAAATTTTTTACCGAGAAATTTTGCGGCAAGGATATTCAATTTAAACTTCCTTCACTTTTCACTTTGTTTTTTTTTTTTTTTTTTTTTTTTTTTATAGCATGAAGTAATTTTGCACAATTGAAAACGAGGCTTTTAGTTGAGTTGTATAAAAAAAGGGGAATCTCTGCTGAACTCTGAACACACAAAGTCGCCATTCACGTCTCATTCAGCAGAGTTCGTTTCGTTGATTTCTGCTTTTGCAAAAACCGAGCGCTGCGCTTTTTTTTTTAAAAAAATGTCCTTTTGCCACACACTTGGCTTGCTTTTGTGTGATGCTTTTTTCTTCTTCTCACTTAGAAAGATTTAGATCACATTTGAGCACAATTATTAAAATCATTTTTTTTATTTCTTCAGATATTTTTTTGCTATTTTGAATTGAATTTTTCTTGTTTTATCTTTATTTTAATTTCATAGGAAATAATGGAAATTTTACTTACGATTTTTATTTACTCTGCAGAAGAAGGATAATTGGTTGACCATCATTTCCTCGTTCGATATATATATATATATATATATATATATATATATATATACGAGGGTGAGTCAAAAAGAAAATGCCATTTTGTTTAGGACAGGTATAATTACCACATAGGAATATGTAATCATACATCAAAATGAAGCTGATCCACTGTGGATCATATCCCTACATATCCACATAGTCACCGTTTCTCTCAATAGCAATATTCCACCTTCAAAGGAGATCACTGCCTTATGAAATTCTGTTGACTGTTCTTTGGAGCCACTTCTTCACTACAGATTTCACTTCCACGTCACTGGAATAATGTTTGCCTCTAAAACCTTCTTTCATGGAGCCAAGAGAGGTATGAGATCCTCATGTATTATTAGTTATTTATTAAGCGTAGTTTGTGTGTGGCACAAGGCCAGAGGTATGGGTGCCGCAATGAGTATCGAACTCATTCCAACGGGTCTGCGAATCTAGTTTGCTAACCATTACAACACATGAAGTATCCTTTAATTCTTTATAGTTATTTACTAAGTTTAGCTAAGATGTGGCACAAGGCCAGAAGTATGGGTGTCCAATGAGCAATCGAACTCGCTAACAACGGTCTGCGAATCTAACCATTACACACGGAAGTGCCCCGAGAGCCATAAATCCAGAAACACTCCAACACGTTTTTCCATAATTAAATTGTGTTTATTGGGTGTGGCTGAGATGGAACCCCTAACATATCCAATACATGGCGGAGGGGGGGCTTAAATCTGCTAGCCCCGGGGCTAATGTAAAAAGTAAAAGTAAAATCGACGAAGTTGCCTATTGTCGTATCCGCCAGACAGCGAGGGAGTCTCCCCTTTTCAGTAGCGCTAAGACCAAGGTGATTGTTTTTTGGTATCTGAGGACGGGGCGCCACACCTACCATCTGCTCCTCACTTTACCGCGCAGATGCCTGTGCTACTGCTACGACTGTTTGGTATCGAACTCGGAACCTTGGGTTCCTAGACGAACGCTCTACCCACTGAGCTAAACTGTACTCTGGGAAACTCGGTTATAATGCGGATACAAGAGCCAGAGCCATATACACATAAACATTTCAACATATCTGTCCATAATTAACTTGTGTTTATTGGTGTGGCTGTAATGAATTTAGCGAAGTCTGTAACATATCCTAAACACGGAGGTTTAAAATCTGCAAACCCTGTGGCCAATGTGATACCTGTGTGTCAGCCAATGAATTCCTGGAAGCAATTTCATGTCACCCACGTACAAAGAATGTGTGTGTGTGTGTGTGTGTGTGTGTGTGTTATTCTATTTACCTCACTAAATGTGTCCTCTGCTCTGTCTCATTCACTCTCTCTCTCTCTGTCTGTCTGTCTGTCTGTCTCTCTCTCTCTCTCCTATATATATAATATATAAAGACCCAGAATTATTATCTAATGAAACATTGACCAGATAGTACTCTTCATATCCATTCATAGTGTGAATAGATGATATCCCCCCCTCTCTCTCTCTTTCTGTCTGTCTGTCTGTCTCTGTCTCTCTCAACACACACACACACACACCATATATATATAATATATATATTATAATATATATATAAAGGGTTTTCTTTTTATAGTATGTTTGAAGCATTGTGTGTATGTGTAATATAAAGAATTTTGAAGGCAATTGACAAATGCAAATATTTGTTGAAAATTATGTTTATCTACACTTTAAAGTGAATTAAAAAAAATTAAAAAGTTAATAATATAATTTTCAACACATATTGCTGTTTCTATTGCCTTCAAAAAGTCTTTATATTATATATATATATATATATATATAATATATATATATATATATATATATATTATATATTATATTATATTATATATCAATATTAATATATTATATATATATCATTTTTAACAGGTTTGGTTAGAGACTATGGAATACTTAATGATACTTTTTATTTGCTTACGTTCAAACCGTTGTATATTCTTTCTTCATCTTGAGGTCGGCATTCAATCTTTATTTATTGATAAGAACTTAAAAACTTGACGTATTCTGTCCAAATCGCCCCTAATTGACATTACTCTAGCGAGCCATAAATAATACATTATAAGACTGAAGCAGAAGGCCCATAAGAAATCTTACTGCAGGCCATAAAATCGACCTGTTTTATGAGATATTCAAAATGAATGAATGCTGAATAATCAATTTTGCAAAGATGGCCAAATTTGATAAAGTGAAGATGCCCGAGGGTCAATCGTTCTTTCTGATGTTTTTTTAATCTCAAAATTATATGAAAATATAAACTTTGAAGACTTCCGGTGTTTTGTCAGGTTCTGTTCCGATAATTTCAGATTGGATATGAGTCCCATCGTGAACAAACACCAAAAGGATTTTGTTAGTATTATTAAATTTAAACTGAATTGAAAATCTCCATATAACATTGTTTATGTTTAGAATTCAACCGGAAGAAAGCAAAGAGTGTGACGTTTTCAAACACGTCTAGCGGCTTTACGTATTCTGATCCAAATCGCATCGAATTAACATTGCTCTAGTGGACCACAAATAATACGTTATAAGACCGAAGCTGTGAGCCATAATAAATCTTACCACAGACCAATTATAGCTCGTGGGTCAGAATTTGGACATTCCTGACCTATTTCATTTATTTTAGCATTTCAGTTTATATATGTTTTTCAACCACAATATTATATAGCATTATTGATGCGTTTGAAGGAAGAAATCGCCAAAAAAAAAAAAAACCTGCCACAAATGAAGAAGAAAAAGTGCTCTTTCACCACGACAATGTACCGTGTCGCAATTCAATCGCAACGATGGCAAAACTACATGAATTGCACTTCGAATTGCTTCCGCATCCACCCTATTCTCCAGATATGGCCCCCAGCGACTACTGGCTGTTTGTGGACCTCAAAAGAATTCTCCAGGGAAAGAGATTTGGCTCCAATGAAAAAGTGATATCGGAAACTGAAGCTTATTTTGAGGTCAAAGACAAATAGTTTACATAAAAGACATCGAATTGTTATAGAAGCAATGGAATCAGTGAGAATGAGACTATGTTGATTAATAAAGTCGAACTTTTCCAAAATTGGTGTTTTATTAGTTAGGCCCGGGACTTTATTGAGAAATGGGTTATATTTGCAAAACATAAACAGATAAAAAGAAATAAACAATGAATATATAAATAAAACAATCATATTTGTTTATTTTTTGAATGGCAATGTAGCGCCAATAACTTGCTGACACTAATGAGAAGAGATATACTGAGATCTGAATTTCACTAAGAGGGTGCATGTATGGTTTGATGGCAGTGGTTGTTGAGATATGAAAATATCCATAAAAAATTGTTTATGTTTATAAATCAACTGGAAAGAAAGTAAAATTTGACGTTTTCAAACATGTCTGGCAATTTTTATGTATTCTGGTGCAAATCACTTCATATTGACATTGCCTCTAAGCGGCCATAAATAATACATTTTAAGACCGAAGCTGCGAGCCATAATAAATCTTACCACAGACCAATCATAGCTCGTGGGTCAGACTTTATATCTTTATAATTTGATGATTTTTTGGGTGCAATTTTAATTAGATTCCTTAAATTCTTGACCAAGTATATTTATATGAAACTAGCAAATTATATGCACCCTCCGGGTGGAAGTATTTAGTTAAATTTATATAAAAATATCATATTAAATTAGAAAAGGCTAAGAAACTGAATAAGAATGTAGAATAAAAAGATTTGGAACAGAAGGGGGTATGATTGAAAATAGAACAACTTTGAAACTAACTCTTCCATCATTTTTCTTACTCCCGTCTTCATTGGTAAATTTTCCCTAATTTAAACTGTTTTAGTTAAAATAGGAAGTAAAGAATAATATTACAGTATTTCTTCTTGTTAAGGGATTTCTTTTAAGATTTATTGAAGAGAATTTTGCTCATATTCAATAAGATAAAACCAAACAATTAGAAATCAATAATACTAAGCATATATTTATCAAATCAATTTTTTAAGTTCAATATGCAAATTAAGCCTTCCCATTCACACTGTAAACCACTATTTTGCTGTATAATATAAATACAATTGCATGTTATTAATAGTAGATATTGTCAACAGTCTTAATGATGTAAAACAATTTATTAATAATTGAGGTTTAAATAAAACCATGGAGAATGTGATCTAAATAACAAGGGAATTGTGACTTGAATAGTAATATAGTTTCGGTTACAGACAGACAAACCCACAATCTCCATTATAATAAGATAAATAAAATGATTCATTTGGAATGAATAGAGACCGGGTGAAATATTATCATTTTATTTAGAATATTCATGTGCAGTATTTTGTTTGAGTCAGTTTGTTTGGTTTATTTGTTTAATGGCAATATCACCTTAAAGGGTTATTTAATGCCAAACCAATCCTTGGAGAAGTAATGGTACTACTTAACCCGTAGCTAGTTCTATCCATTAATTTGAATTCTTACATACTCTGAAAGGACTATTAATTTCAAGAATTTTTATCCAATATATATATATATATATATATAATTCTGAATTTTTGTTCTGTTTTTCTTGTTTTTGTTCCAATGCTTCAAAGACCAAACAAACAAAGTTCACAAGAACATAGCGTTCGCTAGAAACACAAGGTTCCTAGTTCGATACCGGCCCTCGCCAACTCAGCGTTATGAGTAGCACAGGATCTGTGCGTAAAGTAAAGAAGCTAATGGTAGGCGTGGCGCTCCACCTCAGACGCTAAAACAATCTCCTTGGTCTGCGCTATTGAAAAGAGGATAGCACTCCCTCGCTGACTGGCTGATACCGACTTTAGGCCGCCCCGTCGACTTTACCTTTAATATATATATATATATATATATATATATATATATATATATATATATATAATATAGAGAGAGAGAGAGAGAGAGAGATAATGAAAATTTTATTTCAGGTAATATTAATATACCTGTTGTGTGTGTGTGTGTGTGAGAGAGAGAAGAGACGAGAGCGGAGAAGAGAGAGAGAGAGAGAGAGATACACATTTATATCAATTATATAATTCATATACTTTCTCGTCTCTCTCTCTCTCTCTTGCCCCCCCCATATCTATATATATATATATATATATATAATATTATATATATATAAATTTATATGATTTGAAAATCGCATATTAGGTGAGCACTGACAATTACGAAGTGCCGTTGATTTATGTCTTCGCTACCCTTATACTATATTATATATATATATATATATATTACTCTCACATGATATTTGACCTCTTTATAATTATATATTTAAATATATATATATATATATATATATCAGCAGCACAGAGCCGATGAATATAAGTTTTTTGCTGGTCTGCCAGACTGGTGTATCATGCGTGGAGTCCACCGGAAAACGTCTCTTTGAGTTCATACTTACCCGTAAATTCATATCTCTCGCCATAACACTTAACATTTTTTTGAAATCAATGGTTAATTAATGTGGATATGAATTTACGGTGTAAGTATGAAAACTCATAAGAGACGTTTTCGGTGGAACTCCACGCAGGATAACCAAGTCTTGGCAGACCAGCAAAACTTATATTCATACGGCTCTGTGTGCTGATATATAATATATATATATATATACTTTATATATATATATTATATAAAGAGTCAATATCATTGTGAGAGTATATATATATAATATATATATATATATAATTAAGGGTAGCGAGACATAAAATCAACGGGCCCTTCGTATTGTCAGTTTTGCAACCTATGCGATTTTCAAATCATATATATATATATATATTTATATATATATATATATATAATATATATATATGGGGGGGGGGCATGAAGAGAGAGAGAGAGAGAAAGTATATGAATTATATATTGATATAAATGTGTATCTCTCTTCTCTCTCTCTCTCTCTCTCTCTCCTCTCTCTCTTTCGCACACATCACACACACACACAGGATATTAATATGTACTTGACAAATAAATTTTCATAATCTCTCTCTCTCTCTCATCCTCTCTATATATTATATATATATTATATATATATATATATATTATATTATATATATAATATAGTAAAAGTAAAGTCGACGGGCGGCCTAAAGTCGGTATCAGCATCAGAGCGAGGGAGTCTATCCTCTTTTCCAATAGGCTAGACCAAGGGAGATTGTTTTAGCGTCTGAGGTGGAGCGCACCGCCTACCATCAGCTCTTTACTTTAACCGGCACAGATCCTGTGCTACTCTAACGCTGAGTTGGCGAGGCCGGTATCGAACTAGGAACCTTGTGTTTCTAGCCGAACGCTAATGTTTCTTGGTGAACTTTGTTTGTTTGGTCTTTTGAAGCATTGGAACAAAAAGCAGACAAAACAGAACAAAAATCAGAATTATATATATATATATATATATACTTTGGATAAAATATTCTTGAAATTAATAGTCTTAGAGTATGTAAGAATTCAAATTAATGGATAGAACTAGCTCGGGTTAGTAGTACCATTACTTCTCCAAGGATTGGTTTGGCATTAATAACCCTTTAAGGTGAATGCCATAAACAAATAAACAAACAAACTGACTTCAAACATAAATACTGCACATGAATATTCTAAAGAAAATGAAATAATATTTCACCCCGGTTCTCTATTCATTCCAAATGGAAGTCAATTTTATTTATATCTTTATATAAGGAGATTGTGGGTTTGTCTGTCTGTACCGTAAATATATTACTATTCAAGTCACAATTCCCTTTGTTATTTAGATCACATTCTCCATGGTTTTAATTTAAACTCAATTATTAATAAAATTGTTTTACATCATTAAGACTGTTTTGACAATATCTACATATTAATAACATGCGAATTGTATTTAATATATACAGCAAAATAGTGGTTTACAGTGTGAATGGGAAGGCTAAATTTGCATATTGAACTTAAAATATTGATAAATATATGCTTAGTATTATTGAATTTTAATTGTTTGGTTTTTATCTATTGAATATGAGCAAAATTCTCTTCAATAAATCTTAAAAGAAATCCTAACAAGAAGAAATAACTGTAAATTATTCTTTACTTGCCTATTTTAACTAAACAGTTTTAATTAGAAAATTTACCAATGAAAGACGGGAGTAAGGAATGATGGAAGAGTTAGTTTCAAAGTTGTTCTATTTTTCAATCATACCCTCTGTTCCAAATCTTTTATCTACATCTTATTATTCATTAGCCTTTCTAATTTATATATGAATTTTATTATAAATTTAACTAAAATTACTTGCCACCCGGAGGGTGCTTATATTTGCTATCATATAATATACTTGGTCAAGAATTTTAAGGAATTCTAATTAAAATTGCACCCAAAATAAATCAATCAATTATAAAGATATAAGTCGAACCCACGAGCTAATATTGGTCTGTGGTAAGATTTATTATGGCTGCGCAGTTCGGTTTCTTATGAAATGTATTATTTATGGCCCGCTAGAGCAATGCAATATGAAGTGATTTGCACCAGACATACATAAAATTGCCAGACATGTTTGAAACGTCAAACTTTTAGCTTTCTTCCAGTTGATTTATAAACATAAACATTTTTATGGATATTTTCATATCTCAACAACCACTGCCATCAACCATACATGACCTCTTTAGTGAAATTCAGATCTCAGTATATCTCTTCTATTGTGTCAGGCAAGTTTATTGGCTACATTGCCATTCAAAAAATAAACAAGATATGATTGTTTTATTTAATATTATTCAATGTTTATTTCTTTTTATCTGTTTTATTGTTTTGCAAATATACCTTTCTCATAAGCCGGGCCTAACTAATAAAACACCAATTTTGGAAGTCGTTTATTATCAACATAGTCTCTTCTCATGATCTCCATTGCTTCTCTAACAAATTCGAGATGTCTTTTATGTAGAAACTATTTTGTCTTTGACCTCAAAATAAGCTTCAGTTTCCGATATCACTTTTTTCATTGGAGCCAAATCTCTTTTCCCTGGAAATTCTTTTGAGGTCCCAAACAGCCAGTAGTCGCATGGGGCGCATATCTGGAGAATAGGGTGGATGGGGAAAGCAATTCGAAGTGCAATTCATGTAGTTTGCCATCGTTGCGAATTGATTGCGAACGGTACATTGTCGTGGTGAAAGAGACTTTTTCTTCTTCATTTGTGGCAGGTTTTTTTTTTTTTTGGCGATTTCTCCTTCAAACGCATAATAATGCTATATAATATTGTGGTTGAAAAACATATATAAACTGAATGCTAAATAAATGAAATAGGTAGGAATGTTCCAAATTCTGACCCACGAGCTATAATTGGTCTGTGGTAAGATTTTATTATGGTCTTCACTAGCTTCGTCTTATAACGTTATTATTTGTGGTCACTAGAGGAATGTTAATTCGATGCATTTGGACCCGAATACGTAAAGCCGCTAGACCGTGTTTGAAAACGTACACGTCTTTGCTTTCTTTCCGGTTGCCATTCTAAACATAAACAATGTTATATGGAGATTTCAATTCAGTTTAAATTTAATAATACAACAAATCCTTTGGTGTTTGTTCACGATGGGACTCATATCCAATCTGAATTATCGAAAACAGAACCTGACAAAACAACCGAAGTCTTCAAGTTTATATTTTCTATAATTTTGAGATTAAAAACATCAGAAGAAGCGATTGACCCTCGGGCATCTTCCCACTTTAATCAAATTGGCATCTTTGCAAAATTTGGATTATTCAGCATTCATTCATTTTTTGAATATTCATAAAACAGGTCGATTATGGCGCAGTAAGATTTCTTAATGGGCCTTCTGCCTTCAGTCTTATAATGTATTATTTATGGATTCGCTAGAGTAATGTCAATTAGGGCGATTTGGACAGAATACGTCAGTTTTTTAAGTTCTTATCAATAAATAAGATTGAATGCCGACCTAAGATGAAAGAATTACAACGGTTTGAACGTAAGCAATAAAAAGTATATTAAGTATTCGCATAGTCTCTAACCAAACCTGTTAAAATGATATACTATATAATTAAATATTGATATATATAATATAATAATATATATATATATATATATATATATATATATATATATATATATATATATATATAATATAAGACTTTTTGAGGCAATAGACAATGCAATATGTGTTGAAAAGTATATTTTATTTAACTTTTTTAATTTTATTTATTCACTTAAAGTTAGATAAACATAATTTTCACAAATATTGCCATTGTCAATTGCCTTCAAAATTCTTTATATTACACAGTACACACAATGCTTCAGAACATACCTATAAAAAGAAACCCTTTATAAATATATATATAATATAATATATTACTATATATAATGTTGGTGTGTGTGTGTGTGTGTGAGAGAGAACAGAGACAGACAGACAACAGAAAGAGAGAGAGAGGGGGATACTCATCTATTCACACTATGAATGGAATATGAAGAGTACTATCTGGTCAATGTTTCATTAGATAATATTCTGGTTGTTCTTATATATATATTATAGAGGAGATGAGAGAGAGACAGACAGACAGACAAGACAGAGAGAGAGAGAGTGGAATGAGACAGAGACAGAGACATTTAGTGAAAGGTAATAGATAACACACACACACACACACACCACACACACATTTTTTGTACGTGGGTGACATGAAATTGCTTCCAGGAATTCATTGGCTGACACACAGGTTTCACATTGGCCCACAGGTTTTGCAGAATTTAACCTCGTGTTTAGGATATGTTACAGACTTCGCTTAAATTTCATTACAGCCACCAGCCCAAATAAACACAAGTTAATTATGGACAGATATGTTGAAATGTTTATGTGTATATGGCTTTGGCTCTTGTATCCGGCATATAAACCAGTTTCGCCCAGATAAATGTTTAGCTCAGTGGGTAGAGCGTTCGTCCTAGGACCCCAAGGTCCGAGTTCGATACCAACAGTCCGTATGCAGTAGCACAAGGCATCTGCGCGGTAAAGTGAGGAGCAGATGGTAGGTGTGGCGCCCCGTCCCTCAGTACAAAACAAATCACCTTGGTCTAGCGAGCTTTACTGAAAAGGGGATAGAACTCCCTCGCTGTCTGCGATAACCGACAATAAGGCTAACTTCGTCGATTTTACTTTTTACTTTTCATTAGCCCCGGGGCTAGCAGATTTAAGCCCCCCTCCCGCATGTATTGGATATTTAGGGGGTTTCCATCTCAGCCACACCCAATAAACAACAATTTATTATGGAAAACGTGTTGGATGTGTTTCTGGATTTATGGCTCTGCGCGTGGGCACTTC
>CM042175.1:32524846-32527346 GCA_023376005.1 Doryteuthis pealeii
CTGGTTTGTTGATTGAATGAACATCGGATTTTATTGAACATCCATAACACCGTGACATACTGTGTGGTGTAACCAATCCAAGGAACTACTAAAGATAAAAGTTTTTGATAGGACAACCGCCACCCCCCAAAAAAAAACCCGCAACTTTATACTGCTTCTAGTCTGGGGCAGAAGTAACATTGCATTTTTGGGAAAATTTATTAGAACTCACATTGGGCTATTGCATTAATGGGATGTCAACAAACCTTAGTCCTATGCCATTTTATTTCCCCAACATTATCGCACATAAAAAGGGTGAAATTTCTGAGTCTCTCTTAAAGGTGGAAGGGGAAATGTCTAACAGATTGGCGCACCCCTAAGGCATTTTCTGTGTAGGCATGTCCTTTTCTTACGTTTGTTCTTATAATAAAAACGGAATGGTCCATTCCTTTTAATAAAAACGGAAGTGGTCATTATTGTGGCATGAATTAATCTTATTGTATTTTTGGTTATACTTTTTAGGGGATATCAACAGAACATTAGTAATTATGTATTTTTTTTTCAGGTGCAAAAATATTATTTCTTTTGTTCAAATGTGAAGCCATCGAAATCTTTGGGCAACTTCGACGAAGACTGCTTGAAGGATAATCAGATTTTATTAATTTATTCCTAAACGCTACCCCACCACACCCTAATTTTTACAGATACTCTAAGGACATGGACAAAGACAGCATGTGCAGCTAATTTTAAATTTTAAAAATTGTAAAGAAAAGCTCTCCCAAATGAAAGTTCCATTTTTTCAGCTGAAAACCCGTGCAATAGATCTAGCACTTGACCATAATCTATGAATAACCACAAAAAAATACATCATCTTCTCCAGACTCGCTCTCTGTCCTACTATCATTAAGAATAAACATATCCGATTAAAAGGGTGAATTTCCGGTCTCTCTAAAACAGAGCTTTCAAACCTTTTTCATCTATGGATAAATTTAGCACGGAGTATAGAAGCTAGGTACCGACATTTATATATAAACATATTATAACTGCAGGACGTCGAAATACGTTGCGCAATTTAATAGAACCCACAAGGGCAATTACATTATGGGGATACTATTTGTCTAGTTAGTTAGTGACACTGGTTGTAAAATTTATTTCGTTAGTGTTCCAGTTGCCTGGAGTACTGGTGTTGATGGGTTGTGGGATTTGTTTTTAGACGATGTTAGATTGGATAGGTATTTGCTTGATTTGTCGATTTTATGAGATGGTCAATACTCTAAGTAAGGAGCGCTTTTCTTTTAGTTTATCAAATAATTTGTCCTTTATAGGGATTTTGGTATTTTCATATATTATTTCAAGAGAATTTAGTGATGGTTCTCTAGGCGTTCTAGGTTTATTTCAAAGAATAAAACAACGTATCTATGACTTACATTATTGTTTGATATTGTTTTTTATAGTTAGTTAGTACACTTACTGATGAAGTTTCAATTCTAGAGGTACTGGGGTAGAGATTATCCTTCATCCTATACAGGTGAGTTAGCAGCAGTCATTCATGATGTGTTTTTTGCTTTAGTGTTTTTTAATAAAGAGTACTCGTGAAGATAAATAAAACTTCTTTTGCATAAATACACGGATTTGACATGGATCACCACACCACCAGCAACCAAAGACTATTTATTAAAAAAAGGAGAGAAAATCAAATTTTTTTTTAAAAAAAATTTCCACTCTATTAGGAGTTTCTTTTTTTACCCCAGTTTTTAACTAGTGGTTTATTCAGAGGAATAAAGTAAACGCAACTAGCAGGTGAATATGCGTCAAAACCCAACCAACATGACTTTCAACAAGTTAGAATACTATTCTGTCTGATATGATTTTGGTTTTTGGTGTCAATTTGTTGGATTTTAAGGTGAAGAGTTTTTAAGAGAGTACAGCTGTTTGGGATTCATAGTTTTCCCTTCTCCTAGACTGTTTGCCCAAACCAAGGTTTTGATCCCAGTCTGCCCAACTATTTATCCATAGCTGGAGGAAGAATAGTTGGATTCAAATTTTTCTTTATGGTATTAGCGCTATGTCAAAAAACAAAAAAAAAAAAAACTCGTTCAGGGACTTGAACTCGGGTCACTGTGTCTAAGTATGAGGCATACAGTGAGAATCACATTCTCTAATAATTGTCTGCTAACCTGACTCGATATCTATTAATGCCTCGAACCGGTAGGTAATGCTTATTTATTTGAAATCAGATATGAAAAAAGCTCAGAGGCTGAAATAAATTTTATATCTGATGACTAAATATAATATATAAATATATATATATATATATATATAAATAATATATTTTTTTTTAATTAATTGTTTTTTAAAACATTGCATTTTACGGTTCTTGTATCAGACATTTTTTTCTTATTTATTTTATTTTTTGTTAAAAAATCAAATTATGCTCTGAAGATGACGACATGTTTACATACGATTTTCTATTATTGTTATATTTTACTTTTAAAATAATTTAATATATAATATATATTTA
>CM042175.1:32534846-32557346 GCA_023376005.1 Doryteuthis pealeii
ATCAGTCTGTTCATATCTATCTATCTATCTATCTATCTTAGTCTGTTCCTAGTTATCTATCTTCGTCTGTTCATATCTATCTATCTTTCTATCTATTACAGTTTATTCCTATCTATCTATCTATCTATCTATATCAGTCTGTTCCTATCTATCTATCTATCTCACCAAGTCATGTTGACAGCACGGATTCCCATGACTGTCGCACAACACTCATCCATATCAGTCACTGTAACTGGCTAGTCCTCAGTACGACATGCAGTGTCTGCACATAGTGTTTCCATGTGCCAGAGTCCACATGAGAACGTCACTTATTTTATCGTTCTTACTTCTCTAACAGTGTCTACAAAGTATTGTTAATCTTACTTGAATGATTTGGGTGATAGGAGGCGAGTGGCCGTACAACGCTTTTTTTGTAGTTTTAAATGCGCTCTCCACCCTCCTGCACGGTGTAGATGTCTGGATAGTATACAAAGCGGATGCCCACAGACTACATGTCTAGTACATGCGTTACTTGCACAGTATATTAAATGTCAAGTGGTGGCAGCATGTTTCAAACAGGACCATCCTGAAGAGAACTGGACTCCCTGGCATGCACGACATATTTGCCCAACGCAACCTGAGATGGTCTGGCCACTTAAACAGACTTGGGGATGACAGACTGCCAAAGCAGATTCTGTACTCTTTAACTGGGAGAGGGATCACGTGGAATCGGTAGACCAAAGCTCATGAACAAAGACAACATCAAGAGAAACCTGGAGGAGTTGAACATTCCCCATAGGCAGTTGGCAAGATGCAAGCAGACACCGAGTCAAATGGAAAAAACAGACACACATGGTGTCATAACTGAATAAGATAGACAGTTAGTAGTAGTAGTAGTTGGTTTTATGGCATGTCAACCCTTGTTGGGTTATTTTATGCCAAAGACGTTTTGTTTTATTAACATGTATTTAGTAACAGGTATTACCACTCTGGGTCAGAGTGGACCTGGGAGTAATGGTGAAGAAAGAGTGGTCCACATTCAAAAACAGATTCGCATGATGCCATAATTGGATAAGATAGACAGTTTGTGGTAGTGGTTGGCTGGTTGTTTGGTTTTACGGCATGTCAACTCTTGTTGGGTCATTTTATGCTGAAGATCTTTTGTTTTATTTATTCTCGATGGGTACGCTATTGTTTTGAAACTCGTTTTTAAATTTAAGCCATAGATGGAGACCTAACAGGTACTACCACTCCGGGTCAGAGTGGACCTGGGAGTAATGGTGAAGAAGGAGTGCTCCACATTCCCCAGACATCCAGAACTGGAACCTCACCATCAGATGCAGTTTAACGTCATACCCAGGACACGTAGTAGTAGTATTTGTAGTAGTAGTAGTAGTGACAGTAGTAGTATTAATAAAGAAAATTGTTTCACTTCATTGGCAGTTGAGAGTTATGAAATATAAAAGAAATAGCATATATATATATATATATATATATATATATATATATATATATATATATATATATATATATATAGGTTCTATCGACGATATTGGGCACTCTTTATCAATATAGAATACTACATTATCAACGCACGCACGCACGCACGCATATATATATATATATATATATATATATATATATATATATATATAAACTTTCAAAGAAAGGAAAAACTTTACAAAATATTGCTCTCTCTATAATCTAATTTATTGATTATTATACATTGAGCTCTCTTTAGAGATTTATAAAAACCCTTGTATGTGGATATGTTTGCACCTACAAGAGCATACAGTATATGGTTATACAGTGAGATTTTGAAGATCCCAAATAGAATCATCCCTTACAACCAGTCATTTGGATTACTTTACACACACACACACACACACACACACACACATATATATATATATATATATATGACAAGGTTGTAAAATGAATATCAAATATAAATATGAATAAATAAATGAATAAAATAGATATATAAATAAATATAAATATAAAATCAATATGAATATCAAATAAATATAAATTGAATATGAAAATCATGAACACCCTCGGTGGCGGCAGACTCTCCGTAGAGGACTGTTCATGTCAGAAGCCACCCTGGCGCAACACCATGAAGCTAAGAGGTCCAGAAGAAAGTAGCGGCAACAAAACACCGGCACACCAACATCTTCAGGGACAGCCTTCACATGCGACATCTGTGGTCGAGAATGTTTTTCAAACATCGGACTTCACTGTCACAGAAGGCACTGTAACTTCAGGGGCACAAAAACTTTCTTATAGTCTTCCGAGACTGAAATGCCAATATAAAATGAATGTGCAGTATATGTTACATGGTGTATCCCAGACCCTGTCACTAACTTTTTTCATGACCGTCCCGAACAAAAATTATCAACCGTCCCAAATGGGGTTTGGACCGTCCCGAAATCAAAATATATTTGTTTAATTCATTAGCATCATCTATACTTGTCAGTCATCAGTCGTATAATAACATGTAATAAAACATTAAGAAAAGCTGAAGCAGTGATAATTCTGGATATTTGGACAAAAAATCCATTTCCTAGTGTGTTTTGAGTTAAAAAAAAAACTTCTTTACTTTAAGTTACCCTGAGTAGGGTTAGTAGTATATAATTCTGTCCTTTTAAACTATCTCCCTCCACCATTATTCATTACATGGCTTTGAGAATAGACCTGCAGTGCCATAGCCTCATTTTGAGGTCAGCATTGGGGCAATCACTGGACGGCCATTATTGGAATGTAGTACTAATGTTTAGGAAAATTTTTTACCGTCCCCGGCAAACTGTCCCAGATGACGTATTGATCGTCCTGGATGTAATTTTAATCGTCCTCGGGACGACGGGACGGCGTTAATGTCGAGCCCTGGTATATCCACAGGTCCTGCTAATAAAGATAATTGTTTCACATCACTGAGAAGTATGAAATATAAAAAAGAAAGAAAGAAAGTAAAAAAAGAAGAAGAAAAGGAACTAATTGTGGAAGCACCACACCCAATTGGCTTAGTCATTAGATCTGTAGAATTTCTACAGTTGATGCACTTTTCAAAATACTTTTCTACCCAAACAAATAAAAAACAAACAAATTCCCCCCACGCGAAGTGTTTATAAATACTCACATATGTGTGCGCACATACCAACGGCAAAGAAAAAAAATGGTTTGTTACTAAGTGTAGCTTTGTCTGGCAGAAGACCAGGATTATAGAGCTCCCAATTGGGAATCAAACTCCCGATCAGGGGGTTTGCAAAGTCTAGCTCGTTAGCCGTTAACACGACGTCTGTCAAAATGATAGAAATCAAAACTGACAGAATTTTCAGATTTATGATCCACTCGTTTGTTAGCGGAACATTTCTCTCTCTCTCTCTCTCTCTCTCCTCTCTCTCTCTCTCTCTCTCTCTCTCAAACACACACGCACGCACACACACACACACACTCTCACTCCCTCTATTCTAATTACTCTCTACAAACATACGTCTGTCTGTCCGTCTGTCTCTCCCTTTCTCACTCTATTCCAACCACTTTCTACAAACGCATATATATATATATATATATATAACGCAACATCTTATTCAATGAACACACGTGTAATCGCCTGCAATTAATCGGTACCTCGATTAATTCAGTGGATTTAACCCTGAAGATCCTTATGGTGAAACTCGTGTAGGTTTCTATTGTATCCATTTCTTTAATATATATATATATATATATATATATATATATATATATATAGATAGATATAGATATATAGTTTATTATATCTATAAGTAAAGAGTGCTCAATATTATTGATAGAACATCTCTCTATTTCAATCACTTTCTACAAACACACACACACACACACACACACACACACACATATATATATATATATATATATATATATATATATATATATATATTATATTAATATTGATTATTTTATGTCTTCGCTATCTTAATTTATAAAACATACTGATGCGACTAGCTTGTGAAACAATCGACTCACATCAGTATATATTTAATCTGGCACAGGGCTATGATTTTGGGGGCCTCATCAAGAGCCAAACTTACTTCGCCAATAAAAGATCTTCAAAATTTATTAGTTAATCAGTGACCAAAACATGAATAAATAAATAAATAAATAAATGGAATTAAAAAAAAATTCTGGTACAAAATAAATGATTACTACCTGGACCCGTGGATATATCACAGTATGATAATTTGATTATTACAACGTTTGATATATTTACTCAAGAGCTATTGCCAAATAGTTCAATATATAAAAAGTATAATAATCTTTCTTTCTTTCCTTCTTTTCATCTGTTCATTATGTTCGATTGAAACATATTAATGTTATCGCTTCCGCGCATTCATCCATCTCTTTATATTTCCCATACTCTCTTTCTTTCTTTCTTTCTTTCATTATTTTTTCTTTCTTATTGTATTTTTTATATAACATGTCCTTTTTCTTCTCTTTCTTTCTTTATAATAAAAACGGAATGGTTTATCATTTAGCTGAAGTGACGACATTCATAAAAAATAATAATTCGACGATTAAGCAAAACGAGAGAATAAGGATTCACTTTTTTTCATTTCATCTTGAACGATTTGGACGATCTCATTTTTAACCAGAGGGTGTTGCAAGATGATAACGGCCGTACAATTAAGGAACACGAGTATATATAGAAGTATAGAGTATATATAGAAGATTTGGTACATAAATGAGAGTAACATCCCCTTGTAAGTTTCACTTTGAGGAAGCCGTTTGTTTTGTTTGGCTATTTTCATTTTACCGTAAATCTACACTGAAAATACGAATTTGTTCGAATCAATACAACTCCATGTTTTAACACGAAAATATCATAAAATGATTTTTAATTGTGCTTTCGCATTATTTGAAATGAACTTAATTGTTATTAAGAACACGTTTTATGATATTTTCGTGTTAAAACATGCAGTTGTATTGATTCGAACAAATTCTTATTTTCAGTGTAGATTTACGGTGAAATGAAAATGGCCGAACAAAACAAACGGCTTCTTCAAAATGAAACATAGAAAGGGAGGTTACTCTAATTTATGTAGCTAATGTTCAGATTACCGAATATTTTTTGTCTGCTTTGTAATTATCATTGTATTTGATTGTGATTATTAATGTTGTCTATTTTCCTGTCTTTTTTGTTTTTAGATCCGCAAGAGGAGCAAGTCTCACCGACATTTGATTGAGGGAGATATTATTATAAGGGTCAATGGAATTCCAGTTCAAGGAAAAACCCATGAGGCCGTTATGGATATGGTCGATGCTACAACTGGAAATAATCTCAATTTGGAAATCTACAGGTAAGGCATTTTCACATCATTTTTTGGTCATTTTTGGTCATTTTCACGTCATTTTCTGGTGATTTTGGGTCATTTTCTGGTCATTTTCACGTCATTTCCTGGTCATTTTCATGCCATTTCAGAATTGTTTTCAACTTTAAAAAAAAAATATTAAACAAAATTATTTTTTTCTAAACTTAATATCAAACGCATTTCATCTTGAATGATTTGGACGATCTCATTTTTAACCAGAGGCGCAAGTATTTATATTTTAGTGTAATGAAATATTAGATTAGATTAAAAAGACTGGCGAAACTAAATAAGAACGCATTTTCAGGTTATTTCTTGGTCATTTTCTTGTCATTTTTTAGTCGTTCAGGTCATTTTCTGACTATTTTCTGCTCTTTTTTTGTCATTTTCTGGTTATTTCTGGTTATTTTCAGGTCATTTTCTGGTCATTCAGGTCATTTTCTGGTCATTTTTTGTCATTTTCTGGTTATTTTCTGGTTATTTTCAGGTCATTTTCTGGTCATTCAGGTCATTTTCTGCTCTTTTTTGTCATTTTCTGGTTATTTTCTGGTTATTTTCAGGTCATTTTCTGGTCATTCAGGTCATTTTCTGGTCATTTTTAGGACATTTTCTAGTCATTTTCTGGTCATTCTTTTGTCATTTTTTTTGTAATTTTCAGTTTATTTTCTGATCATTTTCTAGTCATTTTCATACCAGTTCTGAATTGTTTTCAAACAAAAATATTCTTTTATTTTACGGCATATCAACTCCCTTCGTGACATTTAATGTCGAATTAAGCCATTTTGATAAACAAAGGACACAAATTGCTTACAGTACCTGCTGTTGCTTAAGTGGTCACCCAATTAAGCATCTCTGTTTAACCGGTGCTTACAATGTGACTTGACCGTAATTCTAACTTTGGCAAGGTAACTCATCTAGAAGAAGGAAACCACTGAATTTAAATCTGTTAAACTCTGCTTAAAAATTGACCACACTCCGCTCGTGTGGAGGGGTTGGACAAAAATATACAAATAATTAAAAGATTCTTTTAACAGCATTTTAGAAAAAAGAAAGTAGAAAAAAATCAAAATTGTTTTGAAAATGTGAATAAGTTTTGACTAAGTTTTCAGAAAACCCTATTATGTTCATAACACTTATTTCTTATATAACGAATATCTTTTAAATTGTTTGTGTTAAAAAAAATTCCAATGCACTGAAATTATACTAAAGCTGAGATAAACACCTTTCTTTTCCCTAAGGCTTTTTTTCTATTCATGTTATTGACACACAATTTATACTAAAATATTCATTGGACTACTTATTGTTTGGAAACGAATTACATGGTATGTGGCACAAGGTAGGGGTAACAGCTTTAGTCTTTCATAGATAAAAACTCTACAATTTATTAACAAACTTTAGTTGGGACCCATCAAATTTCCTGGGGACTCATTCAAATCAAATACATGCGTCCCAAGACACACTAAAGAAAAATCTATCAGCATCACTGGTATTCTAGGACATTTTAGTTTATGATATCAATTTTATTTTATTTATTTTTTATTTTTTGTTTATTTTTTAAATTTTTACTGCATGATTTCTGTTTTATTATTAATACTAGCAAATATATGCACCCTCCGGGTGCGAGTATTTAAGTTTTTAATGTAATAAAATATCATATTAAATTAGAAAGGCTAATGAAAATGAATAAGAATGCAGATAAAAAGATTTGGAACAGAGGGGGTATAATCGAAAAATAGAACAACTTTGAAACTAACTCTTCCATCATTTTCCATTACTCCCGTCTTTCATTGGTAAATTTTCCTAATTTAACTATTTAGTTATAATAGGAAGTAAATAATAATATTACAATTATATCTTCTTGTTGATGAATTTTTTTCAAGATTTATCCCCGAGAATTTTGCTCATATTCAATAAGAAAAAAAACCCAAACAATTTGAAATCAGTAATACTAAGCATGTATTTATTAAAATCAAATTTTTAAGATCAATATGCAAATTAGCCTTCCCATTCATACTGTAAACCGCTCTTTTGTTGTATATA
Source organism: Doryteuthis pealeii (assembly GCA_023376005.1). Classification (NCBI taxonomy): domain Eukaryota; kingdom Metazoa; phylum Mollusca; class Cephalopoda; order Myopsida; family Loliginidae; genus Doryteuthis; species Doryteuthis pealeii. The sequence continues at coordinate 32,542,211 of CM042175.1, forward strand.
TAAATACAATTGCATGTTATTAGTATGTAGATATGGTCAACAGTGGCTTCGGCCTCTGGACCATTGATATAATTAACGGCGTCGATCCCAGGGGGCCATCCCCCCAGGCAACACTTGCCCCCTTGATTTAAAGGGGCAGGGCTGGGTTTATTGCGCAGTGCCTGAGGCGCCCCCTTGAGGGGAATGCCGACGGGATCGACGCAATTTTTGCACCTGCCATTCCATGAGCTTCGGCTTGTGGGTGGTCCCACGTTAATAGGGACTTTGTGCCTGACCCGTACATGTGGGGTACGCGGTAAACACAATCCCCCCAGGCAACACCTGCCCCCTCGATTTAAAGGGGCAGGGCTGGGATTATTGCCCAGTGCCTGAGGCGCCCCCCTTTGAGGGGGAATGCCGACTGGATCGACGCAATTTTTCACCCGCCACCCAATGAGTCTCGGCTTGTGGGTGGTCCCACATAAATAGGGCCTTTGTGCCTGACCCGTACAAGTGGGGTACGTGGAAAATATCATGTAGATATGGTCAACAGTCTTAATGATAAACAATTTTATTAATAATCGAGGTTTAGATAAAAATAAAATCCTGGAGAATGTGATGTAAATAACAAAAGGAATTGTGATCTGTGTAGTAATATAGTTTCGGTTACAGACAAAAAAGCACACAATCTCCATTATAATAAGAAGATTATCATTAATAATAATCTAATGAATTATGTCCAGGTTTCCATAGAGATATGGAATTTTCACATTGTGATTTTTACTAGCCATATGAAAAAAAAAAAATGAAAAAGTTCCCCAAAAATACACATTAAAAAAAAGAGAAGCTTTTTTATCATAAACATATATTTATTCAATTTTTTTTTTATCTATTCGAATTGTTAGTTGAACTGTTCTCTCATACTTCAAAAAAATCTACTATATTTATTTCATACAACCTTGACAACACGTATATATATATATATATATAATATATATATATATATATATATATATATATATATATATTTATTTAAGAATGGAAATGAGTAACCTACTCGAGTTTCATCGATAGATTCTTCAGGGTTACTTTTAAATTAATCGAGTTTACGATTAATCTTTGGTGTTATAAACATGCCCGTTGGAATGGGACTTAAATTTAGTCAATATATATATATATATATATATATATATATATATATGAGTCAGCATATACAGAGTTTTCACGACAGACATGATGATTTGGGGAAATTTCCTGAAGCTGAAAAATTAGAGTAAATAAAAAAAATTAAAAACTCAACTTAATCTTTTATACCAATTAACTTTTAAAATACTCCCCCCTCTCTCTCTCTCTCTCTCTCTCTCTCTCTCTATCTCTCTATCTATCTATCTATCTCCATTCCTTACATTTCAATCATACGAAAGTACCTAAAATTTGTTTAAAAAATTAAAATTTAAAAAAATGTAAGGAATGGAAGAGAGAGAGAGAGAGAGAGAGAGAGAGAAGAGAGAGAGAGAGAGAGAGAGAGAGAGAGAGAATATTTTGAAAGATAATTGGTATGAAAGATTAAATTTCTTAAGATTTTAATTTTATTTACTCTAATTTCTTCAGCTTCAGGAAATTTCCCCAAATTCATATATATATATATATATATATATATATATATATATATATAAGTGTATTTAGGCAGCATTTTTTCTTTTAAACATGTTTCGTTAAACTGTACTGACGATTCTTGTCAGACGAGTTTTTGTTCGATCCTTTCTAATTTTCTGGACATCTTTATAATGTCAGGGTGGAACTGGTGTAGCAATCCACCAAAGGTTTCTTTACAAGCGCTTTCGGCATGTCTATCTGCCATTTTCAGGTGTGAAACTGATGGTATGTCTCGGGTGTCTCGTTTTTAAAACAACGAGCAGTAACGTAGAAATTGGTAGTGGGAGGTAGTAAGAATTAGTAGTGGGAGGTAGTAAGAATTGGTAGTGGTTCAATAATAGCACTAATATATATATATATATATATATATATATATATATATATATATATATGTGTGTGTGTGTGTAATATATCAAGAAAAATGAAAAAATACAGGTTTAAATGGGTTAAGTGGTGAGTTTATTGGCCGACGCTGCAGTGTTTCGATCTATTAATTAGATCATCTTCAGGGCATAAGATAAGAAATTATTTATCACAGAATAATGAGAAAAGTGAGTGGTAATATATATATATATATATATATATATATATATATATATATATATATATATATATAGATAGATAGATAGATAGATAGATAGATAGATAAAAGGGCATGAAAACACACAATGCTGTTAAAATGAAAATATTTTATATAATTTTCATAGCTAATATCGAACAATATTTCGATTTATAAAAAATCATCTTCAGAGCTTGTTTTTAGTCCGGACTCATCGAGAGAGAAACAGAAAATAATTTAAATTCAAACCGGAAGCATTGTTGTTCCAAAAAGCGTGCAAGCTATGCGATCGCTTCGTCATTTGCACGTCCACTGTGCTTTTCTCCGCCAACGTCATGATTGTATATCTTTGTAACAGTTTTTGAAAGAAAAAGGCATATTTCAAATTTAAAAAAAATATATATGACATTGACTTTTAAAAATTTCTATTTCTTTCTTTAGGGGAGAATCTCTTCAAAAAATTCCCAAAAAAGCTCCAGTTGCTACCCCCTGGGCTGCTGTGGCCCCTGCATCCAAAACATCGACTACGTCCTCCGTCCAAATGTCTGAACATACTCAACACCAACAAACAACGGAAGAAAGTATGTATCAAAACAGGATCTCCAAACAGCAGATGAGCCAACAATCAAGTTCTGTTCTCCAAGAGCAGCAGCATCATCAGCAGCAGTATATGCAGCAGCAGCAGCATTATCAGCAGCAGCAGCAACAGCAGCAGCAGCATCATCAGCAGCAACAGAAAGTTGCCAAGAGTAACCTGGTGTTGCAAAAACAAGTCCAACCTCAGCAGAAAGTGACTCAAATCCAACAGAGTTCCCAATGGCAAGAATCGAGCAGTCATGAGCAGACCCAACAACAGCAGACAACAAGTGTGCAACAGCAACAAATGTCGTTGCAGCATCAGCAGATGATGGCCGAACACCAACAGCTGAACCAGCAGCAATTTGCCGAACAACAAATGGCTAGACAACAATTGGCACAACAGCGACAAATGGCCCAGCAACAGCATCAACAGCATTCTGAGCAACAAAGTTCGCAGATGATGAGCAGTACCTCATCGTCCATGTTTGAACAACACGAATCATCGCACGAGGAGCACACTACCAATGTCAGCACTGCCCTATGGACTTCGGGTCAGTCTACTAGTTTGGACGAGAAGCAGACAGACTTAGCACAACATGCTTATAAACCCTACAAGCCGAAAGTAGCCAGTCATCTACCTTTACGTGAACCACCCTTCACCCCGGTCAAACCCTCTCCCCCTCCACCCTCACCGGCCCCAGCAACACCCACCTTTGCCGATGACAAAGAAAACATGGCTCCCTCACCGGTTCCGAAGCCTCAGGTTCCACCCCCTAATATCCCACAATTCAATGTTAAGAACCTTAAAAATTTAGCCAACCAGGACTGGAATGAAGCGGAAGTAGAAGAATTGGATCTTCCAATTCCTGATTATTCGAAAAGAATGGTTATTCCTCCACGTCCCCCAGAGGAAACCACATCCCCAGAAATGATAAAGAAAACTATTGAAATTCCTGACATGACCCTGAGGCCAGCCCCACCCGTTGCGCCGAAGCCGAAAAGAGTGTTGGCTGAAGTTCAACCCGAACCTGAAGCCGACGTCCCCGATCATGTCTTGATACCAATTTACACTGAAGATCGTCCCCATCTTCCTGTATTCGGACCCCCAGTTGTATACGGGCTCCACCCAGCATTGGCGCCCACAGGCAGCACCAGCGTCGTTGAGGAGGAGAGCATCATATCAGAAGCAAGTTCTGGATCACGAAAAAGTGAGTAGTCCTCTTTTAAAAAATTATTATTTTCATTAAAAACTGAAGCTCGAATATACAGGGTCAGGCAAAATGATCTGACACATTTGTAGGTTATCTACCGACAAATGTGTCAGATCATTTTGCCTGGGTTATTTTATGCCGAAGATGTTTTGCTTTATTCATTCTTGTTGGATATTCAATTTTTTAAACACATTTTTGAACTCATTTTCTATTATCTAAGGGCCGGGTTAGCTCAGTCGGTAGAGCGTTAGGCTATATATATATATATATTATATATATATATATATATATATATATATATATATATATGGAAGTAAATATGGAAATTAAATCCGACAATATAAAGAAAATTTGAAAAAACAAGTGTTCCGAAAATGGGATGAATTTAATTATCGATGTTTAAAACATTTCGGTTTCATTGAACCTTCATCAGGATGTCTCTTGGGGTGAAGAAAATGATGGATGTTTTTATATGAAACATGTTTTTATATAGTTACATATATATACCCTGTATATATATCTAACTAGAAGTGGCTATATAGTGTATATATATATATAGTTACATATATGTACCCTGTATATATATCTAACTAGAAGTGGCTATATAGTGTATATATATATATAGTTACATATATATACCCTGTATATATATCTAACTAGAAGTGGCTATATAGTGTATATATATATATATAGTTACATATATATACCCTGTATATATATCTAACTAGAAGTGGCTATATAGTGTATATATATATATTACATATATCCTGTATATATATCTAACTAGAAGGCTATATAGTGTATATATATATATAGTTACATATATGTACCCTGTATATATATCTAACTAGAAGTGGCTATATAGTGTATATATATAGTTACATATATGTACCCTGTATATATATCTAACTAGAAGTGGCTATATAGTGTATATATATAGTTACATATATGTACCCTGTATATATATCTAACTAGAAGTGGCTATATAGTGTATATATATAGTTACATATATATACCCTGTATATATATATCTAACTAGAAATGGCTACCCAGCATCGCCTGGGTAGAGGGATTTCTTTTAAAAATCTAGTCTCATAGATCCATTATTATCGAATTGTGAGTTGCTTTCCCACAGGATGTCCCACTAAAAATAAAGAAGATTTAGTCTGAAAGCATAATAGACTATTTTAAGAGACTTTCAATCAACATAAATTTACAATCTGAATCTTTATTTTTTCCAAATATATTTTTGCTCTTTGACCCTAACACTAAGAGGATACATTGAGCTCTATTAATTATGATTATTGTAAACTACTACGTCGTAAGGGAGATTTCATCACTCAATCTTTGGACTATATATATATATAATATATATAATATTATATATATATATATATATATATTGATTTGGTAGTTGGTTTTGAAGGCTATCACAATGCAAGTGTAAAGAAAAATAAGGTAGCTATGGTGTTGTTTGTTAAGCTGTGATTTATTCTTAATATTTCAAAATAAAATCTCTTCAACAGAAGATTTCTGAAACTGAAGCTGTTGCTAGCGACCGTCCATTTTGTTTTCAGAAATCTTCTGTTGAAGAGATTTTTATCTCGAAATATTAAGAATAAAGTGACAGGTTAACAAACAACACCATAGTTACCTTATTTTTCTTTACACTTGCATTGTGATAGCCTTCAAAACCCACCACCAAACCAATATAAGCACAATATAAAATACTATATATAAAACAATATATATATATATATATATATATATATATATATATTATATATAATATATATATATATATATTTAATACCAGCCGATTTCTCAAGTTTTCTGATAGTATGTTTTTTTTTATATGACAATTATTTAAAAGTTTGCAATAAAAATGCTTTCAACATTTGAAAACCGAACATTATGAAGATCGTTCTATTTGCGACAGTCGTTATCCAATCCACTGTTTTCTGTTTGCGACAGTCGTCATCGAATCCCCTGATCTATTCATCAATCATCGAGTTATTGTCATACGGAGAAGAAAAAAAGAAACGTTGTTAAATGCAACAGGATTTTCTTAATTTATTTCTCTCTTTCAGATGATCCGTATTTAGAGATCAAGAAACGTAAGACATTTCAATCTTGCATATATTAACTCACCCCTATTATGCACACACACACATAAAAAAGAAATCACCCCCCAACCCCGCAAAAAAGGGGGGGGGGTAGAAATATCAGGTTTAGTTATGGAATAGACAAGTGAAGTGAAGGAATCAGTCGTTGAATATCAAACAATAGAAAATAATGGTTTTAATTCTTTACCTACTTTGAGCCGCTCATAGCGGCTCTCCTACCACTCCGCATACAACACCCAAGTAAAGAACAAAAATGGACGATTAGTTATAACTGAGCAGAAATACTCAGATTACAACAACAACAACAACAACAACAACAACAACAACAATAATAATAATAATAATAATAATAATAATAATAATTAATTTTGACCAAATTTAATTTTGACCATAAAACAAAATGGTATATGCATAAACCAGAATCTGTTCTTGAGAACGAAACGCACAAAATTCTCTGGGACTTTGAAATAAGAACGGATCACCTCATCCCAGTAAGAAGACCAGACCTAGTGTTGATTAACAAAAAAGAAAGAACTTGTCAACTGGTGGATTTTGCAGTTCCAGCAGATCACAGGGTTAAGCTAAAGGAAAATGAAAAAATGGATAAATATCTGGACCTTGCCAGAGAACTGAAAAAGTTATGGAATATGAAAGTGAAGGTGATACCAATTGTAGTTGGTGCACTTGGAACGGTCCCAAAAGGATTAGAAAAGGGTTTGGAAAGTTTGGAAATCAGAGGAAGGATTGATACCATTCAGAACACTGCACTGCTGCAATCTGCCAGAATACTCAGAAGAGTCCTGGAGACCTGAGGAGACTTGCTGTCACTCAGACTCCAGTGAAAGACCATCAGCTAATGCTGATGTGAAAACTCAAAAGGAGTAAATAATAATAATAACCATACTTTATTTGAATAGAATGAGTTCTGGGGTGAATAGACAGTGAACTCTGTGAAGCCAAATACAAAATCTGATGGTTAGTTCATTATAATTGAGCAGAAGGACTCAGATTACAATAATGATAGGACTTTATTTGAATAGTATGAGTTCTGAGGTAAATAAATAGTAAACTTTGAAATATCCTACCATATAAATAAAAAATATCCAGAAAATTTGATTCAGCCGTAGGGGAGGGAATTTGGTAGACAAAGGTTTAAATGAAAACTCGTTCTGTCACGGTGATATTTGTAACTTTTTGCTTCCTTTAAGCCACTCATAGTCGCTCTCCAATCCTACCACCAACCACTGATTGATTAGTTCCTTATAATTGAACAGAAGGACTCAGATTAAAATAATAATGTGACGGAGAACGAGAAAGGAAAAAGAGCAAGACGTTGTCTTTGCCTGCCGGGATCGAACCCACGTCCTCCCGCATGCAAGAACAATTGCGATTTGGGCACTGGACGGACGCGAGGTTTGACTGAGGTGCCCGGATATTTGGAAAATGTGCTGATAAATAACCAAGTAAGTCGAGCGCTGGGCAGTCAGCAGTCAGCAGAAGCAGTCGACGACGAAGCGCTTTGCGAACGACCCAGTGAAAGAAATGGATTTTAGTCGAACAGAAACAAAACTAAATAGGAAATGCGATTTTTAACTGTTAAAGATTATTTCGACTACGACGACGGATTTTCCAGCTGCTAGACGAAGACGAAGAACGTGTTGACCAAAAGAAAGTCTGGTTTGTGAGAAGACGGTGAACTCGCTTGTTTTTGTCCCCCCCTCACCAGGAACTTGTTGATTAGAATATCTATTTGGACTTTATTTGAATAGAATGAGTTGTGAGGTGAATAAATGTTACATAATTATGGATCCCTAATATCTTTTTAAGGTAGTATAGAAATCCTTATGGCGATCAGTACAGCTGATGGCCTTGAGAGTGAGTGACAATGCTTGACCTCACTCTCACCTTGCGTTCTGGGGATGGAACGTGAGAACGGAAGTCAATAGAAGGCCCTTCCGGTTTAAGGTGTAAGCAACTCAGTTAGTCAGTTGGAGTTAGGACTTAGAAGCGAAGCTAGCAAGATGTGAGACTCACTGCGTGATTGTCTGGTCTGGGGTTCTACGAATAAAGTAACATCAAAAGTAAATCGAAGTCTTGTTGTTATTACTAAAAGCTATCAATGACACAAGGCTTCTGATAAGGAACGATCCCCAACAGACCAGACCCGGAACCCTCAATAGAAGACAAGACGAGACCTTGGAGAATATACCATTATAATAAGATATGTGAATCTTTTTCAAATATTCGTTAATTTATACAAATTTTTACCGAGAAATTTTGCGGCAAGGATATTCAATTTAAACTTCCTTCACTTTTCACTTTGTTTTTTTTTTTTTTTTTTTTTTTTTTTTTTTATAGCATGAAGTAATTTTTGCACAATTGAAAACGAGGCTTTTAGTTGAGTTGTATAAAAAAGGGGAATCTCTGCTGAACTCTGAACACACAAAGTCGCCATTCACGTCTCATTCAGCAGAGTTCGTTTCGTTGATTTCTGCTTTTGCAAAAAACCGAGCGCTGCGCTTTTTTTTTTTTAAAAAATGTCCTTTTGCCACACACTTGGCTTGCTTTGTGTGATGCTTTTTTTCTTCTTCACTTAGAAAGATTTAGATCACATTTGAGCACAATTATTAAAATCATTTTTTTATTTCTTCAGATATTTTTTTGCTATTTTGAATTGAATTTTCTTGTTTTATCTTTATTTTAATTTCATAGGAAATAATGGAAATTTTACTTACGATTTTATTTACTCTGCAGAAGAAGGATAATTGGTTGACCATCATTTCCTCGTTCGATATATATATATATATATATATATATATATATATATATACGAGGGTGAGTCAAAAAGAAATGCCATTTTGTTTAGGACAGGTATAATTACCAACATAGGAATATGTAATCATACATCAAAATGAAGCTGATCCACTGTGGATCATATCCCTACATATCCACATAGTCACCGTTTCTCTCAATAGCAATATTCCACCTTCAAAGGAGATCACTGCCTTATGAAATTCTGTTGACTGTTCTTTGAGCCACTTCTTCACTACAGATTTCACTTCCACGTCACTGGAATAATGTTTGCCTCTAAAACCTTCTTTCATGGAGCCAAAGAGAGGTATGAGATCCTCATGGATTATTAGTTATTTATTAAGCGTAGTTTGTGTGTGGCACAAGGCCAGAGGTATGGGTGCCCAATGAGTATCGAACTCATTAACAACGGTCTGCGAATCTAGTTTGCTAACCATTACAACACATGAAGTATCCTTTAATTCTTTATAGTTATTTACTAAGTTTAGCTAAGATGTGGCACAAGGCCAGAAGTATGGGTGTCCAATGAGAATCGAACTCGCTAACAACGGTCTGCGAATCTAACCATTACACCACGGGAAGTGCCCACGCGAGAGCCATAAATCCAGAAACACTCCAACACGTTTTTCCATAATTAAATTGTGTTTATTGGGTGTGGCTGAGATGGAACCCCTAACATATCCAATACATGGCGGGGAGGGGGGCTTAAATCTGCTAGCCCCGGGGCTAATGTAAAAAGTAAAAGTAAAATCGACGAAGTTGCCTATTGTCGGTATCCGCCAGACAGCGAGGGAGTCTATCCCCTTTTCAGTAGCGCTAGACCAAGGTGATTGTTTTTGGTATCTGAGGACGGGGCGCCACACCTACCATCTGCTCCTCACTTTACCGCGCAGATGCCTGTGCTACTGCATACGACTGTTGGTATCGAACTCGGAACCTTGGGGTTCCTAGACGAACGCTCTACCCACTGAGCTAAACTGTACTCTGGGGAAACTCGGTTATAATGCGGATACAAGAGCCAAGAGCCATATACACATAAACATTTCAACATATCTGTCCATAATTAACTTGTGTTTATTGGGTGTGGCTGTAATGAATTTAGCGAAGTCTGTAACATATCCTAAACACGGAGGTTTAAAATCTGCAAACCCTGTGGCCAATGTGATACCTGTGTGTCAGCCAATGAATTCCTGGAAGCAATTTCATGTCACCCACGTACAAAGAATGTGTGTGTGTGTGTGTGTGTGTGTGTGTGTTATCTATTTACCTCACTAAATGTGTCTCTGTCTCTGTCTCATTCACTCTCTCTCTCTCTGTCTGTCTGTCTGTCTGTCTCTCTCTCTCTCTCTCTATATATATATATATAAAGAACCCCAGAATTATTATCTAATGAAACATTGACCAGATAGTACTCTTCATATCCATTCCATAGTGTGAATAGATGATATCCCCCCCTCTCTCTCTCTTTCTGTCTGTCTGTCTGTCTCTGTCTCTCAACACACACACACACACAACATATATATATATATATATATATATATATATATATATAAAGGGTTTCTTTTTATAGTATGTTTGAAGCATTGTGTGTATGTGTAATATAAAGAATTTTGAAGGCAATTGACAATGCAATATTTGTTGAAAATTATGTTTATCTAACTTTAAGTGAATTAAAAAAAATTAAAAAAGTTAAATAAATATACTTTTCAACACATATTGCATTGTCTATTGCCTTCAAAAGTCTTTATATTATATATATATATATATATATATATATATATATATATATATATATATATATATATATTATATTATATTATATATCAATATTAATATATTATATATATATCATTTTAACAGGTTTGGTTAGAGACTATGGAATACTTAATGATACTTTTTATTTGCTTACGTTCAAACCGTTGTATATTCTTTCTTATCTTGAGGTCGGCATTCAATCTTTATTTATTGATAAGAACTTAAAAAACTTGACGTATTCTGTCCAAATCGCCCCTAATTGACATTACTCTAGCGAGCCATAAATAATACATTATAAGACTGAAGCAGAAGGCCCATAAGAAATCTTACTGCAGGCCATAATCGACCTGTTTTATGAGATATTCAAAATGAATGAATGCTGAATAATCAAATTTTGCAAAGATGGCCAAATTTGATAAAGTGAAGATGCCCGAGGGTCAATCGTTCTTTCTGATGTTTTTTAATCTCAAAATTATATGAAAATATAAACTTTGAAGACTTCCGGTGTTTTGTCAGGTTCTGTTCCGATAATTTCAGATTGGATATGAGTCCCATCGTGAACAAACACCAAAAGGATTTTGTTAGTATTATTAAATTTAAACTGAATTGAAAATCTCCATATAACATTGTTTATGTTTAGAATTCAACCGGAAAGAAAGCAAAGAGTGTGACGTTTTCAAACACGTCTAGCGGCTTTACGTATTCTGATCCAAATCGCATCGAATTAACATTGCTCTAGTGGACCACAAATAATACGTTATAAGACCGAAGCTGTGAGCCATAATAAATCTTACCACAGACCAATTATAGCTCGTGGGTCAGAATTTGGACATTCCTGACCTATTTCATTTATTTTAGCATTTCAGTTTATATATGTTTTTCAACCACAATATTATATAGCATTATTGATGCGTTTGAAGGAAGAAATCGCCAAAAAAAAAAAAAAACCTGCCACAAATGAAGAAGAAAAAAGTGCTCTTTCACCACGACAATGTACCGTGTCGCAATTCAATCGCAACGATGGCAAAACTACATGAATTGCACTTCGAATTGCTTCCGCATCCACCCTATTCTCCAGATATGGCCCCCAGCGACTACTGGCTGTTTGTGGACCTCAAAAGAATTCTCCAGGGAAAGAGATTTGGCTCCAATGAAAAAGTGATATCGGAAACTGAAGCTTATTTTGAGGTCAAAGACAAATAGTTCTACATAAAAGACATCGAATTGTTAGAGAAGCAATGGAATCAGTGAGAATGAGACTATGTTGATTAATAAAGTCGAACTTTTCCAAAATTGGTGTTTTATTAGTTAGGCCCGGGACTTATTGAGAAATGGGTTATATTTGCAAAACAATAAACAGATAAAAAGAAATAAACAATGAATATATAAATAAAACAATCATATTTGTTTATTTTTTGAATGGCAATGTAGCCAATAACTTGCTGACACTAATAAGAAGAGATATACTGAGATCTGAATTTCACTAAAGAGGGTCATGTATGGTTTGATGGCAGTGGTTGTTGAGATATGAAAATATCCATAAAAAATTGTTTATGTTTATAAATCAACTGGAAAGAAAGTAAAAAGTTTGACGTTTTCAAACATGTCTGGCAATTTTATGTATTCTGGTGCAAATCACTTCATATTGACATTGCTCTAGCGGGCCATAAATAATACATTTTAAGACCGAAGCTGCGAGCCATAATAAATCTTACCACAGACCAATCATAGCTCGTGGGTCAGACTTTATATCTTTATAATTTGATGATTTATTTGGGGTGCAATTTTAATTAGATTCCTTAAATTCTTGACCAAGTATATTTATATGAACTAGCAAATATATGCACCCTCCGGGTGGAAGTATTTTAGTTAAATTTATAATAAAATATCATATTAAATTAGAAAGGCTAATGAAACTGAATAAGAATGTAGATAAAAAGATTTGGAACAGAGGGGGTATGATTGAAAAATAGAACAACTTTGAAACTAACTCTTCCATCATTTTTCCTTACTCCCGTCTTTCATTGGTAAATTTTCCTAATTAAACTGTTTAGTTAAAATAGGAAGTAAAGAATAATATTACAGTTATTTCTTCTTGTTAAGGGATTTCTTTTAAGATTTATTGAAGAGAATTTTGCTCATATTCAATAAGATAAAACCAAACAATTAGAAATCAATAATACTAAGCATATATTTATCAAAATCAATTTTTTAAGTTCAATATGCAAATTAGCCTTCCCATTCACACTGTAAACCACTATTTTGCTGTATATATAAATACAATTGCATGTTATTAATATGTAGATATTGTCAACAGTCTTAATGATGTAAAACAATTTTATTAATAATTGAGGTTTAAATAAAACCATGGAGAATGTGATCTAAATAACAAAGGGAATTGTGACTTGAATAGTAATATAGTTTCGGTTACAGACAGACAAACCCACAATCTCCATTATAATAAGATATAAATAAAATGATTCATTTGGAATGAATAGAGAACCGGGTGAAATATTATCATTTTCTTTAGAATATTCATGTGCAGTATTTATGTTTGAAGTCAGTTTGTTTGGTTTATTTGTTTAATGGCATATCACCTTAAAGGGTTATTTAATGCCAAACCAATCCTTGGAGAAGTAATGGTACTACTTAACCCGTAGCTAGTTCTATCCATTAATTTGAATTCTTACATACTCTGAAAGGACTATTAATTTCAAGAATATTTTATCCAATATATATATATATATATATATATATAATTCTGATTTTTGTTCTGTTTTTCTTGTTTTTGTTCCAATGCTTCAAAAGACCAAACAAACAAAGTTCACAAGAACATAGCGTTCGGCTAGAAAACACAAGGTTCCTAGTTCGATACCGGCCCTCGCCAACTCAGCGTTATGAGTAGCACAGGGATCTGTGCGGTAAAGTAAAGAGCTGATGGTAGGCGTGGCGCTCCACCTCAGACGCTAAAACAATCTCCTTGGTCTAGCGCTATTGAAAAGAGGATAGACTCCCTCGCTGACTGGCTGATACCGACTTTAGGCCGCCCCGTCGACTTTACTTTTAATATATATATTATATATATATATATATATATATATATATATATAATTATATATATAGAGAGAGAGAGAGAGAGAGAGATATGAAAATTTATTTTCAAGGTAATATTAATATACCTGTGTGTGTGTGTGTGTGTGAGAGAGAGAGAGAGAGAGAGAGAGAGAGAGAGAGAGAGAGATACACATTTTATATCAATATATAATTCATATACTTTCTCTCTCTCTCTCTCTCTTGCCCCCCCATATATATATATATATATATATATATATATATATATATATATATATATATGATTTGAAAATCGCATAGGTGAGAAACTGACAATTACGAAGTGCCGTTGATTTTATGTCTTCGCTACCCTTATATATTATATATAATATATATATAATATACTCTCACAATGATATTGACTCTTTATATATATATATATATAAATATATAATATATATATTATATATATATCAGCACACAGAGCCGATGAATATAAGTTTTTGCTGGTCTGCCAAGACTGGTGTATCCATGCGTTGGAGTCCACCGGAAAACGTCTCTTATGAGTTCATACTTACACCGTAAATCATATCTCTCCCATAACACTTAACATTTTTTGAAATCAAATGGTTAAATTAATGTGGATAGCGCTCCACCCATCAGTGACAAATGCGATTATAGACTTTTCTATAGTGGGCGAATAATTATATCAGTGTGTGTGGGGGAGGGGGAGATGGGGAGGATTTTATAACAGTCGGGAGTAAGATGAATCTACATAATAGTATTAGAGATTAAATACAAGTAATTATTTATTTATTAAACTCGGTTTTGTTCAAACCAGTATGCAAATTAACTACACCATATATTAGGTAAACCTTTATTTCTAAGTGATATGTTAGACACATGGCAGGGTTTTAAACGCGCTAATAACACGGGCATTTCGGAACCTGTGTTTGATAATGTAAATTAACAGCGTTGATTCCAGGCGGGGGGAGTAATCCCCCCAGGCAATACCTGACTCCTTGATTTAAAGGGGCAAGACTGGGTTTATTGCCCAGTGCCTGAGGAGCCCCTTGAGGGGGAATACCGACGGGATCAACGCATTTTTGGTGCCTACCACCCATGAGCTTCGGCTTGTGCGTAGGCCCGCATAAAAATGTCCTTGTGTCCGCCCTCATAAGTGGGATGAGAGGTAAACACCTGGGCCTTTCGGGGTCTGTGTTTGTTAATGTAAATTAACAGCGTTGATCACAGGGCGCTATACCCCCAACACCCGTCTCCTTGATTTCAAGGGACAAGGCTGGGTTTATTGCCAAATGCCTGAAGCGCCCCCTTGAGGGGGAATGCCGACGGGATCAACGCATGTTTTTGCACCTGCCACACATGAGCTTCGGTTCGTGGGTGATCAC
>CM042175.1:32559846-32599846 GCA_023376005.1 Doryteuthis pealeii
TGTTACGTCATTCACTGGTGAATATGACACTCATTAAATTCTTTCTCTTCCATCAGGTTAAAACATCATTTACATGAATAGCAAAAAAAAGAAGACGCCCTACAGGCGGCGTAAAAATCTATTTTTGAAAGATATTGTCAAAGTCGGGTGGGAGTTAAAAATTCAATGTCAGAGGGTTTTTATTATAAGTAAAGTAAAATCATCAAATTTATTAAAGGAGTAAATCATAATAATAATAATAATAATAATAATAATAATAATAAAAACAATTTGAAATGGAAACTTAGTTCTGTCCCCTTCAAATAAAATCCTGCGTGCATCTATTAATTAAAAAATTATTTTGAATATTTTACACATAAATTTTACACAAAATCGTCAGAATTTATTTATTTGTAAATTTTTAGTTAACTTTTTGTTACTAAAAAGAGGGACAGTGTAAAATACTATTTTCAAGATTTAAATAATGTATATATTATAATGGAGATTGTATGTTTGTCTGTGAACGAAACTATATCACTACTCAAGTCACAATTCCCTTAGTTATTTATGTCAAATTCTCCATGATTTTATTTTTATTTAAACCTCAATTATTAATAAAATTGCTTTACATTTTTTATACTATTGACCATAACTACAAGCAAAATAACCAGCAATTGTATTTATATATCTAAAAAATAGTGGTTTACATTGTGAATGGGAAGGCTAATTTGCATATTGATATTAGATAATTGATTTTAATAAACATATTTATTAAAATCAATTTTCGAATTGTCTGGTTTTATCTTAATGGATATGAGCAAAAATCTTGGGGATAAAACTTAAAAGAAATCCATTAACAAGTAGAAATAAGTGTAATTTTATTCTTTACTTCCTATTTCAACTATCTTAAAGTTAGACAATCCCAAAATTTGAGCTTCCAATTCTAAAAATCGATCTAAATTTGGATGGTCAGTCACAAAACATGGCGACATTTTGTAATGTTTTTTTGTCTGTAAAATGAGTTCTAGAGCTTCCCTACTCCTAAAAATTGGTTTATAAAAGTATTTTTGCCCAGGGAATCGAAAAATGCTATCAAAAAAGTCTTAAAGTTAACCAATTTTAAATTATTAATGATTTCTGATTTGCAAAATTTTAACTGATGTTGTAGCTTCGGTTCAAACACCAAACTATATTTTTGGTACAAATAATTTTCAATATATGTGAAATAATAATAGAAACATTTTTGTCTTAGATTCAGTGCCACATCGGGATATTGATCTTGTTATGAAATAATCAGAAATCATCAATAACTTAAGATTAGTTGACTTTCAGACTTTTTCGATAGCATTTTTGGATTTCTCGGGTAAAAATGCTCTCATAAACCAATTTTTAGGAGTAGAGAAGCTCTAGAACTCATTTTACAGACAAAAATAGATTACAAAAAGTCGTCATTTTTTGTGAACCTCACCAAATTTGGAGAGCTAAAAATTGACAAAACCCCGCCAATTTTTGGAATTGGAAGTTCAAATTTTGGGGAATGTCTAACTTTAACACAGTCCACACCTGTACAAAATTTCAGAAAAATTGAAATGGGTGGGTGACAATTTTAATTTTTTCTGGATAATTTGACATGGAACTGCCCATTTACTAGTTTGCATATCATTTTACGAGTTTGAAGGATTTATACACAAGTTTATTGGTTTTGTTTTTCGTTTTTTTTAAACATAGCAGAAAGGGGGTTAATTTGGATGTGTTTTCATGAGATTTTAACTCTTTGCCTATCAAATTTCCTCAACGGCTGTACCAAATTTTCTTGGTATTTTTTATATTACCATAATCAGTTAATTTTACTTCTTATTGTGTGTTGAATGGTTGGTGGCCCAGTGGTAGAATTTCGGCTCTGCATTCTGTGGTCGCTGGTTCGATCTCAAGTGACGGAGATCTGGTATACACTGCTGAGGAGACCTAACAGCTGCTCAGTGTTCCGCATGTCATACGCGATGTTTGCCGAATTTTTGGATTTAATTCGTTAAACAGATTATCTAAAAACAGCAACTGTAGAGCAAAATTGAACCGATTTGATTTTTCAAAAGTTTTTTTTTTGGCGGGTAGGGACATTAAAAAGCCTTTATATTAGGAAGCGCGTGGTGTAATGGTTAAAGTCATGGGAAATGGACTCGTCGCCCCGAGTTCAAATCCTGGACGTGGTAATTGCATTTCACTTAGCGCTAATACCCTTGGGAAAGGTATGAATTCTACTCTCCCTCCAGCTATGGGTACATAGGAGGGCAGGCTAAGCTCTTTAACCTTGGTTAGGCAACCGGTCTAGGAGAAGGAAAACTCTGAATTCAAACCTGTTAGACTCCGCTTAAGAAATTGACCTTGTATCACATCCTGCTCGTGCGGAGGAGTTGGTAAAAATAAATTTAAAAGCCTTTATTGCTATTTTGTTTTTGAAAATATGTGTTCAAATTTTGTATGTATTAATTTGATTTTTCGGACTGTTGGACATCTGGACCATATGACCTTTAGGCACCCCTTTTGCGATCTCGATTCGTAGGGACACTTTTCTCATTTACACCGTCAAAATCCGGTTGTTTGTTAGAGGGTTAGGGTTAGGGGTTAGGGGTTAGTTTTATAATTTAAAAAGAAACTCTAAAAATCGTCTGTTAACAATTAACCGGATTTTGACGGTGTAAATGGAAAAAATGTCCCCACGAATCAAGATCGCAAAAGGGGTGCCTAAAGGTCATAATGACCGGACATCTTTATTGTAGTATATGAAAAAAAAACACAACGTTTCAGCCGATATACCCACTCCCGGTGTTCTCCAGGGATTCCTTATCTATCCGAGCATAGTAATGGGAAATCATTTTGAATAGTTTGACTGTTGGGTAAACAAAGCGTTGAAGCATTTTTGAGACGAGGCTTGATAATTTGGATTATCTGGATTATTCAGACTATTGACCTCATCTATATTGTCATCCAAACAACTTTTCGGCAGATGTTCCCTCCGGCCTTCTTCAGGTATTTCTTGTCGAACTCAGGAACATTCTGAGAAATTTCTCTTTGAACTCTGGAAACTTACGATTATGACATAAAGGTTCCCGAGTTCGACAAAATGTTTCTCGAGTTCGAAGAGAATGTTCCCGAGTTCGACAAAAAAACACCTGAAGAAAACCGAAGGACACATCGACCGAAACGTTGTGACGTTGTGTAGATAACAGTAAAAATGAGGACAATGGTCCGAATAATCCAAATAATCTAAATTATCAAGTTCCATCTAAAAAATGACAAGAAACACCCGAAGTAGGCCGGAGTGCACATCGACCGAGACGTTGAGTAGATAACAATAAGATGAAGACAATAGTCAGAATAATCCAAATAATCCAAAATATCAAGCCTCATCTAAAAAATGACAAGAAACACCTGAAGAAGGTTATAGGGCACTTCGGTCGAAACGATGTGTAAATAACAATAAAGATGAGGGAAATAGTCCGAATAATACAAATAATACAAATTATTAAGCCTCATTTAAAAAATGACAAATAAAAAAACACCTGAAGAAGGTCGGAGGGCACATCGATCGAAACGTTGTGTAGATAACAATAAAGATGTGGACAATGTCTGAATAATCTAAATGATACAATTATCAAGCCCCATCTAAAAAAAAAAAATGACAAGAAACACCTGAAGAAGGCCGGAGAGCAAATCGGCCAAAACATTGTGTAAATAATAAAGATGAAGACAATAGTCCAAATATTCCAAATAATATAAATTATCTCGTTTCTTTACAATGTTTTAAGATATGGTTGCATATTGAATGTTTTTTTATTCTATCTTCAGAGAAGATCTACTCGGATTCCTCGTTTTATTATGATCCAAGTGGTGTTTATCCAACCATTGAGGAACAGATAGACTTGTGTAAGAAGATATCCCAATCGCTGACGGCAGCAGCCAATAGCAGGGCGCGTGGCGCTACTATGTTTGCCAAACGTCAGAAACGTTCTGAAAAATGGATACATGCTGGTGGTTATTCTGACGGTAACGTGGCTGATTTGGAAGATCTATGCAGTGAGTTGGATCCAAGTGAAGGTGGCACGAAACCCCTCTTTCAATTCCGCATACCTAGAGTTGCACAACAGGTAGGTAAACTGGTTACACCTATTATTATTATTATTATTATTATTATTATTATTATTATTATTATAATCTACTCTTAATTAATATTACATCGGTTATTTAGAAATTAACATAAACTATTTTTATACGTTTTATTTATTTGCATAAACTATTTATTCATAGTTGGTTATTATTATTATTATTATTATTATTATTATTATTATTATTATTATTATTATTATAATCTACTCTTAATTAATATTATATCGGTTATTTAGAAATTAACATAAACTATTTTATACGTTTTATTTATTTGCATAAACTATTTATTCATAGTTGGTATTATTATTATTATTATTATTATTATTATTATTATATTATTATTATTATTATTATTATTATTATAATCTACTCTTAATTAATATTATATCGGTTATTTAGAAATTAACATAAACTATTTTTATACGTTTTATTTATTTGCATAACTATTTATTCATAGTTGGTTATTATTATTATTATTATTATTATTATTATTATTATTATTATTATTATTATTATTATTATTATTATCTACTCTTAATTAATATTATATCGGTTATTTAGAATTAACATAAACTATTTTTATACGTTTTATTTATTTGCATAAACTATTTATTCATATTATTTTACCTATTATTATTATTATTATTATTATTATCTACTCTTAATTAATATTATATCGGTTAATTCGAAATTAACAAACTATTTTTATACGTTTTATTTATTTGTGTAAATTATTTATTTATACTTGGAAGTCTATTTTATTTTCTTGTTTAAAAAAAAAATTATTTCACTTCTTGTGAGTTTTTTTTTACTCCAGCGTTAGCTGATAGTCTTTCACTGAAGTCTGAGTGACAACAAGTCTCCTCCGATTATTATTATTATTATTATTATTATTATTATTATTATTATTATTATTATTATTATTATTATGTGAGTTTTGAGGTTCATTCGCTGACAACAAGTCAATTATAGTTTTTTTCTCTCCCGCCTTAGCCAGTGGTTAGCTGGAGGTTGAATGATAGCAAGTCTCCTCAGGTCTCCAGGATTCATCGGAGTATTCTAGCCGATCTTAACAATGTAGTAGTTTCGATATTATTATTATTATTATTATTATTATTATTATTATTATAATCTACTCTTAATTAATATTATATCGGTTAATTAGAAATTAACATAAACTATTTTTATACGTTTTATTTATTTGTGTAAACAATTTATTCATACTTGGTTGTTTTAACTCGCATCCCAAGTATGCGGGTATGGCACAAGGTCTTTTAATGAGAGCCGAAGCTCAATGAATGTGATGGTCATTTATTCTTGGTAGTCTATTTTCTTTTTTTTCATTGTTGTTGTTGTTGTTGTTGTGTAAATTTTACCTGTACCGCTTGATTAATTTGAAATTACATGGTACCTGTATTTATTTATAAAAAGTGCTACTCTTCAATTTGATTATCCCAACCCTATTGCCCTTATGGCAAGCCCCAACCCTTTTTATCATATGGGTGCTAGAAGGCGGTGGCTGCGGGTCTACATGTCCTGGGAATGACATTAAACTCTATCTGATGGTGAGGTTCCAGTTTTGGAGGTTTGGGGAATGTGGAGCACCCCTTCATCACCATTGCTCCCTGGTCCACTCTGACCCGGAGTGGTAGTACCTGTTAGGGTCCCATCTATGGGTTAAATAGAAAAATGTATTTATAAAAAATTTGTATTATCCATTAAGAATTGATTTATTTCAAAAATTTTATGGCATTAAATGACCCACTGAGGTTGATATGCCGTAAAACAAACCAAACAAAACCAAACCAAATACTCTTCAATTGTTTTCTGTTTAGGTTTAATAATTTCTGTGCAAATTCTGGGGTTTTTCTTATGCAAAATAAGACAGCAAATAAGAGGGTTTTTGTTGTTGTTGTGGTTGTTGTTGTTGGAAGAATATAGAGATGGGCAAATCGAAGAAAATGATGGAGAAAGTTTTACGAAACAAATTCACACACACAGATATATATATATATATATATATATATATATATATATATATATATATATATATATATATATATATATGTATATATATATATATATTCAAATTTTTAAACTGAATAACATATAACTACCACTAGCTTTTCTCGTTATTCTGTGATAAATAATTTATTACACCTTCCATATACCAACAAATGCCCGAAGATGATCTAATTAATAGATCGAAACACTGCAGCGTCGGCCAATAAACTCACCACTTAACCCATTTAAACCTGTGTTTTTTCATTTTTCCTAATATACTACATACCGTCGGATTCACTTCCTTTCTTCACACACACACACACACACACACACACACACACACACATATATATATATATATATATTATATATATATATATATATATGTGTGAATAAAAAGGCATTAAATACCAGGGGGTATCGTGATTATGGACCATTTCCACTCGTGGGTATCTGGGGCCCACCGAGCTTCTTCAGACCACGTTTTTATTTTATTCAGACTCTACAACAAACTACTAGTAGAGAATAGGACCAGCCTAGAATCACCTTGTATCAAGAAACTTGGTACCCCAACAAGTATATATATATATATATATATATATATATATATATATATATATATTTGTAGGATATGTGCTTAATTGAAGTCGTACCTAATTTTGAAAATTAATTAGTTAATAATTAATGAATTTTAGGCGGGCATATGTGTTCAAATGTAAGGCTAAACGAATTGAAAAAATGTCAATCCCTGAATGTACATTTCAACCTATTAGGTCTCATCAGCAATAGGTCGAAATGTACATTCAGGGATTGACATTTTCTCAATTCGTTTAGCCTTACATTTGAACATATATGCCCGCCTAAAATTCATTAATTATTAACTAATTAATTTCTCAAAATTAGGTATGACTTCAATTAAGCACATATCCTTCAAAAATTGTCGGCTTAAAGCCATATAAAAATAAACACATTGTTTGTTTACTTAACCTCATATATATATATATATATATATATATATATATATATATATATATATATATACTTTGTTGGGTACTTATTAATATATATATATATATATATATATATATATATATATATATATATTGGTATGTTTAAAAGCTATGTAATACAATCGACTATTATTATTTACAAAACAACCTAATATCCTAATATATATGTATATATATATATATATATATATATTATATATATATATATATGTGTGTGTGTGTGTGTTGTGTGTCCGTGTGAATGTGTGTGTATTTATATGTGTGTGTATCTCTCTCTCTATGTGTGTGTGTGTGTATATCTGTGTATAAATCTATGTATATAAATGTGTGTGAGTATATATGTATATATATGTGTATATATGTGTATATATATATGTGTGTGTATATATGTGTGTGTGTATATACATATGTACACACACATACACACACACACACATATATATGTATATATATTTTTGGATGATATGTGCTTAATTGAAGTCATACCTAATTTTGAAAATTAATTAGTTAATAATTAATGAATTCAGGCGGGCATTAATTATTAACTAATTAATTATCAAAATTAGGTATGCCTTCAATTAAGCACATATCCTCCAAAAATTGTCGTCTAAAAGCCATATCAAATAAACACATTGTTTGTTTAATTATTCTCATATATATATATATATATATATATATATATATAATTTTCTTGCTATTTTTACCTATGAATTGAAATGCAGAAGTGTTATGAATTTGTTAATATAAACTGATAACAGAATTGTAGCAAAGATAATTTTGGGGTTGTGGTGGGGTGCAAATAAAATTTAGAATTTGTCTCTCAGTTATCAAAGGCCATCGACATGATTAACGCCAGAGACATTTAAAATTGCCGCTACGTCCTCGATTGGAAATCATCATCTTTCAACACATTGTTTGACCCAAAGAATTGATGTATTTTGATTGCTGTACATTAGGTACCACCAAAATACGTCACGTGTTCAGTTTAGGCAATATTGACGGAAGAAACCTAAATTTTTTTTAACTTAAAAACAAAAATCTTGCAAAAAAAAAAAATCTTGCAAAAAAAAGAACATAAAGAGTTGTTACAAAGAAAAATAGTTAATTAAAATGTAAAATTATCCGACTGGGGAAAAATTACTCAGCGTTATCTTGAAAAATAAGTAAAACAGTCCATTTTTTACAGCAGGGTAGATTTCTTTATTGATATTTTTTTAGAGAATTCTGTATTCATGGTTCTTTTACTAAAAATATTCCCGATGTTATTATCCAGACTCTTTTCTTTATAGATAAAAAGTAAAAATCGTTTTTTGTCGGTTCATCTTTTTTATATTTCATAAAATAAAATAGGGTGGGGTAGGCATCGTAAAAATATTTCCCCTAATATATATTAGGAAAAACCTATTTCAAACATGTTTTCATCAAAAGATAAGTAATTATGGAAATTTCCATGAAAATCGGACCATTTATTGATTTTTCATAGAATTTCTAGTCATAACTTGTCTTTTGGCTACGTTATATTTCAATTGATTTAACGGTGCGAAAATGTAAACATTATGTTTGTTCATACTTTTCGTTATTTCTGTAAGCTGAATTTTTTTTTAAATCAACAAAAGTTTTTCTTAATATTCCTTTCTTTGAATGGACAAAAATTTTTCAAGATAATATTAATTTTTATGCAAGTTTCATTGTGTTAAATATAGTGGGATAAATTTCACAGGGCAAATTGGTGGTACTTATTGTACATTTAAATTCCAGTATAAAGAAGGATTATCTATCAACTATTAATATGTTTATACGGGGTTTACTAAGCAAAGATACAAGGTGAACAGTATATAAGTATAAAAAAGGACCCCCTATCAACGATTAATATGTTAACACGGTTTCTACGATACTGCATTAAAATATGAAAGTAAACATTGAAATTATCTTGATAATCCCCTTCGTTAGGGCCGGTGTATCTCAGTCGGTAGAGCGTTCGGCTAGGAATCACAAGGTTCCTCGTTCGATACCGGCCTCGCCAACTCAGCGTATGATTAACACGGTGATCTGTGCGGTAAAGCGAGGAGCCAATGGTAGGTGTGTCGCTCCACCTCAGACGCAAAAACAATCTCCTTGGTCTAGCGCTAGTGAAAAGGGGATAGACTCCCTCGCTGATTGGCTGATACCAACTTTAGGCCACCCTGACTTTATTATTATTATTATTATTATTATTATTATTTTTCACGCCATGAGAGTTATTTTTTTCACACCCACCTAAGCTCACTGGAGGCTGAGTGACAGCAAGTCTACTCAGGTCTCCAGGACTCTTCAGAGTATTCTAGCTGATTTTTAACTATGCTGTTGTTTGGATGGTCTCGGTTCTTCCCCAGATTTCCAATTCTTCGAGACTCTTTTCCAAACTCTTTAGGAACCATTCCAAGGGCCCCAATTACAATTGCTCCAACCTTTACTTTACTGTTCCACAGTTTTTTCAGCTCTCTGGCAAGGTCCAAGTATTTGTCTATGTTTTCATTTTCTTTCATTTTCCCCTTGTGATCAGCTGGAACTGTAAAATCTACCAGTTGACAGCTTCCCTCTCTCTCTTCATTTAAAAATAAATAAATACTAGGTCCGGTCTTCTGGTTGGGATAAGGCGTCCCGTCTTTATCTCAAAGTTCCAGAGAATGTGTTTTATTCTCAATTATTATTATTATCATTATCATTATCATTTTCACTCCTTGTGAGTTTTTCACACCAACGTTAGCTGATGGTATTTCCCTGGAGGCTAAGTGACAACAAGTCTCCTCAGGTCTCCAGAACTCTTCTGAGTATTCTAGCTGATTGAAGCAGTGCAGTAGTCTGAATGTTCTCAATTCTTCCTCTGATTTCCAGATCCTACGGTCTTTTTTCCAAGTTTTTTGAGACTGTTCCAAGTGCACCAACTACAATTGGTATCACTCTGACCTTCATATTCCACAGCCTTTTCAATTCTCTGGCAAGGTCCAGGTATTTGTCTATCTTTTCGGTTTTCTTCTACTTCGACCTGTGGTCTGCTTGAACCACAAAGTTCACCAGTTGACACGTTCTCTTTTTTTTTGGGGGGGGGGGGTAATCGACACTAGGTCTGGTGTCCTGGCTGGGATATTATTATCATCATTTGCTCCTTTTGAGTTTTCACATCAACATTAGCTGATGGTCTTTCACTGGAGTCTGAGTGACAGCAAGTCTCCTCAGGTCTCCAGGACTCTTCTGAGTATTCTGACAGATTGCAACAGTGCAGTGTTCTGAATGGTTTCAACCCTTCCTCTGATTTCAAACATTCCAGACCCTTTTCCAATCCTTTTGGGACTGTTCCAAATTATTATTATTATTATTATTATTATTATTATTATTGGTTTTTCATACCAGCGCTAGCTGATGGAGTTTGAGTGACAAGTCTCCTCAGGTCTCCAGGACTCTCCTGAGTATTCCAGCTGATTTCACCAATGTTGTTGTCTGGATGTTATCAATTCATCCTTAAATTTCTAGTTCATCCAGTCTCTTTTCTAAGTTCTTGGGGATCGGTCCAAGTGCACCAACTACAATTGGTATCACTTTCCCCTTTTCAATTCTCTAGCTAGGTGTAGGTATTTGTCTATCTTTTCGTTTTCCTTCATCGTCACACTGTGATCTATTATTATTATTATTATTTATTATTATTATTACCATTATTATTATTATTATACCATTATTATTATTATCATTATTATTATTATTATTATTATTATCATTTATTATTATTATTATTATTGTAAGATTTATTTTTGTCATGAATATTTTCTTTATTTATCACTGTATCTTTTCTTATCTATTATTAACCTCTTATCTCTTTTACGTTCGCGTAGACAGGAATGTTGGGATTTGATTTTTTCTTTTCTTTTTCTTCATTGCGTTACATTTCAATTCTGCTAAAATAATCTCAAATTATCACCCTTCCCAAATCTTTTTTTTTTCTGTACCACAATTAAAATATGATCCAAGCAAATAACTAATTTGTTGTCGTTAATAAATGAATATATTCTTCTTCTTTGTTCTCGTACCTTTGTACGTTTTTTTTTCTTAAGTTTTTTACCTTTCTTTTCTTCTATTGAAAGTATTCACCCTTCCCCTCTCCTCCCGCCCATCAGATGCAGTTGTGCTTTGGTCTTTGTGTGAAACACTTAACTATATAAAACTTGTTCAGTACGTAAACATTAGCAGCTTCTTGCTATCTTGTCTCTTCGAAATAGAGTTGTTGATTTGTGAGTCAGTTTTTTTTTATAACAGCCTCACCCTCTTTTCTTAGTGAAAACTAATGATAATATGTCAAAGTCGAAGAACGTAACGTTTCTGTAAGAAAAGTAGACAAGTAATTCGGTGAATTCATTTGGCCATTTCTCAATAAGACGAAGAAGCAGTAACAAAAAAAAAATTCACAAAGAAAGGTAAAGATTTTTTTCTTTTCTTGTATTTTCCTGAAGATATTCTGGAAATTCCTCTTTGATTTTTCCTCTTTCCTTGTATTGTTCCAAAAATATTGAACAGTCTAAAGATAATTCTAAAAATAACTTTTGAATGTTTTTTTTTCTTTCTGTTCTTCCTTTTTTCTGTAATTCCAAGACGCTGAAACTGAACACTTAAAAACAAACAGATAAGGTTCAAAATGTATGTAGTTATGGATATATATATATATATATATATATATATATATATATATATATATATATACAAGGTGTGTCAAAAAAGTATCGATATTTTTTGTGCTTTTTGACACACCTTTTATTCTGAAAAAAAATTAACGTTCCATTCATTGTTCATTTCTATCTTGGTAAATACAGCTTTAAACTCGGAACTTTTGCGACACACCTTGTATTCTGAAAAGAAATTAACGTTCAATCTCGACACACACACACACACACACACACACACACACACACATATATATATATATTGCTATAAACTATGCAATTAAATTTGTTACCTCTCTCTCTCTCTCTCTCTATATATATATATATATATATATATATAATATGTGTGTGTGTGTATCGTTTAACATATATGTATTGTTTCGGCCAATGTGCCCTTCGGCCTTCTTCTTGACGATCACCAGAAACCTTCTTGTCGAACTTGTGAGCCTTCGTTTCGTAATCAGAAACCATTCCAATCTACCCCCCCCCCAAATGGATTAAATTCTTTGGCTTTGATTCGTAGTTCCGTGTAGGCTGCTGATTATTTGTATTTTCTTCTTCTCTTTATTTTTTTAACTCCTGATAGTAAAACTCAATATTTAAAAACAAACAAATATGCTTCAATATATATATATATATATATATATATATATATATATATATATATGATTAAAAATGTATGTTGTTGCAATCTTCAACAGCGCAAAAGAAGATTAAGAGATAGCATTAAAATTATTGGATTTTCCGAAAAACTAATATACATCTAAAATAGAACAAAAGACAAAAGAAAAAAAAAACAAACAAAAAAACAAAACAAAACAAAACAAAACAAAAACAAACAAAAAAACAACAACAAACAAATAGATTCAGAAAAATAATCTGGTTTAACCCACCATATAATAAAAACGCTAAAACTAATGTAGGCAAAATATTCATAAAAAATAATTGACAAACTAAACTAAATCAAACTACACATCATATTCAACAGCAACATGACCAAAACTCATTTACATCTGCACGGAAAACATGCCATAAATAATTTTAAAAAAGCACAACAATAGAATATCACACCACAAACAACAAATAAATCCATATGCAATTGCAAAAACAAACATCCGGCATGGTAGGAGGTCAGGAAAACAACAACAATATTTACGTATAAATAGCATTAGATGTCGTAAACTCCCAAAGTAGCTTAATAGTAACACTGACTCTAATCCTAGCGTCTGAAAAGTTTCGGGTATTTCCGTGAAATGTAATGCTTTTTATATGTAATCTCATGTTATTATCTCTTGCGCATTATTCTGCATTCCATTAGTACCGATGTTTATTGTGATTAATGTTTAATGATTAAACTTTTGCGAGGGAAAGTTTGAAAGATATACGAGACATTCTCGTACATTTTTTTTTCACTAACTAAACTGTCGTTTTTTTGTATTATTTTGATTTTTCGGACTGTTGTCCTCATCTTTATTGTTGTATACACACCGTTCGGGTTTGGTTTGGTTTCTTTTTTAATGGCATATCAACTTCCGTGGGTTATTGATACTAAAGACATCATTGGACAAGATAATGGTACTATTTAACACATAGATGAGGGATGAAGGAATTCATACTTTTCCCAAGGGTATTAGATCGTAAGTAAATGTAGTAGTGAAACTTGAGTTCGAACTCGCTTTCTTCGATGTCGCAGTCGAGCATGTTAACCATTACACCACCAAAATTGATTTAGAATGATCTGGAATTATCATTACTTTGAATGATTTGCATTTACTATTATTTCTTTAATAGATATTATTATTATTATTATTATTATTATTATTATTATTATTATTAGCAAAATAAAAAAAAACACCATCCGGCCGATTTAAAAATAGATTTTTGAAACATATTGCTTGAGGGGTGGGAGTTAAAAATTCAATGTCTGCGAGTTTGTACCCTAAGTAAGTAAAATCATCAAATTCATTAAAGGATTAAAAAATAAAACAATTTGAAATGTAAACTTAAAATATGTATTAAAATAAAACAAACTATATATAGATATATAATACCAGTCATGTATTTATCAAAACTTGTTTTAAAAAACAATGAGGACTGTCTAATGTTGTATGTTCAAATTTTGAGTGTATTTATTTTGTGTTATGATGATTTTGGGTAATGTGACGTAAGCAGTGACGTAGTTTTTGTTACAGACAAAACCGGAAGCGAATCTCCATTATTATTATTATTATTATTATTATTATTATTAGAAGAAGAAGAAGAAAGAAGAAGAAGATAATAACGCCCTTCGGGCGATGTAAAAATTGATTTTTGAAAGATATTGTCTGATGGGGGTGTGGAGTTAAAAATTTAATGTCAGAGGGTTTTTATCATAAATAAGTAAAACCATCAATTTTATTAAACGAGTAAAAAAAAAATAAAACAATTTTAAATGGATGCTTAGTTCTGCCCCCTCCAATAAAATGTTGAGTGCATCTATTTTAATTATTAATCAAATAATTATTTTGAATATTTTACTCATAAATTTTACACAAAATCGTTTAAGTATTTATTTAGTTGTAAACTTTTTAGTTAAACTCTGAATACTGAAAAAATGACTGTTTCTTGTTTGTAAATATTTTTGTCGTAAAACTCTATACGTTAGATAAATTTAGATATGTATTAAAATAAAACAAACTATATATAAATATATAATACTGGGAACGTATTTATTAAAACTTGTTTTAAAAAACAATAAGGACCGTCTAAGGTGGTATACTCCAATTTTGAGTGTATATAATATAAGGTTGTTCTTTATTCTATGTATTAACTATTCTGGGCAATGTGACTTAAGCAGTGACGTAGTTTCGGTTACAGACAAATTCATACCGAATCTCCATTATCAATAGATTATTACTATTATTATTAGAATCAATAGATTATTATTATTATTATTATTATTATTATTATTATTACTCTTTTTGAGTTTTTCACACCAGCGTTAGCTGATGGTATTTCCCAGGAGTCTGGGTGACAACAAGTCTCCTCAGTTCTCCAGGAATCTTCTGAGTATTCTAGCCGATTGGAGCAGTGCAGTTGTCTGGATGGTTTCAATTCTTCCTCTGATTTCCAGATCTTCCTGTTTTTTCCCAAGCTTTTTGGAGACAGTTCCAAGTGCACCAACTACAATTGGTATCACTTTGACCCTCATATTCTCTGGCAAGGTCCAGGTATTTGTCCATCTTTTCGTTTTCATTCAACTTCACCCTGTGGAACCGCAAGGCACACCAGTTGATACATTTTCTTTTTTATGTTAATCAACACTAGGTCTGGTCTTCTGGCTGGGATAGGATGATCCGTCTTTATCTCGAAGTCTCCATTATATTATTATTATTATTATTATTATTATTATTATTTACTCCTTTTGAGTTTTCACATCAGCATTAGCTAATGGTCTTTCACTGGAGTCTGAGTGACAGCAAGTCTCCTCAGGTCTCCAGGACTCTTCTGAGTATTCTGGCAGATTGCAGCAGTGCAGTGTTTTGAATGGTTTCAATCCTTCTTCTGATTTCCAAACTTTCCAAACCCTTTTCCAATCCTTTTGGGACTGTTCCAAGTGCACCAACTACAATTGGTATCACTTTGACCTTCATATTCCATAACTTTTTCAGTTCTCTGGCAAGGTCCAGGTATTTGTCCATTTTTTCATTTTCCTTTAGTTTCACCCTGTGATCTGCTGGCACTGCAAAATCCACCAGTTGACAAGTTCGTTCTTTTTTGTTTATCAACACTAGGTCTGGTCTTCTTGTTGGGATAAGGTGATCCGTTTTTATTTCAAAGTCCCAGAGAATTTTATGCGTTTCGTTCTCAAGAACAGATTCTGGTTTATGAATATACCATTTTGTTGTGTGGTCAAATATAAATTTTTTGCATAATTCCCAGTGGATCACCTTCCCAACCCAATATTATTATTATTATTATTATTATTATTATTATTATTATTATTATTATTATTATTATTATCTATCTGTTGAATGATCTGGAATTATTATCTGACAGTTTTAACTTTTGCGTTAATTGTCAACTAAGTTTTTAAAAAAATAATTTGCCATGCGGTTAGGATTTGACACAATGTCGCAAGTATGGACCATCTAGCGTGGATCAAATCTGCTTTTCAGTAGTAACGGATTTGCGAGACTAACTTGCTAGCCATTACATCACGACGTTACGCCCTCTAATTCAACCCATTCACAACGAGTAGGATGTGACACAAGGTGACAATTATGGGCACCCAGCGAGGATTAAACCCGCTTTTCAGTGGTAACGGATTTGCGAGAATGGCTTGTTAACCATTACACCTCGACGGGACCCCTCAGTTAAATGTATTGACGATTCTGGGTAATGTGACTTAAGCAGTGACGTAGTTTCGGTTACAGACAAATAGAGACCGAATCTCCATTATATATAGAATTATTTGATGATTGTAACTTTTCCAGTAAACGTCAGCCAATTTACAAAAAATAAAAATCATTTGCCCTACGGGTACGATTTGACCATAGGTAACAAGTATGGGGCGCCCAGCGAGGGTCAAACCCGCTTTTCAGTGGTAACGGATTGGCGAGAGTGGCTTGTTAACCATTACACCTGGACGGGACGACTCAGTTAGATGATCCTTTCTAACATTCGTCTACGAAATTTTTACAGATGAACGGCACAAAGCATTTTGGGAATTTTGAAATACGAGCCAAAAAAACTCGCCCTATCATTTGGTATGTTAAGTTATGCAAACTGATCCGTCTCACTGCGCAAAATGATGCAACTGACACAGACACAACATGAGGACTTAAAAATGAATATCGTTGAGAGGGTAACGTTTATGATAACGCCCCCCCCCCCCCAATGGCTATTGCAAAAATATTAGAAATATAAACCCAAGAATACGATCTTTTTAAGTTTTGATTATTTTTCGAGTTCTAGTGAAAATATAATCGGAAAAAAATAGGAGTTTTGGTTTTTGGCAAGAAATATATTAGATAAATATTTACTTTATACGGTTAAATAATCTGATAAAGATTCGGTTTGGCCAAATTTAGAACTATTCTTTCAGTGACGAAAGAAAGATTTGGCGGATATAATCATGTCTGTTAGTTATAGGATTATAGACAGACAATATATATATTTTTTTTTTTTTGGGGGGGGGATTGTGCTTAATTAAAGTCATACCTAATTTGTTAATTAATTAATTATAATTAAATTATAATTTAATTAAATGAATTAGGCGTGCATATCGGTTTAAATGTAAAGCGTAAACAAATCAAGAAAAAGTCGATCTCTGTATGTACATTCCAGCCTATTAGGCCTCATTAGGCTGAAATGTACATACAGAGATCGACTTTTTCTCGATTTGTTTACGCTTTACATTTAAACCGATATGCATGCCTAACTCATTTAATTATAATTAATTAATTAACAAATTAGGTATGACTTTAATTAAGCACAATATCTCCCAAAAAATTGTCGGCCTTCGCCATTTTTCAAACACATTGTTTGTCCATTTCATATATATATATATATATATATATATATATATATATATATTATATATATATACAAACTTGTTGGTAAACCATTGCGGTAAGAAAAAAAAACAGCAAATAGTTTGATTGTAAAATATACTACCAACTTCACCGCTTGATACTTTAACACTTGGCCAAAAGATAAAATATATATATATATATGTATGAAAAATATATTTATAAACCGCTAGGATTATATATATATATATATATATATATATATATATATATTATAATATATTAATATTTTGAAGGCCAATACAATGCGTATTGTATCATACGCATTGTATTGGCCTCAAAATATTATATTATAACATACTTAACAATGCTTCAAGCAAATTACCAATTGTTTATATATATATATATATATATATATATATATATATATATATATATATATTATATATATATATGTGTGTGTGTGTGTGTGTGTGTGTGTGTGTGTGTATGTTTTTTGTTTGTGTGAATATTTATATGTTTATATTTGTGTGTGTATATATTTGTTATTATACTAAAGCTGAACGAATCAATGTTTGTATCCTAATGTTTTTTTTTACTGTTAGTTTAATGACACGAAAGTTATATCAAATTATTTCTTACTTTTAGTATTGAGTTATGTTTGGAAAAATCTATCTTAATTGGTTCTAATTAGTCGTAATTTGCAATTAAGTCAGAAACTGACCCGTCTCTTAATTCATATTCTGCTAATATCTTTCTTCCTCTCTATGTATATCTTGATTTCCTCCTCGTTATATATTTTAGATTCTATGGGAGAGTAAGAGAGAGAGAGAGAGAGAGAGAGAGAGAGAGAGAGAGAGAGAGAGAGAGAGAGAGATGGGAGACTTTGAAATGTATTTCTATGTTAAATTTCATAAGTAGCAACACGTAGCTTAAATTAGGTCAAAGATTTCCTTTCTTAGAAATTTACAAAATGATTTGAATGTTTTTTTAAATTTTTTTTTTAATGTTTAGCTTAATGACACGAAAGTCATACTAAATTATTCCTTAGTTCTAGGATTGAGTTGTTTGGAAAAAATCCATTTTAATTGGTTCTAATTAGTTGTAATTTGCAATTAAGTAAAAACAGACCAGTCTCTCACTTCACATTCTGCCTATCATTTCCCCCTCCCTGTGTATATCTTAATTACTTCCTCATCATTTATGTTAGTTTCTCAATGAGAGAAGAGAGATAGATAGAGAGAGAGAGAGAGAGAGAGAGAGAGAGAGAGAGAGGAGAGAGATTTGACTGTTTTAAACGTATTTGTGTCAAGTTCCCTTTCTTAGAAATCTTACAAAATGATTCGAAGTTTTTTTTAGGATTCTCTGGTTTTAAAATGTAATTCGCTTTGCAAACTCACGTTTAATCTACCCAGAGCTCAATGGGGGACCCAACAGGTCACGTTTTGCTAAGTATGTTTACATATATCTGTTTATATATATGTATATGTATATATATATGTCTATGTATAGATATGTAGAGATATATATTATGAATATATGTGTGTGTATATATAGGTCTAAATAAATGTATGTAATATATATATTTTTTAAATACCCCCAACACACCCAAACTTCCTTCTCTTCTCTTAATATAAAACATAAAAATTTATTTTGAGACCCAATAACATCTCTCCCTACCTCTTACCAATACACACACACATACACACAACCTTGAGGTTTACTTCCGCTGTCGTTTATCGCAACAGAAAAATTTATACACACACACACACACACACACACACACACACAACCACATACCTAAAAAATGCACAATGTTTCCTTTCGATACACACACTTAGAGCGTCCCATACTCACGCCATAAAAAAGAATATTTGATGTCATATTTCAAAACCATCTCCTTTTTCAAACCTCAAAAACTTTTAAACAGACTGAATGACAAGGACTACCACTCGCTTTTCTCGTTATTCTGTGATAAATAATTTATTATCTAATGCCCTGAATTAATAGATCGAAACACTGCAGCGTCGGCCAATAAACTCACCACTTAACCCATTTAAACATGTGTTTTTTCATTTTTCTTAATATACTACATACCGTCGGATTCACTTCCTTTCTTTCACACACACACACACACACACACACACACACACACATATATATATATATATATATATATGTGTGTGTGTGTGTGTGTGTGTGTGTGTGTGTGTATAGCTCAAATACAGCTGTGGAGCGTCTCTCAAATAATGAAAAAAATTTTTTTCGAACACTTCTCTGTATTTTGACCGTTTTAACTTCAAATATCAAACATTTTACTCGAATGAAGGCCGCATTTCTTTGTATACTTAAACATTTTATAATTTTCTATTATAATTATTTTATCTTATATCTAAAATAATAATCATAGAATACATGTGTACATGAACAAACTCCTGGACGAAACACGCGTTAGTAACTCATTAAATTTATTTTATCCATTCAACATTTTCTTTCCTTTATTTATTTTTCCTTTCAACATATCGTCGGATTCATTTCCATTTTCAACTTACATATATACATATATATACATATGTAGATATATATACACATATATACATATATACATTTATATACTATCTTTCTAGTGTTAGGATCCAGTTGAAATAGGATTCTTCCCATACTATCAGACCGAGCGCTTTCGACTGTTTCTTCAGTCGTCATCAAGAACTAACACCAAATCATATACCCCCTCCTGATGACGACTGAAGAAACAGTCGAAAGCGCTCGGGTTGATAGTATGCGAAGAATCCTATTTCAACTTGATCCTGACATTAGAAAGATTGTCAGAAGCCTGGAAAAGATACAAATCAAGATAACGAAAAAGAAATGTTCCGTGTTGTTTAATAACACCTGCCTGCAAAATAACTTGCTGCCAAAATATACAATTATATATATATATATATATATATATATATATATATATATATATATATATATATATGATTGAAAATAGATAGAAAACAAATGATAATAGTAGTACGCTGACAGATATCTGTTTTAACCTTTTATAAAAACGGTCTTCTTCAAGAGCATATATATATATATATATATATATATATATATATATATATTATTATAATGGAGATTGTGTCTTTTTCTGTCTGTAACCGAAACTATATTACTACACAAGTCACAATTCCCTTAATTATTTACGTCAAATTCTCCATGATTTCATTCTTTTAAACCTTCAGTTATTAATAAAAATTGTTTTACATTATTAATACTGTTGACCATATCTACGTACTAATAACATGCAATTGTATTTATATATACAACAAAATAGCGGTTTACAGTTTGAACGAGAAGGCTAATTTGCATATTGATATTTAAAATTTTATTTTAATAAATATGTGCTTGGTATTATTGATTTCTAATTGTTTGGTTTTATCTTAAGAAATATAAACAAAAATCTCGTGGATAAATCTTAAAAGAAATTTATTTACAAGAAGAAATAACTGTAATATTATCCTTTACTTCCTATTTTAACTAAATAGTTAAATTAGGAAAATTTACCAATGAAACAGTGGAGTAATGGAAAATGATGGAAGAGTTAGTTTCAAAGTTGTTCTATTTTTCGATTATACCCCCTCTGTTGCAAATCTTTTTATCTGCATTCTTAGTCAGTTTCATTAGCCTTTCTAATTTAATATGATATTTTATTATATCAAAACTTAAATACTTGCACCCGGAGGGTGCATATATTTGCTAGTAATTATAATATCTTTTCAGCTAGTATATTAGGTCTGAGACCTGTCAGCTGTTCCTTAGAAACATTCATCTTAATTCCACAGAATATTATACTCTTTCCACAGATTATCTAACATTGCCTTAAAGGAGTTTAGAGATGGGGCATTCACTATTGATGATGGCTGATATATAAAGATTGTGTTTCATCGACATCGGTAAAACAATATATAACCTGTGTATCAACTATACTCATTTAAAACACCCATACTTATGTAAGAAGTTTTTTCCATCATTTACCTACACATAAGGTATTACAAATTACAGCTAGTTTATGCATAATATTCTGAAGGAAGAAACCAAAAAATAAAGCTGGAAAAAGTCTTAATTAGATTGTGGACAAAATGAAGATGAATTCCAGAGGTATTTTGAATGTTGTATTTATTGGCTGATATTGCAATATTTCAATCTGTATAAGACCATCATCAGAGCCGATCTGTTCATTCATATTGTTGAAAGTTTTCTCAGTACTGCTCTATGGCTGCACCACCTGGACCCTAACTAAGCGACTAGAGAATAAACTAGATGGGAGCTGCACAAGAATGCTGCGTGTAATCCTGAACAAGACGTGGAAACAACACCCCACGAGAAAACAGTTGTACGGCCACCTGCCCCATATCACCCAAAACATCCGAGTAAAACGGACAAGACACGCAGGACACTGCTGGAGAAGCAAGGACGAACTCATAAGTGACGTCCTACAGTGGAAGCCAGCACATGGGCACTCCAGTGTGAACCGACAACAAAAGACATTGACCAGCTCTGTACGGATACAGGATGCTGCATAGAGGACCCCCGAGAATGATGAACGATAGAGACGGATGGAGAGAGATTGTCATGGATATCCGTGCTAACAGCGCGACATGATGATGATGATGATGATGATATTGTTATTAACAAAAAAATAAGGAAGTGAATCCGACAGTATGTCAAAGAAAAACACAGATATTTTGAAGGAAGAAACCAAACATAACCTGAAAAAAAGATTTGTCTTAATTAGATGTGTGGAGAGAATGAAGATGAATTTCAGAGGTATTTTGAATGTTGTATTTATTGGCTGTTATTGCAATATTTCAATCTGTATAAGACCATCATCAGAGCCGATCTGTTCATTCATATTGTTGAAAATTTTCTTCTTTATATTGTTATTAATAAAAAATAAGGAAGTGTATCAAAGAAAACCCAGATATTTTGAAGGAAGAAACCAAAAATAAAGCTGAAAAAAGATTTGTCTTAATTAGATCTGTGGAGAGAATGAAAAAGAATTTAAGAGCAATTAGTAAATTCTGTAATTGAAACCCATAATTTAACAACAGCAGGGTCAAAAGTTGGGATTGTTTGCTTTTATTTTCTACGGTAGCCCATTTGGCATTACTTTTAACAAATTTACTTAATAAATTAAATAAATAATAATAATAATAAATAAATATTAATAAATATTAATAAATAAAAATTAAATAAAATAAATTAATAAATAATAATAAATAAAAATTAAAATGATCATTGCCTGTTTGATTGGCGCTGCATAATTTTCTTATTTCTTTGTCAAAGTCTTCTAACCTTCTCAGCTTCGTCGCTGATCGTGTTTAGATCTCCTCAGGGTCCCACTTCACCGTCTCGGCTTGTCTCGGGATGCTGGATTTCTCTGCGCGTCCATTTCAGTTTGTTCTTCTAACAAACAGATACACAAACACTTAGATTGTTTTGGATAAATACATCTTTATTTTTTCTTGCACCTCCTACCCTTGCATATTTTGGGATGGAGACGAAAAAAGAAACAAACAAAAAAACAAACAAACAAACAAAACAAAAACAAAAACAAACTAATTTGTGCACTATATTGTTCAACTACAAAATGAAATAAGTTCAAAACTCACAACTTTTAGTTTTCCATCACCATATTGGCATTTACCTTCTTTTTGCAATGCCGATATATATATATATATATATATATATATATATATATATATATATATATACCACTCCGCACGAGCAGGATGTGACACAAGGTCAATTTCTTGAGTTTGAATTCAAAGTT
Source organism: Doryteuthis pealeii (assembly GCA_023376005.1). Classification (NCBI taxonomy): domain Eukaryota; kingdom Metazoa; phylum Mollusca; class Cephalopoda; order Myopsida; family Loliginidae; genus Doryteuthis; species Doryteuthis pealeii. Next base: position 32,583,029 of record CM042175.1, read on the forward strand.
TTCCTTTTCCTAGACTGGTTACCAAGCCATGGTTAAAGAGCCCAGTCTCACCTGCTATTTATCCATAACTGGAAGGAGAATTAGATTCCTACCTTTCCCATGGGTATTAGCGCAATGGGAAATGCCAACGGCTTCATCCAAGAATTGAACCCGCGTTGACGAGTCCATTTCCTACGACTCTAACCACGCGCCTTTTTTTTTCTCCTTATATAACCTCCAGTCTGATGTTTTTTTCTTTTGTTTAAAAAACACATGAACCTGCCAGTAACAGTGATCTAAGGGACTGAGAAATTTGGTTTTGTTTATTCTTTTAATTGCATATCAATCTCAGTGGGTCATTTAATGCCGATAAAGTTTTGAAATAAATCAATTCTTAATGGATAATACAATTTTTTTAAAAATACATTTTTCTATTTAACCCATAGATGGGACCCTAATAGGTACTACCACTCCGGGTCAGAGTGGACCAGGGAGCAATGGTGATGAAGGGGTGATCCACATTCCCCAAACCTCCAAAACTGGAACCTCACCATCAGATAGTGTTTAACGTCATTCCCAGGACATGTAGACCCGCAGCCACCGCCTTCTAGCACCCATATGATAAAAAGGGTTTGGGGCTTGCCATAAGGGCAATAGGGTTGGGAAAATCATATAGGTGCTAGGGCTTGACATGACCAGCCGATTGAAGAGTTATCTCCCCCTAACGATTCGAACCGGATTCTCTAAAGAGGAGGGGGAAAAAAGACTGCACAGCAGATCAGAACTGAGCAGGTGACACGCGTATCCTAACATCAAGCCAGAACTCTAATCCAAACCCATCCACTGTATTTCCCTGTCAGTGAAGAATAAATAAAACAAGTATTGTTATTGTTAACAATTTCCCTGTTTTTATTATCATATTTGTTATTCCTACATCTCGGATACAAAAGAAATTGAAACTATTGTTTAACAACAGCAGGGTCAGAAGTTGGGATAGTCTGCTTTTTTTTTTCTCTACGGTAAACGATATTTTTTCGTTTTTGTTTCCCTGCACCCCCTGCCCTTGCATATTTTGGCATACAGTCGAGAAAAATGCTCTCTCTTCATATTGGGTGTGTCTCGTCAGAGGAAAAATAGAGAAATCATGATTTTGGAATTCTCTTTGATCCAGAATATTCTTTACACTCGAGGAAAAAACTCTTTGCTTAAAACCAGAAAAGGTAGCAGAGAATATTTTGGTGGTGCCACCTCAAACCAAAATAGGTTCAATTATTAACAAAACAACCCCCCCCCCCAAAAAAAAATAAAACAAAGACAGTTTTTATCAAATCTTATTATAATGGAGATTGTGTGTCTGTTTGTAACCGAAACTACGTCACTACCAACTTCACAATCCCCTAACGTATTTACGTTATATTCTCAATAGTTATTAATTAAATAATCATTATTTAATCTTAATTAGCATCTTACTTATTAACAAAGTTTTTAAAAAAATCTTATTATAATGGAGATTGTGTGTCTGTCTGTAACCGAAACTACGTCACTACCAACGTCAAAATTCCCTTACGTATTTACATTATATTCTCAATGGTTATTAATTAGATAATCATTATTTAATCTTAATTAGCATCTTACTTATTAACAATGTCTCTATTAACGACTCAATGATTCAGAAAATAAAACAAAGACAAAAGAAAAGATAGATTTTTTAAAAATATGATGAATGGCTTGTTTTGTATTACGGCACATCAATCTCAGTGGGTCATTTAATGCCGACTAAGTTTTGGATTCGTAGCGATAGTTTTGTATAACAAGATGTTTAAAGTTTGCTGACAGAAATCTGTTTCGACCATATGATATATTGTAATAAATATATCATTAATCACGCACAGAACGATCACACAAATAATTTTTAAAAAATGCGCGCGCACATCCTGGACACACCACACATCAAAGTCACACAATCTAGCAGTATATGTTTCATGTGTAGTGCATATTGGGGATTCTGTACTCTCTAGTAAATGATGATGTGATGTAGGTATGGCCTATGTGAAGGCGGGTCAGCACAACCTGTTCTCTTCTATTTTTGTTGTATTTTAAGTTCCATTCTCCAAGTGTAGTTTAATATTTTGGAGTTTGTTATTAATGAGTGCTTTCGAATGATTTTGCCATTTTTTAATGATAATTTTTTTCAAAACTGTTTTATAATCAGTATATGGTATTTTTGTATTTGTTAGTTTTATATCCCAAGATGTAGGAATAACAAAGATAACAAAAACAGTTAAATATGTTTAACATATAACAATATTGTTTTTTTAAATTTTTCTTACCGACCGAGAAATACAATAGGATTAGTTGGATAAACAGTTTAGCTATATGCCATGTGATGTGTTCATCAGGCAGCCATGTTATTCATTCGTCTCTCTGATTTGCGACTGCGCAAATCAGTGTCAACTTCGTTAGGGAGTTTATCTCCCCTAACAGTCAGTGTCTTTCATAGCTTAAAAATATGATGAATTGGAAACAGAAAGCTTAGTGTCACTCTATATCCTAAGAGATACACATAGAATATTATTTTTGTTATTAGCAGGACCTGTGGATAGACCACAGAATGATAATTTAATTATTACAACGTTTGATATATTTACTTAAGAGCTATTGCTAAATAGTTCAATATGTAAAAAGTATAATAATCTTGATTTGACTCTCTCCCACCCTTTTTCTTTTTTATTTCTTTCTTTTCATCTTTTCATTAAGTTCGATTGAAACAGATTTGCGTTATCACTTCCGCGCTCCCACCCACTCTATGTTTCCGCTACTTTCTTTCTTTCTTTCATAACAATTATTTTCTTTCTTTCTTTCTTTCTTTCTTTCTTTTTTTTCTTGTTATATTTTTATGTGTAGCATGTCCCTTTTCTTCACTTTCTTTCCATTATTTAGTTGAGGTGATGAAACTAATAAAAACTAAGAATTGGGCGGATAAGAAACACCAGATAATCAGGATTTGTATTTTTGTATTTCATCTTGGACGATTTGGACGGTCTCAGTTTTAGCCAGAGAGTGTTTCAAGATGATAACGGTCTTACAATTAAGGAACACGAGTATTAATATATATATTTTTGAATCTTTTTTCTATTTTTATTTGTAAACTTGATCTAATGGTGGTTTTCCAATTTTGGAGCTCTGGGGAGTGTGGAGTACCCTATCATTGACATTACTTCCAGGTCCACTCTGACCTAGAGTGGTAGTAGCTGATAGGGTCTCATCTCTGGGTTAAATATAAAAAAATTTTTTTTTTTTGAATACCCAACAAAAATGAATAAAATAAAAACATCTTCGGTATAAAATAACCCAAGGATTGACATGCCGTAAAACCCAAAGAATGAACGACGGAACGTTTTTAAACTTTTATATTTAAATTTAAAAACCTATTCTGCATATTATGATTCACTTCAACATATTTCTCACATCGTGCCTAAAATGTTGTTTAACCCTAAAAAGAGATCCATATAAAGTCCTTTCCTTTCTTGGAGGGGGCAACGCCTTTCTACTTTAAAAATATTGTTTACGTCGTAAATTTCCTACTTTTCATTCTAAAAATGCATTCGACATTACACCAAGTGTTGCATACCATACTCATCTTGCGTTTACGTATTTTACGTATATAGTTGTCTAGTAATGTACATCTGCATAACAGCGGTTGTATATAGATATACTTATCATCTTTGCTTGGATACTTAGCTTCTGTGTCTTCTATCTTGTTATCTTCTATCTTAGCTTGGGCTGAGTCTGTCTATCTCTGGGCTGGATCTGTTTATCTCTCGGCTGGTCTGGGCTGATGGCTCAATTTCTGCGCTTGTAGATGTTATCTCAGCTGAATCTTATATCTTATATCTTGGGAAAAGGTATGAATCCAACTACTCTCCCTCCATCTAGGGGTAAATAGTAGGACAGACTAGGCTCTTCAACCTTGACTAGGTAACCAGTCTAGGTGAAGGAAAACTCAAAATTTAAATCTGTTAAACTCCGCTTAAGAAATTGACCTTGTGTCAATCCTGCTCGTGTGGAGTGGTTAGTAAATATATATATATATTTACCCCCCTTCCGCACGAGCAGGATGTGACACAAGGTCAATTTCTTAAGTGGAGTTTAACAGGTTAATGTTAAAGAGCCCAGTCTGTCCTACTATTTATCCATAGCTGGAGGGAGAGTAAGATTCATACCTTTCCCAAGGGTATTAGCGCTAAGTGAAATGCAACTACCACATCCAGGATTTGAACTCGAGGCGACGAGTCCATTTCGCAAGACCTTAACCATTACACCACGCGCTTCCATTGGTTGGTAAATATATATATCTTAGATTTTTTGCTGTTTCTAAGCTGGTTTATTCTGGATCTGGGATTCTTCCTGACTTGATACTGAGACGTCCGGTGTTGTTGCTTTGTTTTTAATTAACAACACAAGACTTTCTTTTTGTTTTGAGCTCATATTTTATTTTATAAGTATTCCAGATCAAGTCAAATGCGTGCAGATTTTGGCTATTGGGACGAGAGACACCATTCGTCTTACTCGTCCCAGCGCTCAGTCAAATCTGACTTTCCTAGCTACTTTCTCACAGCTCTCTCTCTCTGAGAGAGGTCAACACAGGTTTGAAATGTGTCAATCACCTTCCTGTATTTCCCCTAAACCGTTATTTTGAATCTGAACTACACTTACCATATATAATTAGTAGACTACTATCGATTATGTAACAGAAGTATTTAGATATTTAGATAACTTTCTCGGGAAACTCGTAGTTAGCAAACTAGTCTCGCAGATCGATTACTTCTGAAAAGCGAGTTCGATCTTTGCTGAATGCCTATATTTATCTGTATGACATCTGTTATAACACTATAGCATAGTGGAACATACTCAACATGACTTTATATACTAACAGACTTATTTCCTATTAGGACATTTCTCTCATACAACTATGTCAAAGTACATGCCTACATATATATATATATGCCTACAACTGAATATTTTCCCCTTCGATTTAAATGAAATTCAAACCATAGGTAAATGACAAGATATAATGTCTATTCACAAAATTTCAGTAAATTTCAATAATATTAAGACACTCGAAACCACTCCTCATAAATATATATATATATATATATATATATATATATATATATATATATATAAGTGTATGTTTATATTTTTACATATACGGAGTATAGATTAAATAGATATATGAAAACTTTAATTTATCAGAAATTTATTTCGGCTATCTTTGCCTCTTCAAGTCTAGTTTCATAATCTATATAATAATTATCCTAACTTTATATAATGGTATTGTAACACAAAACCTCTGCTGCCTTCAAGGAAAGGCTAGGGGAGTAAACCCCGAAAACAAATCAGGAGCCGGAGTCCTAAGGTGGTGTGATGCTGAAATCCAGTGTTACCCATCAACTCCTGTGACACTACCGTTGCCAAACTGTATTGGTACCTTACCTTTGCTTTGGATCACAGTGGTAGTGTGGAGAGGGGGGAGTTGCTGCATGGGCAACAGTTAATCCTTCATATGAACCCGCCCAGGTTATGAAGTTCAAAAAAAAAAAACAAAAAAAACAAACTTTGACACTACTCCATCGTCTCTCGTAGACGGAAAAATACCAACCAAAAGTAAATCATCAAAATAATTACCATTCTTTGATCGAAGAATTTTGCTGATTGAGATATTTCATCTATGAAAAAAAGCATCATCAGAATTATGTCAAGAAAATTATTGGTGAACTCCCCTTTTCACTCGGCTAGACAGGGAGATTATTTTTGCGTCTGAGGTGGAGCGCTGCACCTACCATCAAGAAAATTATTGGTTAATTAGCTTAAGTAAGTTGACGGAGTGGCCTATTGCCGGTATCAAGCAGACAGCGAGGGAGTCTATCCCCTTTTAACTAGCGCTTTAGGGACCAGTGAGATTGTTTTAACGTTTGAGGTGGAGCGCCACACCTACTATCAGCTTCCCACTTTACCGCACAGATCCCTGTGCTACTCATACTCTAAATTGGCGAGGGTCGGTATTGAACCCAGAACCAGAATGCAAAAAAACAATTATCTTTACATGTACTAATGATTTAGAAATAAATTATGAGATTTTTAAATCAAGATTGTTTGTCTGTCTGTAACCGAAACTATATCGCTACTAAAGTCACAATTCCCTTAGTTATTTACGTCACATTCTCAATGATTTTATTTCTATTTAAACCTCAATTCATTAATAAAATTCTTTTACATTATTAGTACTATTGGACTTATTTACATACTAATAACATGGAATTGTATTTATATATAGAACAAAATGTCCGTTTACGGTGTGAACGAGAAGGCTAATTTGCATATTGATGATAAAAATTTGATTTTAATAAATATGTACTTAGTATTATTGATTTCTAATTGTTTGGTTTTATTTTAATGAATCTGAGCAAAAATATAGGTAATAAATCTTAAAGAAATTCATTAACAAGAAGAAATAACTGTAATTTATTCTTTATTTCCTATTTTAACTAAATAGTTGAATTAGGAAAATTTAGCAATGAAAGACGGGACACATGAAAAAATAGGTTTCAGTATACTCCCTCTATTTCAAATCTTTTTATCTGCGTTCTTATTTAGTTTCATTAGCCTTTCTAATTTAATATAGTATTTTATTACATTAAAACTTAAATACTTGCACTCTGTTTCAAATCTTTTTATCTGAGTTCTTATTTAGTTTCATTAGCCTTTCTAATTTAATATAATATTTTATTACATTAAAACTTGAATACTTGCACTCTGTTTCAAATCTTTTTATCTGAGTTCTTATTTAGTTTCATTAGCCTTTCTAATTTAATATAATATTTTATTACATTAAAACTTAAATACTTGCACTCTGTTTCAAATCTTTTTATCTGTATTCTTATTTAGTTTCATTAGCCTTTCTAATTTAATATAAATATTTTATTACATTAAAACTTAAATACTTGCACTCTGTTTCAAATCTTTTTATCTGAGTTCTTATTTAGTTTCATTAGCCTTTCTAATTTAATATAATATTTTATTACATTAAAACTTAAATACTTGCACTCTGTTTCAAATCTTTTTATCTGCCTTCGTATTTAGTTTCATTAGCCTTTCTAATTTAATATAATATTTTATTACATTAAAACTTAAATATTGCACCCGTCGGAGGGTGCATATATTTGCTAGTAACAATTTATGATTTGGTCTTTTCTTTTTTTAATATATTCTTTTCTACAGGCAAAAGTTTGTATTGGGTAATTACAGACTATAGAGTCGGGAGTTTTATTTTCATACTGTCGGAGTATATATATATATATATATATATATATATATATATATATATATATATATATATATATATATATTGCCTTGATAAGTTACTAAGCGAAAGTGTTAGTAGGTATATCTTAATCATTAGGTTTACCATTATTATTTGCTCTACTTAGGTATTGAGCACTTTTTACTTTTTAGCTTTAGATAATCCTAGCGGTTTATATATATATATATATATATATATATATATATATATATATATATATATTATATATTGTATGTATATATATATATTTTTTCTTTTGGCCAAGTGTTATAGTATTAACCGATTATTTCCGGTTTTACGACCCTCTTGGTCTTTTTCTTTTTCCCAGGTGAAGTTTGGTAGTATATTTTTACTATCAAACTATTTGAGGTTTTTTTTTTTACAGCAAGGGTTTACCAACAAGTTTGATATATATATATATATATATATATGTGTGTGTGTGTCTGTGTGTGTGTACTCGCTACTTGTATTTGCTAAAAATGCTTTTCTTTTGGCTAAACTTGTAAATTGGAAAATTAAAACGGAAACTTTTTTGGTAGTCGCCCATGACAGTTTAACTACAGTCTATAAATGAACTTTTTGCGAATTGGATTACGGTTTAGGGGTTTGGGGATTAAGGTTGTTTTTAATTACGTATTGCCAAAAAAACCCAACAAAGGCCCAAATTACTATACATTTAATTAACCATTGAAATTAATTATTGAATCCAACGGTGGACACATTAGTCTCAGTTGTTTGTGTTAGTATTGTAATGTATAATTTCAATTAAACTTGGTTTAAAAAATATTTTTCAACATATATTGTATAATAATTTGGGTTTAAAAAGAATTTAAGCAATATGTAATAAAAAACAACCTTAATCCCCAAACCCCTAAACCGTAACCCAATTCGCAAAAAGTTCATTCATACACTGTAGTTAAACTGTAATGGAGGACCACCAAAAAACATTCCGTTTTAATTTTCCGACCAATTTGCAAGTTTCGCCTTTCATTTCTTTTTTCTACAGTTTCTTTCCCAAGTGATCTTTAAACCAAGTGACAGAGTACAATACAGTGTTGTTCTTTATTCTACGTATTAATGATTTTGACTATAAATCAAATATTCATTGCATTTACTAAAACTGATTTTCCTTTTACCTTTTTCTAGATATCTACAGAGAGCCCGCCAAAAATGAGTCTGTCACGCGAAGAATTCGAAACTTTGAGATTGAGTCAGCCAAAGGTTGATCACACCGCAATCAACCCGAACACATGTATGAACATTGTGGCTGATCTGCAAACAAGCAAGGGACGCGGTGCCAAACTGTTCGCTAAACGTCAGGCCAGATGCGACAAATATGTGGTCGATGAGCAGACATCTATGTCGGCCCCTACAACCCCATCGGAGCCACCACAACCACCAACCGTAGGATCACCCTCCGTGGCCATGATGAATGCCCAGAATAGATTGGCCGATATGATTACAAAACCGATACCCATAATCCAACCGAAGGTCCCACCGCAACCAGCCCCGAAACCACATATGCCCGATGTACACGCACCCGTGAATAAACATATTGGGGTACCATTGCCGACGGTAAACGCTGATCTTCAAGCCGAATTTAAAAATGTTTGTGACGGACCGAATTTCAACAGAACGGCGAGGGGGTGGAAATCCGTTTCATTCATGCCCCAACGTAAGTATTTATAAATATATATCTTTCTTTCTTATATCTTTATATTAATACTCTTGTTCCTTAATCTTCCCACCGTTATCATCTTGTAACACCCTCTGAAATCAGACCATCCATATCATCCAAATGAAATGCAAAAAAAAAAAAAAAAAAAAACAAAAAGTAAATCCTGGTTATCCGGTGTTGCTTATCCGCCGAATTCTTATTTCTTATGAGTGTCGTCTCTTCGGCTGAATAATGGATCTATCCGTTCTTATTATAAAGAAGGAAAGAGAAGAAATAAGAAAATGCTACACAGAAAAATGTAATAGGAAATAAATAAATAAAGAAAGTAGGTAAGAGAGAGAGAGAGAGAGAGAGAGAGAGAGAGAGAGAGAGAGAGAGAGAGAGAGAGAGGTAAGCGCGCGGAAGCGATAACGCTAATCTATCTTAATCGAAGATAATGAAAAGATGAAAATGAAGTAAAGAAAAAAAAGTGAATGAGAGATTTAAATCATGATTATCATACATTGTACACATTGAACTATTTAGCAGTAGCTCTTAAGCAAACATATCAAATGCTGTAATAATTAAATTATCATTGCTGTGGTATATCAACAGGTCCACAAAAAGTAACGAGACAGAAAGGGTAATAAAAATAATAGCAGCACCAAATCCGCTCACTTTCCTGTTGCCAAATATTTATAAAAATAATTGTAAATAAATGCATTTATTTAATACAAGATTGAATTGTAAAAAAGAAAAAAAAAAGATAAAATAATTTCCTCTTTTTAAGTAGATACATTTATTTTATACAAAATTGGATTAAATAAAACAATCAAATAATTTCATCTGCTGTAAATGGATACACTTATTTCATGCAAGACTGAATTGTTGGCAAAATGTTAGAACAATTTAATCTTTTGTAAGTAAAGATATTTATTTAATACAAATTTAATAGTAAACAAGACAATGAAATAATTTCATCTTTTGGATGTAAATATATTTATTTAATACAAGACTGATTTGTAAGCGTAACGATAAAATAATTTCATCTGTTGAAAGCAGACAGATTGAACTCTAAACAAAACGATAGAATAATTACCCCTTTTTTAAGTAGATATATTTATTTCATACAAGATTGTATTGTAAGCAAAACAATGAAATAATTTCCTCTTTTATCAGTAGATATATTTATTTTATACAAGATTGAATTGTAAGTAAAAAATAAAATAATTTCCTCTTCTGTAAATAGATACATTTATTTTATGCAAGACTAAATTCTTAGAAAAATGTTAGAATTATTTAATCTTTTATAAGTAAATATATTTATTTAATACAAGATTCAATTGTAAGCAAAACAATAAAATAATTTCCTCTTTTGGAAGTAAATGTATTTATTTAATACAAGACTGATTTGTAAGCATAACGATAAAATAATTCATCTGTTGTAAGCAGATACATTTATTTAATACAAGATTGAACTCTAAGCAGAACGATAGAATAATTACCCCTTTTTTAAGTAGATATATTTATTTTATGCAAGATTGAATTATAAGCAAAGCAATTAAATAATTTCCTCTTTTATCATTAGATACATTTATTTGATACAAGAGAGAATTGTAAACAAACAATCAAATAATTTCCTCTTTTGTAAGTAAATGCATTTATTTAATACAAAATTCAATAGTAAATAAGACAATCAAATAATTTCATATTTCATAAGCATATATTTATTTTTATGCAATAATTTTAAAAAATAAAAGACTGAATTGTAAGAAAACACAAAAATAATAAGTACTAGCAAAATAAAAAAAAACGCCCAATGTAAAAATAAATTTTTGAAAGATATTGCTTGAGGAGGGGGAAGTTAAAAATTAATGTCGGAGAGTTTGAACCATAAATCATGAAATCATCAAATTTATTAAAGGAGTAAAAAAAAAAAAAAAAACAATTTGAAATCGAAACTAAGTTCTATTAACTTTGAATATCTATTAAAATAAAACAAACTATATATAAATATATGATACTGGGGATGTATCTATCAAAACTTGTTTTAAAAAACAATGAGGACTGTCTAATGTTGCATGTTCAAATTTTGAGTGTATTTATTTTATATTATGACGATTTTGGGTAATGTGACGTAAGCAGTGACGTAATTTTTGTTACAGACAAAAACCGGAAGCAAATCTCCATTATTAATAGATATACATTTGTTTTATGCAACACCGAATGATAAGTAAAATCCTATTGTCACACTCAGTGGGGATTTTGCGCAGCGTTACTATATTTGATTTTTTTTTTTGTTTCAAGCGTTTTTTTGTCACTGTAAAAGACCCCCCCCAAAAAAAAAAAAAAAAAATGAAAAAAAAAAAAAATGAAAAAAAAATGTCTTTCTTGCTCGAACTGTTTTCACTGATGAATAATCGCATCGTCAATATCATTTGTCAATCGGATATTTAAAATTTTTTTTTTTTTTAGATTTTGTATTACAGCACTTTTTAGCGGGAATCTAAATACATGTAGCATATAATGTGTTTCCCCGAAAATAAGACAGGGCTTAAATTGATTTTAACTCTGAAATATAACACTAGGGTTTATTTTCAGGGGATGTCTTATTCATCAAAAATCGAAAAACGACATTACAAAGTGGAAAATTACGAAATTTCTAAATAAACAGAAATTACGAAAAATTACATTTATTTACCATTAACAAGTTCGTTTATTCAAAAACTCATTAACGACAATTGATTAAAAAATAATCATATCATCATCCTCTGGAATTTTGTTGTTCTGCAAATCACTGGATTCCAAAATTCCTGCGGAGTTTTCGTATGACTTAATTTCCTCCCGAATTGCTGTCCCTATTCTCTCATGCCGAACCATAGGAAAAGTTTTTTTTATCCAGGTAGCCTGCTCGTAGTGCAATGGCAACAAAACTGTCTGTGATTTTGTTCCATGAATTCGTCAACCAATTATTTCTTTCGTCTGTCTGCCGTTCTCAACTAGGGCTCATTTTAAGGAGAGGGCTCATATTAAAATCATCCTGAAAAATCGAACAAGGTTTTATTTTGCAGGTGGGTATTATTTTCGGGGAAACACGGTAGAATGTTTGTTTTTCTTTGGGTTCAGTTGAAATGTTTGAAGAGATGACATGCAACACTTTATTTTAGCCTTTACTGAGCCGAGACGGGCGGTCGGAGATGCCCCCCTTCGATTGATCGGCATGTCACGTCAACCCTAGAACCTATACGATTGTCCTGACCGTATTGCTCTTTTGGCAATCCCATAACACTTTTTATCATATATCTGCTAGAAGGCGGTGACTGAAGGTCTTATTGTCCCGGGTATAACGTTAATCTGCATCTAATGGTAAAAGACATTTTTTTCTATTTAACCCATAGATGGGACCCTAACAGTTACTACCGATCGGTTCAGGGTCGAACAGAGGGTCATGGTGAGGAAGGGGTACTCCACATTCCACAGAGCTCCAGAACTGGAACCTCACCACCAGTTACAGTTTACCGTCATACCCTGGACATGAAGACCCTTAGCCACCGCCTTCTAGCACACATATGATAAAAAGGGGCTGGGGCTTGCTATAAGGTAAATAGGGTTGAGCAATCATATAGTGCTAGGGATTGATGGGACCAGCCGATTGACAGGAAGGGACATCTCTGACTGACCATTTAACATAAGTAAGGGCCAAAGTTGAGTGTTGCGTGTCATGGAATGCTCACTCGCCAGGATTCCGTCCTTAAGAAATATGGTTCTGACAATCCGAAATATTAAAAAGAAATTTTTTTTTGGGGGGGGGGAGAGATGCAAAAAAAAAAGCCGCGTTTTGAATCTTTAAAAAAATATGGTTCCTCTTGATGAACAAAAACACGGATGAATAAAGACTTTATCAACTCAGTGCCGACGCTACCTGTCCTCATCTTCTTCGTCTTCGCATCTACTAATTTTGTTTCTCTTATTTCTTTCTTCCAGCATCACGCCCTCAACGGGCTCAGTCCGTTCAACCACAACTACCACCACCACCACCAAAATCATCTAAAGGTCCTCCTCCACCCGTTGCTCCCAAACCTGGCAAATGCATGAAACCTAATCCCAGACCTAAATTATGGATGGGTGATGCTCAGCTACCTGTCCACTACCGTTCATCTTCCGACCAGATGCGACTTCTGTCCCCTGGTGACCCTTATCATGATGCCAGTGGCTACTGTTCCGATGTAGACCACAGAACGAAAGCGTATTCATTCAAGAAACCTGGAATGTTCCGGCCTTCCCCATATTTTGCTGTCCCCGGATGACCCAACCCGTTGGTTGTCACTTGCCGGGCACTGATCTGTGAAAGGCAGAGAGGAGATGATTCTTGAAAAAAAATATTTACACAATTTTTTTTTTTTTTACAAGTATTCTCTTTCGCCAAACGCTGGTAAATGAATTGAGGATGGCGCTACATTGTCTTATATTTCAAACTTCTATATGTCTTTAATTTAATACTTTTTTATTTTTTTTTATTTTACGCAACTTCACTTTTCTGCACAATGTATTTTGAGTGGCTCGTTTATTACAGTATCTCGTCACGTGATTTGTATCTGTGTCTATTATTATTATTATTATAGTGCCTGTGTACGGTTGATATGTGTCGCTTGCAATCGAGATTACTAAATTACTAAATACGACTATAAAGTCACACAACCATTTTTTTTTTGTCTTTTATTCCAAGAATTAGTCGGAATGTAATATTAGTGCACTTTGGCTGAATGAATGTAAAGATAGAAAAAAAAAGCACTCTAACATTTCTTGAGTATGAACTGATGGGACAAATAATATTGGTGAGAGATAGGAAGCGATAGCGTTTATTGTCTGTTTCAATGAAACAGAAAAAAATCAGAAAATAAAGAAAGAAAAAGAAAGTTTAAAAAAACTAGTGAAAAAAGATGAGAAGAAGAAAGAAAGAATTTCTCCAGAGATTTATTACACTTTTTAAACATAGAACTATTTGTAATAGCTCTTAAGTATACATATCAAACCTTTCAATAGTTAAATTATCATACCATGGTATATCCATAGTTCCTGCTAGTTAATAAGTCTATGCTATAGACCAATGTTTTTCAAACCTTTTTTTTACTGCTACTCACAGCCAGAACAATTTGAATTGTGACCCATTAAACCTATGTGGTTATTTTCCTGATCCCCGAGACCAGATTAACACAAGGTCTTTATAAAAAGATCTACGTTAGAATAGTAACAGTATAAAGAAAGAAGTTAAGCAACGATAAGAGCCTTCACTACTTACATGGGGTGACTATATAAGAACAGCAGCTACTGTAAGTCTTTGCTATAGACTAGTGTTTTTCAACTTTTTTACTGCTACCCACAGCTCGTGCGGTGGTCAGTGCAAACAGTGTGTGCTCTTGTCGACAACAAACACAACCACTCCTATTTTATAACAATAAAGATGAGGACAACAGTCCGAAAAATCTAAATAATACACATTATCAAGCCTCATCTAAATTCGTTGGCTTTCCCCTTTGCGGCGCCTCAGGCACTAGTCAATAAACCCCTTTTAGGTGAAAGAACAGGTGCTGATGGGACCAATGAGTATGCATAACGAATTTGATAGCTGAAAAACAAAAGTTTGGGCTGCTTTTTTAGGACTTTCTAGAAAAATAAATTGATGATTATTTTACTATAAAAATGCATTGGAAATGATTTTAAGTATAAAAATGCACTGGACAATGATTTTTACAATAAAAATGCATTGGACAATGATTTATACTATGAAAATGCATTGGACAATGATTTTTACTATAAAAATGCATTGGAAATGATTTTTACTATAAAAACGATTTGGAAATGATTTTTACTATAAAAATGCATTGGAAATGATTTTAAGTATAAAAATGCATTAAAAATGATTTTTACTATAAAAATGATTTTTACTATAAAAATGCATTGGACAATGATTTTTACCATAAAAATGCATTGGAAATGATTTTTACTATAAAAATGCATTGGACAATGATTTTTACTATAAAAATCCATTGGAAATGATTTTTTCTATAAAATTGCATTGGACAATGATTTTTAGTATGAAAATGCATTGGACAATGATTTTTAGTATAAAAATGCATTGGAAATGATTTTTACTATGAAAATGCATTGGACAATGATTTTTACTATAAAAATGCATTGGAAATGATTTTAAGTATAAAAATGCACTGGACAATGATTTTTACAATAAAAATGCATTGGACAATGATTTTTACAATAAAAATGCATTGGAAATGATTTTTACTATGAAAATGCATTGGACAATGATTTTTACTATGAAAATGCATTGGACAAGGATTTTTACTATAAAAATGCATTGGAAATGATTTTTACTATAAAAATGCACTGGAAATGATTTTAAGTATAAAAATGCATTAAAAACACCGATTCCCACTAGAGCACCATAGTTAATCAGCAATGAACCAGTTCAATACTTAATCAGGTGATCACTTAAGCAACAGCGGGTACTGTGAGCAACCCGTGTCCTTTATTGATCGAAATGACTGGATTCGTCTTTAAATAACCCGAAAAGGGTTGACATGCCATTAAACAAAACAACTGACCAACAATAATGTTTTGTACAATTTCTTTCATCTTAAAAAAAGAGAGAGATTGGCCAAATAATGGGGGATCAATTTATTACTAGGTTAATATAGAAAATGCACCCTCCATTTTATGATCAATATCCTTTTTTCTTGTTTCTTATATAATGATTCCCAACAATAATATCATGGTCAAATCACAATGAAAGCACCGGTTCCCAATAGACCAGTGAAGTTAAGCAGTGATGAGCCTGTTTAGTACTTAATTGGGTGACCACTTAAGCAACAGCAGGTACTGTAAGTAGCCTGAGTCCTTTGTTTATAAAAAAATGAATTAGTTAGCATCGCATTATATTAGATACATATTTCAAAGTAATTACTCACCTAATTACCGTAATTATTTGTGTATAACCGCCCCCCCTAACTTTGGGCTGTGAAATTCTGGAGAAAAACAATTCTCGTGTTTACTTTTTGGAATTTGTAGCAGCCAAATTTAATCTGAGTTTAGCATTTGTTCAACTTTTTCTTCGGTAAATACAGACAAAAAATAAGAATTTATTTATATTATGTCTTGAAACCGTTCAACTCGCGCCGAAATCTGCGGGTTCGATTCATGACTCCAGTCACATGAAAGATATAAGTAATCGTAGATAATTTAGATTTCAAAACTTCCAAAAGATAATAAATTAGTTCTCAGTCGGTAGAGCGTTCGGCTAGAAACCACAAGGTTCCTAGTTCGATACCGGTCCTCGCCGACTCGGTGTATGAGTAGCACAGGGATCTGTGCAGTAAAGTAAGGAGCTGATGGTAGGTGTGGCGCTCCACCTCAGATGCAAAAAAACAATCTCCTTGGTCTAGCACCAGTGAAAAGAGGATAGACTCCTTCGCTGTATGGCTCATACCGTCATTAGGCCGCCCCGACGACTTTACTTACTAATTGCTGACTATTCATCATCATCATCATCATCTCGCCCCAGCAACACAGATATCGATGACAATCTCTCACCAACCTTCCCTATCATTCATTGACCCTTGGAAGATCCTCTGCGTGGTCTTTTTTAATGTAGGTCCAACCACATGCTCGGAAAAAATGCGTTGATCCCGTCGGCATTCCCTTCAAGAGGGGCGCCTCAGGCACTGGACAATAAACCCAGTCATTTAAATGAAGGGGCAGGTGTTGCCTGGGGGTGAACCCCCTGGGATCACGCCGTTAATATAAC
>CM042175.1:32605945-32623445 GCA_023376005.1 Doryteuthis pealeii
TGTATAAATACAACGTACGGTCGCTGTATTCCCGGCCTCCTCAAAATGATTTCCAAGGTTGTTCATTATATGTATCGGAGTTATACAGAGAACACCCAGGGAAGACCGGGATATAGCGACGAAATGTTGTTTTATATATGTCCACAGATATAGATGAGGACAACAGTCCGAAGCATCACAAAATATTTACGTCTGGCCTTCAATCTTCGAATCTTTGCTATCTTTTTTCAAACATTATTGTCTTAGTTTTAGCTTTCAAATTCAAATCTTAGATTCTAGACTGCATTAAACAAATAAAATATACAAATGAAATCTTAAAGAAAGATTTCTTAAATAAAATTAACATAAAAATGTTTATACTCAAAGAATTTGAATAAAAAATTTAGCAAAATAAAAACTCTGTTGAAAAATTGACTTCAAAGTGCATTTAAAACAATGATGCTTACAAAAAAGAAAAAAAATGTTTAAAAAGAAGCAATTATGAAACGTGAAATGTGAAAGAATAGGCAGTAAGCCAGCGGGGGGAGTGTGCTGGAGTAAGTGGAATAGCATGCGGGCGGGGAGTGAGTAAGCAGTGGAGTAAATAGTTTTGGCAACAAACTCGGATCAAAATTGGTTTGGGATTTGTTTTTTTGATCAGTTCAGAGAAGGAATATTGTTCTCGAATATTTATCTATTTAATGTATATACAGATTTTTGGATAATAATTCTTTTTTGGGCAAACTATGTTCTCTCTCTCTCTCTCTCTCTCTCTCTCTCTCTCTTCTCTCTCTCTCTCTCTCTTTCTCTCTCACACAACACACACACACACACACACACAAGTAATTATATGACTAGCAGGACTGTGGATATACACAGAATGATAATCTAATTATTTACAACGTTGACATGTTACTTAAGAGCATTGCAAATAGTTCAAATATGTAAAAAAGGTATAATAAATCTTGAGTTAACTCTCTCACACTCTTTTTTTCCCTTCTTTCTATCTTTTCATTAGTTCTATTAAACAGATTAGTATCACTTCCACACACTCACCCCTCTCTACTTTCCCCTACTCTCTTTCTTTCTTCTTTCTTATTATAATTTTTTCCATGTAGCATGTCCTTTTTCTGCCCTTTCTTTATAATAAAAACGGAATGGTCCATTATTTAGTTGAGGTGACGACGCTCATAAAAAATAAGAATTCGGTGGATAAGCCAAACCAGACATCAGGATTTACATTTTTTGCATTTCATCTTGGGGACGATTTGGACGGTCTCATTTTAAACTAAAGGTTATGCAAGATGATAACAGTCGTACTTTTAGGACACCATATATATTATATACATATTTACAGTGATGCCTGGTAGATTTTTAAATCTAGTGCGTCCTGGGACGCCACATATTGCTTTAAATAAGACCCGGTAAAATTTATCGGTCCCAACTAAAGTTTCCTTAATAAATTGTAGTTTTTTTTTTTTAATTTATTGATTGGAAAACACTAAAGCCGTCTAAACCACTACCTTCTATACCACACCCGTGTAAATTCGTTCTAAGGAAATATGAAATGTAGTTAAGTTCGTTTTGAAATGTGAGGCGAAAGAAATAAGAAAACACTGGACCGCGGGATTATGATTTTACTGCGTCTTTTAGATTTGGTGCGTCAGGACGGCAGGACGTGTACCTACCAGCATCTCTGCAATTATGAAAAACAAAATAGTTAAATTAATCATTGAAGTGTATCCGATATGGAAGTGGGTTGAAGGAAATTAATCAATTGATACAGATTATCTTTGTTATGGCATAAGGCCAGGTATATGGAGCACCTGATGAGGAATCGAATTCATTAGTAAAATGGTCTGCCAGACTATCTTGCTATCTTAAACCATGAGAGGTGTCCTTTTATAATGGAAGCAATCATAGCGCCATCTGGCAACCCTTAAAAACTAAACTTTTTCCTATAATTTCAAGGGAGATAAGCAGGTTTAGGACTATCAAGAGATTTTATGAAATAGGTTTTAGGAATTAAATTGGTTGCATAGTCTAAGAGACTACCAACTCAATTCAAGTAAACGGAGGCAGTTCAAAGGAGAGTTACTAAAGTAATGAAGGATTTAAAAAAAACCTTTCATATGAGAAAAACTTAGGAGATTGACTTACCAAGTTGGTTTATCAACATACAAGAGGGGGTCATGATTGAGTCAACAAATATACACATGGTTTATTCAACAAAATTTTGACCTTCTAACATTGAACAAAATATCAATACCAGGGGTTCATAAATTAAAACTCTTTAAAAAATTTTGAAGGCAAATGCAAGACCAAAAGTATTTAGTAATTTTCATAAGGTTATTTAATGACAAACCATCCCTGTAGAAGAATAGTAGTAAAATAGTATTTATTACTACTTATTATCTTAACTAAATAACCTTTGTTTAGGTATTAGACTATTAATAATGATAATAATAAATTTATTGTGTTACGTGCCCAAGGTGCACCACAATATCAAAGTCTCATGTCTAGTACACAGAATAATGTATAGTGTCAAGAACATGAAACCAGTTTTTACAGTAATAATATACATGTGTGCATATGTGTGTGGGAAAAGGGGAAGGGGGGTTTATTTTTTTTTTTTCCCAAAGGGTATAGTGTTGGCGGACTACAGAAGCAGGAGGCCTTGAAAGATGCAGTGTTTCGGCCAGCCTACAACGGACGAGGCAGCTTATTCCATGCCTCGATCAATTCGGAGCGTGAAAAAAATTCCGAAAGCCATGTTTTCTGACTTTTGTAGCATGCCCACGTGTGTTAGAAAAAAGATGGAGATAAAAGGTGCTCAAGGTGCTGTTGCAGATGATAATGACCTTATGAGCGTTTACCAGGTCAGTTGCCAGACGCTGAAGTTTCAACGAATCCATTCCCAGGGGCAGCAAGACGTTCAGATATGCAGATGCTGGCTGGAGGTAGCGTTGGTTGCACGCTCTGTACAGTTCTAGGAGGTTAATATTCTAGAGATAGGTCCAGACTGTGATGCAATTCCAAGTGTGGCCGCACCATAGCTTGTACAGCGTTTAAATTGATAGCGGTGAGCGGCTGACAAAAGGTCTTTGCCTGAGTGACGCCCAGACACCCTCGGCCTTTTGGCAATTTTAGAGAAGTGTTTTCGGCAACGTAAATCACTGCGACAGTCAATACCCAGATCACTTCACAGAGATTCCTTGATATAGTGTCGGGAGGAATAATATGTACGATGGGTTTTTTCTCCCAGCAGTGGTACTAAGTAATCCCATAACTGTGGAATGAGGAGGTTCATACCTTTCCAAGGTATTAGTCAAAATGAATGTAATTAACACGACTAGAGGTTTCGAAACTGTTTATTACTATGTCAGAATTCAGCACGTAGCCCCTACGCTAGGGAGACACCCCATTAAATTGATCTCAAAGGGCGATTAGTTCAGTCCGTAGAGCACTTGCCTAGGAAAAAAAAAAAAAAAATTACTGTTCGGACATCGCAAGGTTCTGTTCGTTACAGGCCCTCGTCAATCAGCATATGAGTAGGACAAGGGATATGTATGTGTGTGTGGTGTGTGTGTGCACGCGCGTATGGATACATATGTTGTGTATATATGCATATATATATGTGATAGATAATGAATATATGTTTGTGTGTATATGGCCATATATATATATATATGCTGTGTGTGTGTGTGTGTGTTGTGTATATAAACCTACAACACTCGATCTATCTAATCTATATATAGTAGAAATATATATATATATGTAATATATATATATATATATATATAATATATATATGATATCCGCTCTACTAATGTATGAGCACTTATATTGGTTATAACACTGACTATCCGAATACTTGTATTCAACAAATATTCAGATTAAACTAATATTTTTAACGGTAAGTCATTCCCTTTATTATCTATCTATCTATTATCTATCTATCTTTATCTAATCTATATATATATATTATAATATTATATAATATATATATATATATAGATAGATAGATAGATTATAGAAAGATACAGATATAGAAGATAGATGAATAAAACAGCCTATACACACACATCCTATCTATCTATCTATCTACAATATATAAAATTATATATATATATATATATTATATATATAGAGAGAGAGAGAGAGATAGAGAGAGAAATTGACAAATAAATATAGCATATAGATTATCTATCCTCTATCTCCTCTATCTCTCTCTATATATATATAGAGAGAGAGGGGGAGATGAGAGGGTGCGCGCGGTGTGTGCTATATATATATTATATATAATACTATCTATATATATATATATATATTTTAATGTCATTAATAATCATATTCTTACTTCTAAAAAGTACGCTTGGGAAATTTTTCTGTTCATTATCATTTTTTTTCTTTTTTTTTTAATCAATATAAAATCATTTGATAAAACAACTTTTGCAATTTGAATAAAAACTTTCTGATGTTGATATTTTCCGAAATAGGGTAATTTTCTTTTTTTAGATCAGCAGTGAAAACTACGGAATTTACAATTTACAATTACCACAAAACTGCCAATAATTATTTTCTTTATATTTAATTATTATTATATCCAAACTTTCAAAATTTTCCCATCGTTATTGAATCATTAACTGAATCGTGTTACCAAAAACTACTTACTAAATAAACCTTGTGCCAGAAAGCAGCTGATAAAGAGGGCGATGGAGAGGGGTGTTGTTGAGGATGAGGAGGAGCGGGGTGTTGAAGAAGCAACAAAGCGAATGCTGTTAGTAACCAAGCAAAACAGTAGTACCACTGATGTAGATGGCTAATAAGGAGGAAGGACTCTCCAAACGCAGTAGGTGCGCTTGGCAATGTACAGGGCCTAACAAATATGGGACACGCTCACGTTCACCGCTCACAGCCACGGCCATCGTCTTCTGAGATCGTTCTATTATTTCCTTTGTGGAAGAAGATGAGAGTGAACAAGAAGAAGAAGATGAAGATGAGATGAAGAAGAAGAAGTATCGGTATCAGGTAATAACAGCAGTCCGTAATCCACACCCAGCCAAAATATGCTGATAGGACCTCACATCTAAGATGAAACAAGTTACCATTGCACTCACACGAGAAAAGTGGATACCGTTCTCTTTACAGTTCTTTTTCTTTCTTTCTTTTCCTTTCTTTTCTTTTCTTTCTTTTTTACCAGACCATTCTGGGAATCGTGTTGGAACGTGAAGAACTTTTTTCATCTACCCTCACTCTTGACTCAGAATCACATTCTCAGCATCATCATCCATCATCATGATTATGCACACAATTCCAGCAATGAAGAACGCTATCATTTCTATCGCTGTCATTTATTATTATTATTATTATACTAGATGAAGTACTCGTCTACGTCGGATAAAAAGTCGATTAAAATATTTAATGTCATTTTTTAATTTTTTTTTTTTTTAGAATATCACCAAAATTGTTACAAATAGAATTATTAAAAATAATTTTAAAAACGAATTCACGAAACAGAAAAGATTCAACCATAGTAAATAATTTAATTATATCAACGTTTGATATGTTTACTTAAGATCTACTGCAAAAATACTTCAATATTAAAAACTATAATAACCTTGATTTAACACGAACAGAAATAGATTCCAACCATAGCTATAATTTAATTATATCAACGTTTGATATGTTACTTAAGATCTACTGCAAAATACTTCAATATGTTAAAAACTATAATAACCTTGATTTTAACACACACACACACACACACACTCTCCTCTCTCTCTCTCTCTCTCTCTCTCTCTCTCTCGCTCTCTCTCCTCTCCTCTCTTTCTTCATCGATTGAAAACATTTGCGTGATTGTTTCGTGTTTCCACCCCCTCTTTTTTCTTTCTCCTTCTCCCTCTTTCTTGTTTCTTTTCTTTCTTTCTTCTTTCTTTCTCTTCTCCCTCCTTTTTCTTTCTTCTTTCCTTCTTTCTTCTTTCTATCTTCTTTCTCCTACTCCCTTTGTTTCTTTCTTTCTCCCTACTCCCTCTCTTCTTGTCTTTCCTTTCTATCTTTCTCCTACTCCCTTCTTTCTTTCTATCTATCTATCATCTCCTCTACTCCCGTTCTTTCTTTCTTCTCTTAAATATTTTTTCTGTGTAGCATGTCCTTTTTACTTCCCCTATATTATTACTAACAAGAATTATGCGCAACTCCGGGTGTAAGTATTTAAGTTTTGATGTTATAGATATATCAATTAGAAAGACTAACGAAATTAATAAGAACGTATATAAAAATATTACTCTAATTTATTATATTCTAATTGTTTTCTTTTAATAAAATCATTATAGGATAATTAATACATTGGAGAATAAAGCAATAATATTAGATATCAATAACACTAAGTAATTATCTATTAAACCAACGGTATTGTTAAAACTGGTATGCAAATTATTCACACCATGTATTATGTAAACATTTTATTTCTTAATGATGATAATTATAACACACGGAACCAGGATATAACCATTAATGACATGGGCCTTTCAGGCCTGCGTGATTAATGTAAATAACAGCGTTGATCCCAGGGGGCTATCCCACCAGGCAACACCTGTCCCCTTGATTTAAAGGGCAGGGATGGGTTTATTGCCGGCCTGAGCACCCCTGAGAGGGAATGCCGACGGGATTCAACGCATTTTTGTGCCGACCAGCCATGAGCTGGCTTGTGGGTGGGGCCCACTAAAAATGTCCTTGTGTCACACCTTCATAAGTGGATGAGAGGCAAATACCATAAAAATGGGCCTTTCGGGGCCCTGTGGTCCGGTGGCTTCGGCTACTGGACTATTAGTGATAATTAACAGCTTTATCCAGGGGGGGGGGCTATCCCCCCCCCCAGGCAACACCTGCCCTTGATTAAAGGGACAGGGTGGCGCTTATTGCCCAGTGCCTAAGGCGCACCCATTGAGGGGGAATTGCCGGCGGCATATTCGGGGCATTTTTGCACCCACCACTCATGAGCTTCTGTTGGGTGGTCCCACGTGAATAGTGCCTTATGCCTGACCCGTACATGTGGATACGTTTCGGCGCGTGGTCCGGTGGTTTTGGCCACTGGACTATTAGTGTTATATTAACGGCGTGATCCCAGGGGGTTCACCCCCCAGGCAACACCTGCCCCTTCATTAATGACTGGGTTTATTGTTCCAGTGCCGAGGCGCCCCTCTTGAAGGGGAATGCCGCGGATCAACGCATTTTCCGGCATGTGGTTGACCTACATTAAAAAAGACCACGCAAGAGGATTTCCAAGGGTCAATGAATGATAGGGAAGGTTGTGAGGATTGTCATCGATATCTGTGTTGCTGGGGCGAGATGATGATGATGATGATGAATAGTCAGCAATTAGTAAGTAAAGTCGTCGGTGCGGCTAATACGGTATGAGCCAATACGCAAGAGTCTATCCCCTTTCACTCGGCTGCTAGACAAGATATTGTTTTTTTTGCATCTGAGGTGGAAGCCACACCTTACCATCGCTCCTTACTTACGCACAGATCCCTGTGCTACACATACACCGATCGGCGAGGGCCGTATCGAACTAGGAACCTTGTGAGTTTCTAGCCGAACGCTCTACCGACTGAGAACTAATTTATTATTTTGGAAGTTGAAATCTAAATTACCTACGATTAACTTATATCTTCATGGACCAGAAGCCAGGAATTCGAACCCGCAGTTGAACGTTTCAAGACAATATGAATTAAATTCTTATTTTTTTGTCTGTATTACCGAAGAAAAAGTTGAAACAATTGCTAAACTCAGATTAAATTTGGCTGCTACAAATTCCAAAAGTAAACTGAGAATTGTTTTTCTCCAGAATTTCACAGCCCAAAGTTAGGGGGGGGGGGCGGTTATACACAATAATTACGTAATTAGGTGAGTAATTACTTTGAAATATGTATCTAATATAATGCGATGCTAACTATTCATTTTTTTATAAACAAGAAAGGACTCAGGCTCTTACAGTACCTGCTATTGCTTAGTGGATCACCCAATAAGTTACTAAAAACAGGCTCATCACTGCTTAACTTCACTGGTCTATGGGAACCGGTGCTTTCATTGTGATTTGACCATGATATTATTGTTGGAATCATTAGTATAGAAACAAGAAAAAAGTATTGATCATAAAATGGAGGTGCATTTTCTATATTAACCTAGTAATAAATTGATCCCCCTATTTGGCCAATCTCTCTCTTTTTTTAAGATGAAAGAAATGTACAAAAACATTATTGTTGGTCAGTTGTTTTGTTTAATGGCATGTCAACCCTTTTCGGGTTATGAAAGACGAAATCCAGTCATTTCGATCAATAAAGGACACGGGTTGCTCACAGTACCCGCTGTTGCTTAAGTGATCACCTGATTAAGTTATTGAACTGGTTCATTGCTGATTAACTATGGTGCTCTAGGGAATCGTGTTTTTAATGCATTTTTATACTTAAAATCATTTCCAGTTGCATTTTTATAGTTAAAAATCATTTCCAATGCATTTTTATAGAAAAATCCCTTGTCCAATGCATTTTTCATAGTAAAAATTCATTGTCCAATGCTTTTCATAGTAAAATCACTTTTCCAAATGCATTTTTATTGTAAAAATCATGTCCAATGCATTTTCATTGAAAATCATTGTCCAGTGCTTTTATACTTAAAATCATTCATGCATTTTTTATAGTAAAAACATTGTCCAATGCATTTCAATAGTAAAATCATTTCAAGCATTTTTTTACTAAAAATCATTGTCCAATGCATTTCATACTAAAAAATCATGTCCAATGCAATTTATAGAAAAAATCATTCAATGGATTTTTATAGTAAAATCAGTCCAATGCATTTTGATAGTAAAATCATTGCCATGCATTTTTATGGTAAAAATCATTGTCCAATGCAATTTTTATAGTAAAAATCATTTTATAGTAAAATCATTTTTAATGCATTTTTATACTAAAATCATTTCCAAGCATTTTTATAGTAAAATCATTCCAAATCTTTATAGTAAACATTTCCAATGCAATTTTTATTGTAAATCTTGCCCAATGCATTTTATAGTAAAATCATTGTCCAATGCATTTTCATAGTATAATTCATTGTCCAATGCATTTTATTGTAAAAAATCATTGTCCAGTGCATTTTTATACTTAAAATCATTTCCAATTGCATTTTTATAGTAAAATAATCATCATTTATTTTTCTAGAAGCCTAAAAATCAGCCCCAAACTTTTGTTTTTCAGCTATTCAAATTCGTTATGCATACTCATTGGTCCCATCAGCACCTGTTCTTTCACCTAAAAGGGGTTATGACTAGTGCTGAGGCGCCGCAAAGGGGAAAGCCAACGAATTTAATGAGGCTTGATAATGTGTATTATTAGATTTTTCGGACTGTTGTCCTCATCTTTATTGTTATAAATAGGGTGTTGTGTTTGGTTGTCGACAAGAGCACACACTGTTTGCACTGACCACGCACGAGTGTGGTAGCAGTAAAAAAGTTGAAAAACACTAGTCTATACAAAGACTTACAGTAGCTGCTGTTCTTATAATAGTCACCCCAAGTAAGTAGTGAAGGCCTCTTATCGTTGCTTAACTTCTTTCTTTATAACTGTTACTATTACGAGATCTTTTTATAAAGACCTTGTGTTAATTGGTCTCGGGGACAGGAAAATAACACATCGGTTTAATGGCGTCACAATTCAAATTGTTCTGGCTGGAGTAACAGTAAAAAAAGGTTTGAAAACATTGTCTATGGAGGTATAGACTTATTAACTATCAGGAATATGGATATTAACCATGGTATGATAATTTAACTATTGAAAGGTTTGATATGTTATATTAAGACTATTACAAAATAGTTCTATGTTAAAAAAGTGTATAATCTCTGGAGAAATTCTTTTTTTTCTTCTCATCTTTTTCACTAGTTTTTTTAAACTTTCTTTTTCTTTCTTTATTTTTTGTTTTTTTCTGTTTCATGAAACAGACAATAAACGCTACGCTCCTATCCCCACCAATATATTTGTTCCATCAGTTCATACTCAAGAATGTTAGAGTGCTTTTTCTTCTTTACATTCTTCAGCCAAATGCACTTAATTTACATTCGACTAATTCTTGAATAAAAGACAAAAAAAAATGGTTGTGTGACTTTAGTCGTATTTAGTAATTTAGTATCTCGATTGCAAGCGGACACATATCAACGTACACAGGCCTATAATAATAATAATAATAGGACACAGATACAAATCACGTGACGAGATTCTGTAATAACGAGGCCACTCAAATACATTGTGCAGAAAAGTGGAAGTTGCGTAAAATAAAAAAATAAAAAGTTGATTAAATTAAAGACATTAGAAGTATTGAAATATAAAGACAATGTAGCGCCATCCTCAAATTCATTTACCAGCGTTTGGCGAAAGAGAATACTTGTAAAAAAAAAAAAAAATTGTGTAAATATTTTTTTTCAAGAATCATCTCCTCTCTGCCTTTCACAATCAGTTGCCCGGCAAGTGACACCAACGGGGGGTCATCCGGGACAGCAAATTGGGAAGGCGGAACATTCCAGGTTTCTTGATGAATACGCTTCTTCTGTGTCTACATCCGGAACAGTAGCCACGGGGCATCATGATAAGGTCACCAGGGGACAGAAGTCGCATCTGGTCGGAGATGAACGGTGTGACAGGTAGCTGAGCATACCCATCATAATTTAGGTCTGCGGATTAGGTTTCATGCGTATTTGCAGGTTTGGAGCAACGGGTGGAGGAGGACCTTTAGATGATTTTGGTGGTGGTGTGGTAGTTGTGGTTGAACGGACTGAGCCCGTTGAGGCGTGATGCTGGAAGAAAGAAATAAAGGAGAAAACAAAATTAGTAGATGCGAAGACGAGAAGATGAGGGACGGTAGCGTCGGCACTGAGTTGATAAAGTCTTTATTCATTCGTGTTTTTGTTCATCAAGAGGAACCATATTTTTTTTAAAGATTCAAAAAACGCGGCTTTTTTTTTTTGCATCTCGCCCCTCCCCATAAAAAAAAAAATTTTCTTTTAATATTGGATTGTCCAGAACCATATTTTCTTAAGGACGGAAATCCTGGCGAGTGAGCATTCCATGACAGCACACTAACTTTGGCCCTTTACTTATGTTAAATGGTTCAGTTCAGAAGATGTCCCTTCCTGTCATACGGCTGGTCCCATCAATCCTGCACCTATATGATTTGGCTCAACCCTATTACCTTATAGAATCCCCGCCCTTTTTATCATTGTGTGCTTAGAAGGCGGTGGCTAAGGGTCTTCAGTCATGGGTATGACGTTAACTGTAACTGGTGTGAGGTTCCAGTTTCTGGAGCTTGTGGAATGTGGAGTAACCCTTCTCACCATGACCTCTGTTTTTTTTTTGACCCTGAACCGGATCGGTAGTACTTTATGGTCCCATCTAGGGTTAAAATAGAAAAAAATGTCTTTTACCATTAGATGCAGATGAACGTTATCCCGGACATAAGACCTTCAGTTCACGCCTTCTACAGATATATGAAAAAAGTGTTATGGGTGATTGCAAAGAGGCAAGACGTCAGGACAATCATATAGGTTCTAGGGTTGACTTGACATGCCGATCAATCGAAGGATCTCGGGGGCATCTCGACCGCCGTCTCGGCTCAGTAAGCTAAATTAGTGTTGCATTGTCACTCTTCAAACATTTCAACTGAAACCCAAAGAAAAACAAACATTCTACCGTGTTCCCCGAAAATAATACCCACCTGCAAAATAAACCTTGTTCGATTTTTCAGGATGATTTTAATATGAGCCCCTCGCTTAAAATTGAGCCCTAGTTGAGAAACGGCAGACAGACGAAAAGAAATAATTGGTTGACGAATCATGGAACAAAATCACAGCAGTTTTGTGCATTGCACTACGAGCAGGCACCTGATAAAAAAACTTTTCCTATGTTCTGCAAACGCACTGGATTCCAAAATCCTGCGGAGTTTTCGTATGACTTTAATTCCTACCGAATTGCTGTCCCTATTCTCTCTTTTTCTCTTCTCTTCTTTTTTATCATTTTTTTGGGGCCGGGAAACCAATTGAAGGGGAAAAAAGGTTTTTTTTTTCCAGGTAGCCTGTCGTAGTGCATGGCACAAAACTGTCCTGTGATTTGTTCCATGATTCGTCAACCCAATTATTTCTTGTCTGTCTGCCGTCCTCACTAGGGCTCATTTTAGGAGAGCTCATATTAAAATCATCCTGAAAAATCGAACAAGGTTTATTTTGCGGTGGGTATTATTTTCGGGGAACCCGGAGAATGTTGTTTTTCTGGGTTCAGTTAAATGTTGAAGAAGATGACATGCAACCACTTTATTTTGCCTTTACTGAGCCGAGACGGGCGGTCGAGATGCCCCCCTTCGGATGATCGCAATGTCACGTCACCTAGAAACCTATACGATTGTTTCCTGACCGTATTGCTCTTTGGCAATCCCATAAACACTTTTTATTCCATATATCTGCTAGAAGCCGGGTGACTGAAGGTCTTTATTGTCCGGGATAACCGTTAATCTGCATTAATGGTAAAAGACATTTTTTTCTATTTACCATAGATGGGGACCCTAACAGTTACTAACGATGCCGGTTCGGGTCGAACAGAGGTTCATGGTGAGAAGGGTACTCCACATTCCACAGAGCTCCAGAACTGGAACCTCCACCAGTTACAGTTTACCGTCAACCCATGACATGAAGCCTTAGCCACGCCTTCTAGCTACACATATGAATAAAAGAAGGGGCTGGGGATTGCTATAAGTAAATAGGGTTGACAATCATTAGGTGCTAGGGATTGATGGGACCAGCCGATTGACAGGAAAGGACATCTCTGGACGACCATTTAACATAAGTAAGGCCAAGTTGAGTGTGCGTGTCATGGGAATGCTCACTCGCCAGGGATTCCGTCCTTAAGAAATATGTTCGACCAATCGGGAAATATTAAAAAGAAAAAAAAAAAAAAATTTTTTTTTTTTTTGGGGGGGGGGGGAGATGCAAAAAAAAGCGCGTTTGAATCTTTAAAAAAATATGGTCCCTGATGGAAACAAAAACACGGATGAATAAAAAGACTTATCAACTCCAGTGCCGACGCTACCTTGTCCTCATCTTCTTCGTCTTCGCAATCTACTAATTTTGTTTTCTCTTATTTCTTCTTCAGCATTTCACGCCCTCAACGGCTCAGTCCGTTCAACCACAACTACCACACCACACCAAAATCATCTAAAGTCCTCCTCCACCCGTTGCCTCCCAAACCTGGCAATGCATGAAACCTAATCCAGACCTAAATTATGGATGGGTGATGCTCAGTACCTGTTCACTACCGTTCATTCTTCCGACCAGATGCGACTTCTGTCCCCTGGTGACCCTTCATGATGCCAGGGCTACTTTCGATGTATTACCACAGACGAAGCGTTATTCATTCAAGAACTGGAATGTCCGGCCTTCCATATTTGCTGTTCCCCGGATACCCCAACCGTTGGTGTCACTTGCCGGCACTGATCTGTGAAAGGCAGAGAGGAGAGATTCTTCGAAAAAAAATATTTACACAATTTTTTTTTTTTACAAGTATTCTCTTCGCCAAACGTGGTAAATGAATGAGGATGGCGCTACATTGTCTCATATTTCAAACTTCTATATGTCTTTAATTTAATACTTTTTTATTTTTTTTATTTTACGCAACTTCACTTTTGCACAATGTATTTGAGTGGCTCGTTTATTACAGTATCTCGTCACGTGATTTGTATCTTGCATTATATTATTATTATAGTGCCTGTGTCGGTTGATATGTGTCGCTTGCAATCAGATTACTCAATTACTAAATCGACTATAAAGTCACACAACCATTTTTTTTTTTGTCTTTTATTCCAAGAATTAGTCGGAATGTAATATTAGTGCACTTTGGCTGAATGAATGTAAAGATAGAAAAAAAAAGCACTCTAACATTTCTTGAGTATGAACTGATGGGACAAATAATATTGGTGAGAGATAGGAAGCGCGATAGCGTTTATTGTCTGTTTCAATGAAACAGAAAAAAATCAGAAAATAAGAAAGAAAAAGAAAGTTTAAAAAACTAGTGAAAAAAGATGAGAAGAAGAAAGAAAGAATTTCTCCAGAATTTATTACACTTTTTAAACATAGAACTATTTGTAATAGCTCTTAAGTATACATATCAAACTCTTCAATAGTTAATTATCATACCATGGTATATCCATAGTTCCTGCTAGTTTAATAAGTCTATACTATAGACCAATGTTTTTCAACCTTTTTTTTACTGTTACTCACAGCCAGAACAATTTGAATTGTGACCCATTAAACCGATGTGGTTATTTTCCTGATCCCGAGACCAGATTAACACAAGGTCTTTATAAAAAGATCTACGTTAGAATAGTAACAGTATAAAGAAAGAAGTTAAGCAACGATAAGAGCCTTCACTACTTACATGGGGTGACTATATAAGAACAGCAGCTACTGTAAGTCTTTGCTATAGACTAGTGTTTTTCAACTTTTTTACTGCTACCCACAGCTCGTGCGGTGGTCAGTGCAAACAGTGTGTGCTCTTGTCGACAAAAACACAACCACTCCTATTTTATACAATAAAGATGAGGACAACAGTCCGAAAAAATCTAAATAATACACATTATCAAGCCTCATCTAAATTCGTTGGCTTTCCCCTTTGCGGCGCCTCAGGCACTAGTCAATAAACCCCTTTTAGGTGAAAGAACAGGTGCTGATGGGACCAATGAGTATGCATAACGAATTTGATAGCTGAAAAACAAAAGTTTGGGCTGATTTTTTAGGACTTTCTAGAAAAATAAATTGATGATTATTTTACTATAAAAATGCATTGGAAATGATTTTAAGTATAAAAATGCACTGGACAATGATTTTTACAATAAAAATGCATTGGACAATGATTTATACTATGAAAATGCATTGGACAATGATTTTTACTATAAAAATGCATTGGACAATGATTTTTACAATAAAAATGCATTGGAAATGATTTTTACTATAAAAACGATTTGGAAATGATTTTTACTATAAAAATGCATTGGAAATGATTTTAAGTATAAAAATGCATTAAAAATGATTTTTACTATAAAAAATGATTTTTACTATAAAAATGCATTGGACAATGATTTTACCATAAAAATGCATTGGAAATGATTTTTACTATAAAAATGCATTGGACAATGATTTTTACTATAAAAATCCATTGGAAATGATTTTTTTCTATAAATTGCATTGGACAATGATTTTTAGTATGAAAATGCATTGGACAATGATTTTTAGTATAAAAATGCATTGGAAATGATTTTTACTATGAAAATGCATTGGACAATGATTTTACTATAAAAATGCATTGGAAATGATTTTAAGTATAAAAATGCACTGGAACAATGATTTTTACAATAAAAATGCATTGGACAATGATTTTTACAATAAAAATGCATTGGAAATGATTTTTACTATGAAAATGCATTGGACAATGATTTTTACTATGAAAATGCATTGGACAAGGATTTTTACTATAAAAATGCATTGGAAATGATTTTTACTATAAAAATGCACTGGAAAATGATTTTAAGTATAAAAATGCATTAAAAACACCGATTCCCACTAGAGCACCATAGTTAATCAGCAATGAACCAGTTCAATACTTAATCAGGTGATCACTTAAGCAACAGCGGTACTGTGAGCAACCCGTGTCCTTTATTGATCGAAATGACTGGATTCGTCTTTAAATAACCCGAAAAGGGTTGACATGCCATTAAACAAAACAACTGACCAACAATAATGTTTTGTACAATTTCTTTCATCTTAAAAAAAGAGAGAGATTGGCCAAATAATGGGGGATCAATTTATTACTAGGTTAATATAGAAAATGCACCCTCCATTTTATGATCAATATCCTTTTTTCTTGTTTCTTATATAATGATTCCCAACAATAATATCATGGTCAAATCACAATGAAAGCACCGGTTCCCAATAGACCAGTGAAGTTAAGCAGTGATGAGCCTGTTTAGTACTTAATTGGGTGACCACTTAAGCAATAGCAGGTACTGTAAGTAGCCTGAGTCCTTTGTTTATAAAAAAATGAATTAGTTAGCATCGCATTATATTAGATACATATTTCAAAGTAATTACTCACCTAATTACCGTAATTATTTGTGTATAACCGCCCCCCCTAACTTTGGGCTGTGAAATTCTGGAGAAAAACAATTCTCGTGTTTACTTTTTGGAATTTGTAGCAGCCAAATTTAATCTGAGTTTAGCATTTGTTCAACTTTTTCTTCGGTAAATACAGACAAAAAATAAGAATTTATTTATATTATGTCTTGAAACCGTTCAACTGCGGGTTCGATTCCTGGCTCTGGTCACATGAAAGATATAAGTAATCGTAGGTAATTTAGATTTCAAAACTTCCAAAATAATAAATTAGTTCTCAGTCGGTAGAGCGTTCGGCTAGAAACCACAAGGTTCCTAGTTCGATACCGGCCCTCGCCGACTCGGTGTATGTGTAGCACAGGGATCTGTGCGGTAAAGTAAGGAGCTGATGGTAGGTGTGGCTCTCCACCTCAGATGCAAAAAAACAATCTCCTTGGTCTAGCACCAGTGAAAAGGGGATAGACTCCTTCGCTGTATGGCTCATACCGTCATTAGGCCGCCCCGACGACTTTACTTACTAATTGCTGACTATTCATCATCATCATCATCATCTCGCCCCAGCAACACAGATATCGATGACAATCTCTCACCAACCTTCCCTATCATTCATTGACCCTTGGAAGATCCTCTGCGTGGTCTTTTTTAATGTAGGTCCAACCACATGCTCGGAAAAAATGCGTTGATCCCGTCGGC
This sequence comes from Doryteuthis pealeii, assembly GCA_023376005.1. Classification (NCBI taxonomy): domain Eukaryota; kingdom Metazoa; phylum Mollusca; class Cephalopoda; order Myopsida; family Loliginidae; genus Doryteuthis; species Doryteuthis pealeii. The sequence goes on from CM042175.1 coordinate 32,622,819, forward strand.
ATTCCCCTTCAAGAGGGGCGCCTCAGGCACTGGACAATAAACCCAGTCATTTAAATGAAGGGGCAGGTGTTGCCTGGGGGGTGAACCCCCTGGGATCACGCCGTTAATATAACACTAATAGTCCAGTGGCCAAAACCACCGGACACGCAGGCCCCGAACACGTATCCCACATGTACGGGTCAGGCATAAGGCACTATTCACGTGGGACCACCCACAAACAGAAGCTCATGAGTGGTGGGTGCAAAAGATGCCCCGATATGCCGTCGGCATTCCCCCTCAATGGGTGCGCCTTAGGCACTGGGCAATAAGCCCACCCTGTCCCTTTAAATCAAGGGGCAGGTGTTGCCTGGGGGGGGGATAGCCCCCCCTGGGATCAAGCTGTTAATTATCACTAATAGTCCAGTAGGCCGAAGCCACCGGACACACAGGCCCGAAAGGCCCATTTATGGTATTTGCCTCTCATCCCACTTATGAAGGTGTGACACAAGGACATTTTTATGTGGGCCCACCCACAAGCCGAAGCTCATGGCTGGTAGGCACAAAAATGCGTTGATCCGTCGGCATTCCCTCTCAAGGGGGTGCCTCAGGCACTGGGCAATAAACCCATCCCTGCCCCTTTAAATCAAG
>CM042175.1:32625945-32663445 GCA_023376005.1 Doryteuthis pealeii
ATATATATTGTAGATAGATAGATAGATAGATGTGTGTGTATAGGCTGTTTATATTCATCTATCTATCTATATCTGTATCTGTATCTATATCTATCTATCTATCTATATATATATATATATATATATATATATATATATATATAATATATATAGATATAGATATAGATAGATAGATAGATAGATAGATAGATAATAAAGGGAATGACTTACCGTTAAAAATATTGAGTTAATCTGAATATTTGGTTGATACAAGTATTCGGATCAGTCAGTGTTATAACAAATATAAAGTGCTCAATACATTAGTAGAGCGGATATATATATATATATATATATATATATATATATATATATACATATATATATATATATATATATATATATAGATAGATAGATAGATGTGTGTGTATATGCTGTTTATACACACACACACACACACACACACACATATATATATATATATGCATATACACACAGACATATATTCATATCTACACATATATATATGCATATATACACACATATGTATCCATACGCGCGTGCACACACACACGCACACACACATACATATCCCTGTCCTACTCATATGCTGAGTTGACGAGGGCCTGTATCGAACCAGGAACCTTGCGATTCCTAGGCAAGTGCTCTACGGACTGAGCTAAATCGACCCTTTGAGATCATTTGAATGGGGGTGTCTCCCTAGCGTAGGGGCTAACGTGCTGAATTCTGACATAGTAATAAACAAGTTCGAACTCTAGTCGTGTTATTACATTCATTTTCGGACTAATACCCTTGGGAAAGGTATGAACCTCCTCATTCCCACAGTTATGGGATTATTAGTACCACTGCTGGGAGAAAAAACCCATCGTACATATATTCCCTCCACGACACTAATATCAAGGAATCTTCTTGTGAACGTGATCTGGGTATTACTGTCAGCAGTGATTTACGTTGGACGAAACACTTCTCTAAAATTGCCAAAAAGGCCGAGGGTGTCCTGGCGTCACTCAGCAAGACCTTTGTCAGCCGCTCACCGGCTATCAATTTAAAGCTGTACAAAGCTATGGTGCGGCCACACTTGGAATTTGCATCACTAGTCTGGAACCCCTATCTTGCTTAGAATATTAACCTCCTAGAAACTGTACAGAGACGTGCAACCAAACGAATACCCTCCACCAGGCATCTGCCATATTCTGAACGTCTTGCTGCCCTGGGAATGGATTCGTTGAAACTTCAGCGTCTGGCAACTGACCTGGTAAACGCTCATAAGGTCATTAATCATCTTAGCAACAGCAACCTTGAGCACCTTTTTGATCTCCATCTTTCTAACACACGTGGGCATGCCTACAAAGTCAGAAAACATGGCTTTCGGAAACATTTTTTCACGCTCAGAATTGTCGAGGCATGGAATAAGCTGCCTGCGTCCGTTGTAGGCTGCCGAAACACTGCATCTTTCAAGGCCTCCATGCTTCCTGTAGTCCGCCAACACTATACCTGATACCCCTCTCCACACACATATGCACACATGTATATTATTACTGTAAACTGTTCATGTTCTTGACACTAATACATTATTCTGTGTACTAGACATGAGACTTTGATGAGTTGTGGTGCACCTGGGCACTGTACACAATAAATTTCATTATTATCATTATTATAGTCTAATACCTAAACAAAGGTTATTAGTTAAGATAATAAAGTAGTAATAAATACTATTACTACTATTCTTCTACAGGGATGGCTTTGGTATTAAATAACCTATGAAGATTACTAAAATAATTTTGTCTTGCATTTGCCTTACAAAATTTTTTAAAGAGTTTTAATTTATGACCCCTGGTATTGATATTTTGTGCAATGTTTAGAAGGTCAAATTTTGTTGAATAAAATCCATGTGTATATTTGTTGACTTCAATCATACCCCCTCTTGTATGTTGATAAACCAAACTTGGTAAGTCAATCTTCCTAAGTCTTTCTTCATATGAAAGGTTTTTTTTAAATCCTTCATTACTTTAGTAACTCTCCTTTGAACTCCTCCGTGTTACTTTGATTTGAGTTGGTAGTCTCTTAGACTAATGCCAACCAATTTAGATTCATAAAACTATTCATAAAATCTCTTGATAGTCTTAAACATGCTTATCTCCCTTGAATTAATTAGGGAAAAAAGTTAGTTTTAATAAGGGTTGCCAGATGGCGCTATGATTAGCTTCATTAAATAAAAGGACACCTCTCATGGTTTAAGATAAGCAAGATAGTCTGGCAGACCATTTACTAATGAATTCGATTCTCATCAGGTGCTCCATATACCTGGCCTTATGCCATACAAAGATAATCTGTATAAATTATTAATTTCCTTCACCACTTCATATCGGATACCTTCAATGATTAAATTTAACTATTTTGTTTTTCATAAATGCAGAGATGCTGGTAGGTACACGTCCTGCGTCCCTGACGCACCCAAATCTAAAAAGACGCAGTAAAATCATATCCCCGCGTCCCAGTGTTTTTCTTATTTCTTCCCTCACCATTTCAAACGAACTTTAACTACATTTCAATATTTTCTTAGAAACGAATTACACGGGGTGTGGTAGAAGGTAGTGGTTAGACGGCTTTAGTTGTTTTCCCAGATCATAAATTAAAAAAAAAAAAACTACAATTTATTAAGAAACTTTAGTTGGGACCGATAAATTTTACCGGGGTCTTATTTAAAGCAAATATGTGCGTCCCAGGACGCACTAGATTAAAAATCTACCAGCATCACTGTAAATGTATATAATAATAATGGTGTTCCTAAAAAGTACGACTGTTATCATCTTGCAATAACCTTTAGTTAAAAATGAGACCGTCCAAATCGTCCAAGATGAAATGCAAAAAATGTAAATCCTGATTGTCTGGTTTGGCTTATCCACCGAATTCTTATTTATTATGAGCGTCGTCACCTCAACTAAATAATGGACCATTCCGTTTTTATTATAAAGAAAGGGAAGAAAAAGGACATGCTACATGGAAAAATATAATAAGAAAGAAAGAAAGAAAGAGAGTAGGGGAAAGATAGAGAGAGGGTGAGTGTGTGGAAGTGATAACGCTAATCTGTTTCAATCGAACATAATGAAAAGATAGAAAGAAGGAAAAAAAAAAGAGTGTGAGAGAGTTAAATCAAGATTATTATACTTTTTTACATATTGAACTATTTGGCAATAGCTCTTAAGTAAACATGTCAAACGTTGTAATAATTAGATTATCATTCTGTGGTATATCCACAGGTCCTGCTAGTCATAATAATTACTTGTGTGTGTGTGTGTGTGTGTGTGTGTGAGAGAGAGAGAGAGAGAGAGAGAGAGAGAGAGAGAGAGAGAGAGAGAGAGAGAGAGAGAGAACATAGTTTTGCCAAAAGAAAAGAATTAGTTATCCAAAAATCTGTATATACATTAAATAGATAAATATTTTTCGAGAACAATATATCCTTTCTCTGAACTGATCAAAAAACAAATCCCAAACCAATTTTGATCCGAGTTTTGCCAAAACTATTTACTCCACTTGCTTTACTCACTCCCGCCCGCATGGCTATTCCACTTACTCCACACACTCCCACCCGCATGGCTACTCACCTAAATTCTTTCACATTTCACGTTTCATAATTGCTTCTTTTTAACATTTTTTTTCTTTTTGTACATCATTTTTAAATGCACTTTGAAGTCAATTTTCAAAGAGTTTTTATTTCTAAATTTTTTATTCAAATCTTTGAAGTATAAAACATTTTTTATGTTTTTATTTTATTTAAGAAATATTTCTTTAAGATTTCATTTGTATATTTTATTTGTTTAATGCAGTCTAGAAATCAAGAAATTTGAATTTGAAAAGCTAAAAATAAACGACAATAAAATGTTTGAAAAAAGATAGCACAAGATTCGAAGATTGAAGGCCAGACGTAAATATTTGTGATGCTTCGGACTGTTGTCCTCATCTATACTGTGGCATATATAAACACAACATTTCGGTCGCTATATCCTCCGGTCTTCCCTGGGTGTTCTCTGTATATCCGAACATAGTAATGACAACCTTGGAAATCATTTTGAGGAAGGCCGGGGAATACAGCGACCGTAACGTTGTATTTATACATACCACAATAAAGATGAGGACAACAGTCCGAAACATCAAAATAATTCACATCAAGCCTCATCTCATAAATAGAAACAAATGAAATTTCAAAGATTGAAGAGTTGACGTTTTCCAATCTGAATCTTTGAATTTCTACCGGGAATTTTTAAATAGAATTACATCGATTTGTTTTTCAACATAATCTCCTTCTATATCAGAATACTTAATAATACAGCAATGAACATTAATTGTTTATGTGAGTAAATCAATAAGTCTGTAGCCTCATGATGAATAAATGGCATTTATTTTATTTATAACTAGAAGCGGCTACCCAGCATCGCCTGGGTAGAGGAGGAATGATAGTGAATGTTTATATATATTTACTTTGTCGTTAATTGTTTTATTTTCATAGTTTCCTCTGGACATATATACATACCAACTGACCTTTATATATATATATATATATATATATATATATATATATATATATATATATATAGAGAGAGAGAGAGAGAGAGAGAGAGAGAGATAGGTATCCTTCTCAATCTACTATTTCTCTATTAATTACATAAATTGAATATTTTACAATGAAAATTTCCCGTAGTATGTGAGGTTGAAGCCCAGTGGTGCTATGACGTTCAATTTTGGACAAATACCCTTGGGAAAGGTATGGACGCTCTCCTCATCCCCAAGTTAGGGATTGAATAGTACCACTACTGTTCTTCTATAAGGATGAACATGAACATAAAACAAGAAGATGAAAATGTTTCGTTTTTTTTAGCTTTTTTTTTTTAGTTCCTCTAAAACTGTATTAACTTTGAGATTTGTCTGCGCAGCGATTTCAGTTTTAATCGACTGTTTTGTTTTTTTAAATTATTATTTACTCTTTGTATTCATTGTTTATGTTTTGTTTCAAATCTTAGCGAACATATTGATGTGAAACATTTCAACATTGAAATTTATTTGCCAAATTAACGCAATGACAATGTAATTGCTAATGCAAACATTTTGAATCATGTCACCATTAAGCACCCCAGTTAAAAAAAAGAAAGTTATTTCATGTTGTTGTTGTTAATTCAATTGGAGTTTTTAAAAGTTTAAAAAACTTTAAACGAAAGACTCGTTTTTTATATGAAAAACACATTTTTATATTAAAATAGTTTTTTATTTAATCAGAAGAGAAATGCAGGTATGTTTATTTAAATGAAAATAGTTTTTATTTACAAAATGTTATTTATGTTTATTTGAATAAAAGGATGTTGGGACCAAGTAAATAACTATTTTTAAAAATTAAAATCGAAACCTATTTTAGTATAAAAACTTAAGCATTTGGTTTGTAAATATACAGGAAGAAACTTTCTAACACAAAATCAATCGTCTGTTGTTTATAAACAAACAATCGGGAGTTTACGGTGAAAATAAAAAGGTGTTCTTTTCAAAACAGCTCTCACCTGGGGTGCTTAATGGTCCGAAATTTCAATTAAAACAGTAAAATTTCGGACTTATATGATAAAATGTTATAATCCATAATTATTACACAATGCATACACATCTCATAATATTCCACAAGAAAGACGCGTGCAAATACACCGCACACACACACAAAAGGACAACAGGTGATTTTGATAGACAGTAAATTTACACACCCGCACCCATAAACAACCAAACGATATTTGGAATGTTAATCTCAGACACATATTAATAAAAAAGAAAAAAAAAGAAAGAAAAAAAGGGATAAGATGGTCCTTTTAGTAAACAAAAAAAACATGCTTAGAAGGCGAGCCAAATCTGGAATAATAATTAAAAAAAAAAGGAAATCAACAGACACACAGATATAGGCGCGTACACACACACACTTACACACACACACACACACACACACACACACACACACACACACACACACACACACACACACATATAAACAAGCACCCCAACACACACAGAATTTGGAAGACATGAGACAGAACAAATGAACAGCCACTAGCAACAACTTCAGTTCTAGTAATCTTCTGTAGAAGGGATTTTATCCCGAAATATTAAGAATTAAGAATAAATCACAGGTTAACAAACAACACCATAGTTACCTTCTTTTTTCTTTACACTTGCATTGTGACAGCCTTCAAAACCAACCACCAAACCAATATATATATATATATATATATATTATATATATATATATATATATATATGTGTGTGTGTGTGTGTGTGTGTGTGTGTGTGTGTGTGTGTGTGTGATAAAAAGTGTAGATAACAGTATATAATATTATGAAAGAATTTGAAAAACTTCTTCAGCTTTATTCAGTAAATAAATAAAGCTGAGGAAGTTTCTTTCAACATAACGCGAAATATCCATTAAATTTACTTCTGTTTTTGTGCTGTTTTCGTCCACACCTTTTCTTCTATTCTCAACCACATTTTGTCGGATTTATTCAAATCCTCCACTCCTCTCTCACACACACACACACACACATATATATATATATATATATATATATATATATATATATATATATATATATATATATATTCTTATAATTACAAAATGTCTGATGAATTAACTTTTCCATTTTATTTTTTTCAGCGCCAACTAATTAAAGTCCTATTGGCAGGTGCGTATTTTTTCCTTTATTAATTAAGTTTCTGTATTTACCTTTTTAAGATCATTCGCTTTTATTTTTCATTCTAAATGAGGCGTAGGAATTGTTTTATTTTCATAGTTTTCTCCGGACATACATACATACTAACTGCCCTTTATATATAAATAGATAGATAGATAGATAGATATTCTTCTCAATCTACCGTTTCTCTATTAATTACATAATTTGAATATTTTACAATGAAAATTTCCCGTAGTAAGTGAAGTTGAACCCCAGTGGTGCTATGACGCTCAATTTTGGACAAATACCCTTGGGAAAGGTATGGACGCTCTCCTCATCCCCCAGTTATGGATTAAATAGTACCACTACTGTTCTTCTCTAAGGATGAATATGAACATAAAACAAGAAGATGAAAATGTTTCGTTTTTAGCTTTTTTTTTAGTTCCTCTATCGAATAGATTTTAAGACTTAACCCTTTCCCGTCCAGTTTATTTGCTTAATCATCCCTTTTATATTTGATTAAGTGAATTTGAGAAGGAGGGCACATTGGCCGAAACATTGTACAGATAACAATAAAGATGGGGACAATAATCCGAATAATCCAAATAATACTAAAAACTACAAATTTCTTGTCGGATTCGGGAACCCCAGCTATGGTTAGCAGAATGAGAACAGTATACCCCCGTGGATTGAATAAAGGGTTCGGTTCAAAGTTCCGTTATAGCTCCAGAAAAGAAGGTTCGCGAATTCGAAAAGAAAGTTTCCGAGTAAGACAAGAAATACCTGAAGAAGGCCGGAGAGCACATCTGCCGAAACGTTGTACAGATAACAATAAAGATGAAGACAATATACAGAATTGAAGGAAAAATAAAATAAAATTCTAAGTTTGTTTTATTTGTAATTATGCCAAGATCTGTTTCATTTACAATTCTCACCGTATTAGTTTTGTAAAGTGAAATTTTACTTTCAAATGAAATCATTTACATTCATTAGCAAAAAAAAAGTATCCATTTCAATTTGGAATTTTTAACACAATACAGAAATAAACTAATGAAAAAGTATTGATTTATATTTTGAAAATAGTAACTAAAATGCAAAAACTAAAACAAAAAAAAAAGGTACTCGAGACTCATAGAAAACGGGAAATTATCGGCGAACGAAGTGCCTCGGGCTAGTAAGAGTCCAAATAGTCCAAATAATACTAATTTTATCTTTTCTAATTTTGAATTTTGTAAATCATTTGCTATCAATTGAGGACTGACAAATAAACACTTTCCAGTTTACCTATATAGATTTTATTCTATTATAATGTTACACCTTGTCAGGTGTGAATCATTTCCTTATATTAATTACTTTTGTGTATTTACTTTCTTATGATCATTCTAGAGAGACATACGATTTAGTTTATCAGTTTTAGAAACCACAAGGTTCCTAGTTCGATACCGGCCCTCGCCAACTCAGCGTATGAGTATCACAGGGATCTGTGCGGTAAAGTAAGAAGGTGTTGGTAGATGTGGCGCTCCATCTCAGATGCCAAAAACAATCTCCTTTGTCTAGCTCTAGTGAAAAGGGGATAGACTCCCTCGCTGATTGGTTGATGCCGACTTCAGGCCACCCCGACGACTTTAAAAGATTTTAAATTTTAATCCTGTTTATATATATACAAAAACCAAGTCGTCGGGGTGGCCTGAAGTCGGTATCAACCAATCTGCGAGGGAGTCTATCCCATTTTCACTAGCGCTAGACCAAGGAGATTGTTTTTTTGCGTCTGAGATGGAGAGCCACACCTACCACCAGCTCTTTACTTTACCGCACAGATCCCTGTGCTACTCATACGCTGAGTTGGCGAGGGCCGGTATCGAACTAGGAACCTTGTGGTTTATAGACGAACGCTCTACCGACTGAGCTAAATCAATTAAAATAACAGTAAAGATAAGTGTAATATTTTTATATTCGTTCTTATTTAGATTCGTTAGTCTTTTTAATTTAATATGATATCTTATTACATTAAAACTTAAATACTTGCGCCCACAGGACACATACCTTTGCTAGTAAATGTAAAAATTTTGTTAAATCGGACTTAAATTCCACCATTGTATGTGACCCCGCCAAAAGAAAAAAAATACCAAAAATCAAGGAATTAACCGAATTTAATGAAATTTTCAGTGTTGATATATTAATGAATAAAATATATAATGCGCCAGTTATTTTATCTAAAAACTTTTTTTCAGGTCAGTTAACTTTGAACCACGTATCTTTGAGGCGTAACACAGATTCTCAAAGATACTTAACTGACCTAAAAAAAAAATGTAAAAGTTTTTAAATAAAATAACTGGTGCATTATATCTTTTATTCATTAATATATCAACACTGAAAATTTCATTAAATTCGGTTAATTCCCTGATTTTTTGTATTTTTTAAATTTCGGTGGGGTGACATACGATGGTGGAATTTAGGTCCATTAAGTTCGATTTAACCAAAGTTTTTATAATTTAAAACCTTAATTAATTCAATAATTTTTTGTTTTTTGTTTTTACTTTCAGAGTTTAAAACGTAGTTTTTATAATTTAAAAACTTAATTAATTCAATAATTTTTTGTTTTTTGTTTTTACTTTCAGAGTTTAAAACGTAGCATAAAAAAAAGAATCCTCACTGATTTCTTCCCACTGTTGTTCTGAGAAAACAAGAAAACCCGCCTGGTGCTAAAAGAACATTTGCGTCATTTCGAGATGTTCCCTCCTTTCGTCCACCAACCATTTTTTTTTCTTCTCCAAGATGGATGCCTCCTTGCTAATCCCGTCGAGATATCCCGAACCGTCCACCCAGCTGATCCAGTGTTTTCTACCCGCACTAGATCCAAAACCAAAAGATCCGTCCCCTGTTGTTTCTCTGGATTGTTTGCTTCTCGGTTGAACCCACGTCTGTCTGTTCATCCGTCTGACCTGTCTGCTTTTTTTTCTTTTTTGGAATTTATGGACTCTTGACTGTAGTTGAAAAAGAAAAAAAAAATTACAAAAAACAAGGAATAATATGTTTTAATCAATAATTCCATCTATTGATCTTGACTGATCGATTTTTGTTATTCCTTTGTTGTTTATTAGCTGAAAAGAAATATAAAAAAGATTTTTTTATCTTCAAGACTTTTGAACAATTTTTATTTAATTTTTCTTGCTTTTATTTTTCTTCTTATTCTTGTGTCTATATTTTTAACACGGATTTCAACACCAAAAATACAATTGAGAAACTTACTTAAGACTTTAATCGTGTCCTAATATATATTTATTAATTATTTATTTAAGAATTAGAATTATGAAGAGGGAATTGTCAATTATTTCAGTTCGATGTAAAAGGAAATATAAGGAAGATTTCTTACAAATAGCGACATCCGTAAAATCCGTAAGCCAAATATAAATCTATAATATATATATATATTATATATATATATAATTATATATATATATATATATATATATGATAAATAATTTTGAGTGATAAATCTGGGGGCAAAGACTTAATGTTGATTAAATGTTGAAACAGTAAGAAGGTTAAGAAAAATAGACAAAGGTTCGTTTTTTTTTGCCTACTCTATTTTTTCTTCTTCTATACTTATTCATATATCAAATCACTTGTTAAATTCGCACTAATTAAAAAAAAAAACAACAAAAACAAAAACAATCAATTTCTGTGATGTCACGTGATAGAGAATTATGACAATTCTTCCTCTTATTTACACATTATTCAATTTCAGGTATGCAAAAAAGAAAACCCAAAAAATCTTTCACTGTTAAATCTGAAAAGGTAAAAAAAAAAAAAAAAAAAAAAAAAAATAACGATATAAAAGCGTTTCCGAAAATATTTCTGTTATCATCCCTTTAAAAACGATTCGACAACGGAAAACGATTTAGTTTCTTTTTTTTTCCCCTATTTGATTAAAAAACGTTTAAAAAAAAAAAAATTCTAAAATTATTTAAAAAAAAACCCGCCTACAAATTAGATATAGAATATACGTAATCTTTACAGAGTTAAATTATGAAATTTTGTCCCATCGGAAATAGATTAAAATCATTTTTATCCTCATATTTTAACAAGACTGCCAAGGAACCATAAAGTTCCGGGTTCGATACCGGCCCTCAGCGCATGTGTAGCACAGGTTCTGTGTAGTAAAGTGGGGAGCTGATAGTAGGTCTAGTGCTCCACATCAAATGCAAAAAGACAATCTCCCTAGTCTAGAGCTAGCGAAAAAAGGATAGACTCACTCGCTGTCCGGCTGATACCAACAATATGTCACTTGACTTTATTGTTACATATTATAAACATAAATAATCTTAGTTAACTATCCTGAAATAATAGGATAGTTAATTAACTCTATTAAAAAATATTCAAATCTTAAAAGTTGGTTTTATTTGAAGGTTTTTGCCAAAAGACGCCGGTACCAATATAGCGTCTCATTATTCATAGCATGATCCATACAATATTCCTTATTCGGATCCAAAGAATCTTGTTAATTCCGAAATTTTATTTAATTCTATAGAACCGGCTTAGCTCAGTCGGTAGAGCGTTCGGCTAGTAAACCAAAAGGTTGCTAGTTCGATACCAGCCCTCGCCAACTCAGCGTATGAATAGCACAGGGATTTGTGCGGTAAAGTAAGGAACTGATGATAGGTGTGGCGCTCCACCTTAGACGCAAAAAAAGCAACACTCTCCTTGGTCTAGCGCTAGTGAAAAGGGGATAGACTCCCTCGCTGATCGGCTGATACCGACTTTAGGCCACCCCGACGTCTTTGCTTTACTTTATTATTTTTTATTTCTATTTATTCAAATACAGAAGTCCAACAAAAGTAACAAAAACAGACGATATCGTCGTCGACCCAAATTAACTTTCTTGATTTTTGTTTGGTCAGAAATGTCAGGCACTTTAAAAAACACACAAAAAACCCCAAAAAACAAAAAAAAAAAAACCCTTACTCCCCAAAAAACAAAAAAACAAAAAAAACAACAACTCTCAAAACAAACCCAACTTTCTTTCTGTGTCGTGTAAAACCAAAAAAAAAAAAATTATTTTTTAATTGTATATTTCAATCTTTTAGGTCTTATTAATTTATTTAAAAAAAATTTTTTTTATCCAAAACTGAAATCAGTCTGAATATTTGGGAACGTAGCTTTTATTTTGAGCGATGTTCAAGCATTTTACCAAATGCCGAAATGAATGGTGTCCAGGAACGCTGAAGTCTAAAAGTCATACCAAATATTTTGCTTCTGATTTTCGTAGTTTACGTAATGATGATGATGATGATGATAATAATAACATGATTCGATGAAGGACTTTGCAATATTAACGAAAGTTGAAACTTTCTAGATGAATATTTTGTCTGAAACAGAGTTGTAAGTAATCTCCCTTTTTGTGTGGGGCTCGTGTGTCGTACGGCGCGAGTTTGACCAGCCAATAGGATTTATGAGTCATTGCATTAAATGGTCGAAACTCAGCCTATTGGTCGCAATCTGATGACCACACAAGCGGGAAAAAGAAACCTGTTTTTAGACGCAAGGAAATGCACATTTCACAAAACGAAAAAAACAAAAAAACAAAAAAAACAAGAACAAAAGTCTAATCGAACCTCAAAAATTTCAATCAATCATTCAGTTAATGAAAATTTCTATTTTAATTTCTTTTTATATTATCTGCCAATAAATTGTAATTGTGTTGTGAACGTTGCAAACTGGATGCAACTAAAAAAAGTCGATTAACTTAAAACTTCTCGTTTGGCTAGAAAACACTTTTTCATGTTTGGCAGATTTCAAATTAATGGCTGAAACGGAACAAAAAAAAAAAAAAGGAACTCAAAGTCAAGATTATTAATATCTTCTTTTACATTTTAGATATTTAAGATTATCTCCATCATTTGGGACAGGTTTAGTTCAGTCGGTAGAGCACTAGCCTTGGAATCGCAAGGTTCACAGTTTGATACAGCGCATGTGTAGCACAATCCGATCTGTGCGATAAAGTAGGGAGCTGACGATAATCGTTGCGTTCTATATATATATATACATATATACCCCCATCTCCCTGGTCTAGCGCTAGCAAAAAGGGGATAGACTCATCGCTGTTCGGCCGATACCGACAATAGGCCACCCCACCAACCTTACTTTTACCATCATTTGTAAGTAAAAAAAAAAGGTACCTCTTTTTTTTTCTCTGTGCATGACTTTGAGAAAAATAATTTCAGTTTTTGAGTCAAATGAGAAAACAAAACAATCTTTTTTGTTTTATCGGCAAACGTCTTTACTAAAGACTTAAAAATCAGAATATTTTGCCAATAAAAATGCATGTTCTAAACTGAATCCGAATTTCTTTTTATAGAAAAGTAAAAAAAAAAAAAATGTTCCATTTCCAGTTTAGAGAAACGCTTGTCCACCTGAATGAAAAAAAAAATTCCGTCTTAATGCTTTTACCTGCCCTGAAATAATATATTACCTTCCAGACTATTCTTGAGTCTTTAGACCCCCCCCCCTTCTTTAAGAAGTAGACAATCCCAATTGAATAGAAATACCCATTTTTAACTTTATCCCTCAAATAAATTTTAATTAAACGATTCACAATAGTTAAAATTGTTTTGCTTAAATTAAATTAAATTTAAAAATTAAAAAAATATTTAAAGTTAATACATTAAAATTCTACGATATTTAGTGTTTCTTGTTCTTGTTAATGTTAGTTGAAAAAAAATAATAAGTAGTTAATTTCTGATAATGTTTAAATTACAAAACTTGATTTTCTTGAAGGAAAAATTAATTTATTTAATGATTACCTAGTAAAACCTTAATCCAAATATATTTATGCTTCAAGTGGAAGGGTCGCATGCTCATGAGGGCTTTATAATAATAATGATAATAATGATAATAATGATAACAATAGTAAGTCATTATCAACGAGAGACCTTTTTTTACAAGGTTACCTTTTTTTTCCAGTTAAGTAGTCACGTGACTCCAGCCATTAATGATCTACTGGACTTAATGACCTGTGTAGATTCGTGACTTCTGTTCAGAGAAAGGTTCTTAAAAGAAATCAAATAAGAAGAAAGAGAAGAAAAAAAAGCCCTTCATCATTCGATCCCATTTTTTCTGCTTGAATGTATCGATATATGAATTGTTATTGCCAATAAAACTTTTAAAAAATCCATCTCGACTCGAGTTAATTTCATTTTTTCGGGCTAAGAATTTCCATCACAGTCATTATCGTATTTGACGGCATATAGGACGCACTTTTCTTCCAAAATGTTGGCTCAAAAAATTGCCCTGCGTCTTATACATCGTAGGTGAAGTTTGAGACCTTCCGTAGGCCTAGGCTAATCTTCTCTATGAGGCTCACTAACCCAGCTTACGCTCAGTACTTTTACCTACCCTAAACTCCATACATCCTTATTTTATTGCTGGTATTGTTATAATCAAGGTTAACAGGAGCGTATAGTAGATTGTTTTGAACAATATATGCTTAAATACACTAAAAACTTTTTTCCTGAATCTGACCTGCTGAAATGGGGTGCGTCTTATAGGCCGTCAAATACGGTAACTCATAATTTCCTGTACCAACTCATTCCACCCAGCCGGAAGTCACATTTGTTTTCCTAATCTGCCCCAAATGATAGCCTTTGTTTAAATGTAATATTAACATATTTAGAAGTCTTTGATTTAAAGGGAAAGGTAACTTTAAATAAAAAGGACATTTTTAGCCATTTATTGATACATCCTTAAAGAAATGGGGATCTGGACTTTGTTTAAATATAATATAAACATATTTAGAAGTCTTATATTAAAGGGAAATAACAGTAACTTTAAATGAAAAGGCCATTTTTAGGCATTTATTGATAAATCTTATAGGAATGGGGATCTGGACTTTGTTTAAATGTAATATTAAACATATTTAGAAGTCTTTGATTTAAGGGAAATAACAGGTAACTTGAAATGAAAAGGACGTTTTTAGCCATTTATTGATAAATCCTTATAGGAATGGGTCTCCTCTGGAGTTGGAAATATCTCAACAGGATGTTAAGAGTTAAATGGTGTGATTATATTTGATATCGTTTTTTTTTAAACCGTTTTTCTACGGAAGAAAAACAACACATAAAAGAGAAGAATGTTAAACAATCTATATTCTTTAAAAGTAAGTCTTAATTAATCTAATCGTGTGTTAATTCTTGGTTTGATTTTGTTCCTTCTGAGCATCCATAATAAATTATTGAAGTAAGAAAATCAATTGTCATAATTACAGAGTAGAAATGAATTCAACTTGAATGGATGGGAAACAAGGTGAAAGTGAAAATCTAAACTATATATATATATATGTAAAAATGGAAATTGGAAATGAATCCGACAATATGAAGAAGAATGAATAAAGAAAAGAAAGAACAGAATGGATAATAAAAGATGAATTTAATCAATATCACTTACACATGTGTTTCGGTCAGTTCATCTGTGTGAAAATATTCCGCACACAGAGAAGATTCGACCTTCATCAGAGTGAAATTTATTTTTGAATGAAAAAAATCGTTGGGGAAAATGTTAGAAGAGAATTTTTAAAAAAATCACTTTTGGAACGCTGAAATAGACCGTTAGAATTTGGATATTTGATTTTTCTAGGGGTTATGGTAGAAACAATTTTGTATTGCAGAAATAAAGTGTTATTATTTATCCCTAACATGTTGAAAAGTCCCGGAATCTAGTGTATGTTATTGTTTTGAAAAAAAACGTTGAAATCATTAAAAAGGTATTCGTTCATAAAAAGAACCTAATGATAATATATATATATATATATATATATATATATATATATATATATATATCATAAAGGTACACGGTAATAACCTACTCGAGTTTCACTATAAGGATCTTCAGGGTTAAATCCACTGGATTAATCGAGATATTGATTAATTGCAGTCGATTTCACGTGTGTGTATTTTTGCTATAAACGGTTGATAATAGGTCCGCGGTCGAAGAACGCTAATTTAAAATTCAAAAAGATCGGAAGTTGCATTTTTAAAAACATTGTTAGTATCTAATAGGCACTCCAAATTATCAACTTAATGAAAGGTTCACATTTTAACTCATCACCGGTAACTTCCGCTTCTAATTTTTTGTAAACAAATGATTTTAATCAGAAGTTTATGGAGATGTTGAATTTATGATAAATTGAATAAATAGATGGTTGGTACACATAATCAAATTAAAATTCAATAGCAAAATCTTTTTTTTTTAATAAATACTTTTTAATCAGAAGTTTGTGAATATTTTTCAACACTTACGATAAATTAAAAAACAATGAAAGACATTTTTATACTAAAATAATTTTTACTTAATCAGAAGAGAAATGCAATTATGTTTATTTAAATAAAAATAGTTTTTATTTACAAAATATTTTTATATTTATTTAGATAAAAGGATTCTGTTCAGAAATAGCATCACAAAAAATTTTTAAATTTGTTTTTGTCAGATACAATATAAGTTCAAAAAATCATCTGTTCATTTATTTTCAAATATTTGAAAGTCGAAGTTATCGGTGATGAGTTAAAATATGAACCTTTTTATTAAGTTGATGATTTGGGGTGCCTATTGGATACTTGGTCCAAAAACCTCTTTTCTCTAATTCAATTACATTTAATAAGTCAATGTCAATTCTTAATAATTTTAGATCAGCTATCTAGTTACCAGTGAAGAGTTAAAATATGAACCTTTCATAAAGTTGATGATTTGGGGTGCCTATTGGATACTTGGTCCGAAATTCCCTGAAGGCTCCCGATCACGACATGAAGGTTCCCGAGTTCAACAAGAATGTTCCTGAGTTCGAAGAGAAGCAAAAAGCAAGCCCTAGAGATATTAGGGAAGGGGTTATGATTTTAATTCTAAATCATCAGACCGTAGCTCGTAAAGTGAACTGAAAAAAGTGTAATATCTTCTATAAGATGGCGCATCTTATACTAATATCTATAACAATCATACAATAGGCGGTGTTCACTTCCGCCAGTGTCCTGCAGGTAAAAGTCCCTTATCAAAATTATAACAAGATACTACAATGAAATACTTTAAAAAGAAATAGATACGGAGAAATGTTTTTAAAAGCCTCATCTCAAAAATAAGGAGATTTTTGTGATGTTCTGAGGATGGACAAGAAAAATATTCGTCGTGCAACGTTTTGAAAAATGTTCATGGGAAATACTAAAATATGATTTAGTGGATATTAGTTTGAAACCAAAACTATGTCCATATAATAGATTAATAATTTAATATAATAACTTATAATATGGGAGCGCAGTGTGTAATGGTTATCGTCGTAGCAAATAGACACGGCGAGATGAATTTAAATCCTGGATGTTGTTTGTATTTCACATAGCACTAATACCATTGGGAAAGGTATGAATACAACTGTTATTCTTCCAGCTAGGTGTAAATCGTAGAACAGGTTAGGCAAGCAGTCTAGGAGAAGGAAAACTCTGAATTTAAATCTGTTAGATAACCTAACATTGAACATTCGATAAGGAAAGAAAGACAACTCGAATGAACAATATATACAAGATATAAATGTTTTATATACATAACATGTAACAATAAATGATATAATATATATGTCCCAAATAAGTTGTTATAGGTGGTGTATAAATACACATTATATATATATATATATATATATATATATATATATATATATGAGTATAGATAAAAGCATATGAAAACAACACAATATGCTGTTAAAGTGAAAAGATTTTATATCATATTCATAGCTAATATTGAACAATATTTCGATTTATAAAAATCATCTTCAGAGCTTGTTTATACTCCGGACTTATCAATAGCGGAGACGAAAATAATATGAATTCAAAACGAAAACAATGAAGTTGCAAAAGTATTGATAAGTCTGGAGTATAAACAAGCTCTGAAGATGATTTTTATAAATCGAAATATTGTTCAATATTAGTTATGAATATGATATAAAATGTTTTCACTATAACAGCATATTGGGTTGTTTTCATATCCTTTTATCTATACTTATACCCTCCGATTCATTTCCTGACTCTTAAATTATATATTATATATTATATATATATATATATATATATATATATATATATTATATATATAATAAAATTATATATAAATTATATAAAATATATACACATTATACATTTTGTATAAATATATATTATATGCAAATATAAAACCTATTATGAAACTGTTATGATGTTAATTCAACAGTAAAAAAGAAGTCAAGTCGAGGTAGGGTAAAATGAGACAAGTGTATTTACAATAAGGTACAAGAACGGCTAGCTTGCCGCTAAACGGTAACAGTACAACCTTTTCACTCGGTGTCTCACTATTTATAGTGAGAACCGGTGTATATTCTCCACTGTAGGAACGGCCGGTACAACAGAAACAAAAGTATTACTTCCATAAAGATAATATTCATGACTTTTTCAAAATGAATGGGTATAAGTTTGAAACCAACACTAAGTTCTTATAATACATTAGGGCGTAACAAATTAAATGCACAATATTTGCCATGAACAAAAAAACAGGAACGAATCATAAGACTCTTGTAGTGTCTTCCATATCCAGGTGTATCAACTGTGAGAAATTTCGAGACTCATTGTCCTATTCTGTTCTATGAACGGAGCCGAGAAAATATGACAGGGGGATGAAAGACGGAGTTTGAAGGAACTAGATTATCACGTGACCAACGGACACGTCATTTGGGAAGCCACGTCTACAACCCAAAGTATTTCTAAGTCATTTGGGCCACATGGCTTATGGTGTATCTGATGAAAATTCAACAATACAAAGTGGAAGAACTCAATTGGAAGAGACGTAAAAGGTTACAAGTGTTGAAGAATTATGGTTGTTTGGTACGCTGACCGGTAATCCTTAACTATTTGCTCGTAAATTCCTACCATAAAATAAACTGAACCCTCATTTTATGTCCGTGTTTTTGCAATAAATGTTTTATTTTTCTTGTACCCGTTATTTTACAATATTAAATATATTTTCTTTCTTTATTTTAATATTCACTTCAATGTGTATATTCTAAAAGTTTTATTTTGTGAGAATGGTTAGTTTTAAAGTGGAGGCTCATTTTACAATTTAGCCATAAATTGGATCCTCCTTTTATGACCGTAATTTTGTTTTTTCGTCGACGATGATTAAAATCTGACGTTTTTATTTTAGAGTAGAAAAGCCAAAAAGAAAAGAAATAACAACAACAAAAAGTAATATTCAACTTTTTACTCGTAAATTCCTGCCATAAAATTAGGCTTGGGCATTTTATTGTAGGAATTTACGAGTAAAAAGTTGAAGTGTAAAAACGAACCCCCACTTTAAAACGCATTCTCACAAAATAAAACTTTTAGAATATACACATTGAAGTAAATATTAAAATAAATAAAATATATTTAGTAAATTACCTTTTTTTTTGTTCCTCCAACATTTTGAAAATAAACACTAAATCCTATAACACATTAGAGCAATCCATATATAACCTAACACTGAACATTCGGTAGGGAAAAGAAAAGTCAATTAATTCAAATTAACAACGTGCAAAACAATGTTTAATTAACATAACATATAATAACATATTTGGATACACACTGCACAAACAAATTAAATACACAATATTTTCCATGAATAAACAATAGAAATTAATCATAAGAGACATAGGTTGTCTCCCCTATCGAGTTATAACAACCGTGAGAGATTTAAATGTCTCTATTCTGTTCTATGAACATAACTGGGAAAATATGTCCTTTTCCACCCAACGAGCGGGAACCTTGTTCCTTCAAACGCAGGAGATAAAAGACAGAGTTTGAAGGGAATGAATTATCACGTGACCAACGGACACGTCATTTGGTAAACCACGCCTACAATCCAAGGGAAAACAATCGTGTTTGTCCTCATACACTAACAACATATTAAAAGACCCAAAACATTTCTATTTTTCAACCAAAAGTTCTTCGGAACCATGTGTCCAGTGGCTTCGGCCAATTGACCGGTAAGTAAGTTAATAACAGACTAATTGTCTCTTTTCTGTTCTATGAACAGAGCTGGAAAATATGTCCTTTTTCTGCTAAACGAGCGAGAATCGAAATGAGATAGGCCTTGTCCCTTCAAAGACAGGAGAATTTGAAGGGGCTGAATTATCACGTAACCAACGGACATTTGGTAAGCCACGCCTACAATCCAAGGGAAGACAATTAACTTTGTCCTCATACACTAACAACACATTAAAAAAAAATTCCTATTTTTTAACCTAAAGTTCTTCGGAACTCTGTGTCCATTGGCTTCGACCATTAGACGGTAAGGAAGTTAATAACAGCGTGATCTCAATGGTCCACCCCCCATGCACCACCTGTCCCCTTGATTTAAAGGAACAGGGCTAGGTTTATTTCCCAGTGCCTGAGGCGCCTCAAAAATGAATGCTGAAGGATCCCCGCAATTTTTTTCACTTGACACGCATGAGCCTCGGTTTGTACGTAGTCATCCACATTAATGGTCCTTATGCGCAACTAGCATGATAGAAATAGAATGAAACGGGAAATTTCGGTTTGGTTGTATTTCTTTTAGAAAGAAAAATAAGAATTTTTTAAAAGCAAAGAAGTAAGAACAAAGAAAATTGAAAGCAGTTCTTTGAAAGAGAAAATGAAAAAGAGTTAAACAGGGCTAAGAATGAATGAAAGAAAGAAAGAAAGAAAGAAAGAAAGAGAGAGGGAAGGAACAAAAGTAAGGAAAGAAAGAAAGCGAGAAAGAAAGAAAGAAAGAAAATAAAAGGAAAGGAAAAAGAAAGAATGAGGGGAAGAACAGAAAGAAGAAGAAAGAAGGAAAGAAAGGGAAAGAAAGAAAGAAAGAAAGAAAAAGAGCGACAAAGAAAAAGAAAGAAAGAAAGAAAGAAAGAAGAAAAGAAAGAAAGAAAGAAAAAAAGAAAGAAAGAAAGAGAAAGAAAGAAAAAAGAAAAAAAAGAAAGAAAAAAGAAAAGAGAAAAAGAAAGAAAGAAAGAGAAAAAAGAAAGAAAGAAAGAAAGAAAAGAAAGAAAGAAGAGAAGAAAAAAAAAGAAAGAAAGAAAGAAAGAAAGAAAGAAAGAAAGAGAAAAAAAGAAGAAAGAGAAGAAAGAAGAAGAAAGAAAGAAGAAAGAAAGAAAGAAAGAAAGAAAGAAAAAAGAAAGAAAGAAAGAAGAAAGAAAGAAAAAAGAAAGAAAGAAAAGAGAAAGAGAAAAAGAAGAAAGAAGAAGAAAGAAGAAAGAAAGAAGAAAGAAAGAAAAGAAAGAAAGAGAAGAAAGAAAAAGAGAAGAAAGAAAGAAAGAGAGAAAGAAAGAAAGAAAGAAAGAAAGAAAGAAAGAAAGAAAGAAAGAACAAGCAAACAAACAAACAAATAATGAGGGAAGGAACAGAAAGGAACAAAGAGAGAAAGAGAAAGAAAGAAAGAAAGTGAAAAACAAATCATAAACCCATTTTTTTTTCGAGATCTGATTGGATGCAACTAAATGACAATGATATTCAAAAGAATTCTACGATGAAAAGAAGAATTTTGCGAACCATTCAAGGGGAATAACTCTAGAGTTAACATTAAATGCAGTAATTCTTCTTATAATGGAGATTGTGTGTTTTTCTGTCTGTAACCGAAACTATATCACTACTCAAGTCAGAATTCCCTGAGTTATGTACGTCACATTCTCCATGATTTTATTTTATTTTTATTTAAACTCCAATTATTAAAAAAAGGAAAAGTTTCAGTTGTTCTATTTTTTTTTATTATACCCACCTCTGTTTCAAATCTTTTTATCTGCATTCTTATTTAGTTTCATTAGTGTTTCTAATTTAATATAATATTTTATTACATTAAAACTTAAATACGTGTACACATAGAATGCATATATTTGCATACAAATTATAATAAGATAAATTCAAATTTAAAATCTTTTATTCTTGGTGATGTTAAAGGTAATTGCAGAAAGGGAGGTAACTCTGAATCAGTGATCATCAGCATCATCAGCATCATCTGATCCTGTTGGACAAAACAAGGAAAAAACAAAATCAATCAAACGGGTCACGTTTTGTCTAGTATATATATATATATATATATATATATATATATATATATATATATATATATATATCTTATTATAATGGAGATTGTGGGTTTGTCTGTCTGTAACCGAAACTATATTACTATACAAGTCACAATTCCTTTTGTTATTTACGTCACATTTACCATGATTTTATTTTTATTTAAACCTCAATTATTAATAAAATTGTTTTACATTACTTCCACTGTTGACCATATCTACATACTAATAACATGCAATTGTATTTATATATACAACAAAATAGCGGTTTACAGTGTGAATGGGTCACCCATTAAGCTCTCGCTAGATGATTAGGGAAAAGAGTTGGATCTGGCAAAATATCATCTGCTTTTCATTTTTAAAAACGAACTAAAATTTATTAAATTGATTATTTAAGGTCAAATTTTTGTCTAAGTCGAAAAGTAGTAACATAATGAGCATCAATAAAAAAGCAAAATAATATTACACACATAATTTATTTTTGATATATTTAAAACGTTTTTTTCGTCCATTTTGATCAAGATGCCTGCTAAGAGGCTACTTAAAATCCGTTTTTACAAAATAAATTGTAACTTTTGCAATTGAAAAAATTCACACTTGATTGTCCAATTGAACACATATCCTAGTAGATAAAGGAGTTAGATTAAGACAGTTCTAAATGCCAGTTATCTCTAGACTGCAGGTTCAATCCTGGTCAGGGACAGCAGTAACATCGAATAATAATTAACACAGCTTAACACCTGTACCCCAGCTATGGTTATTGGAATGAGAACAGGATACCCCCGTGGACCTAATAAAGGGTTGGGTTCAAAGTTCCGTGATGGCTCCCAATTACAAGAAGGTTCCCGAGTCCGACAAGAAATACCTGAAGAAGGCCGGAGGGACATCAGCCGAAACTTTGTACAGATAACAATGAAGACGATGACAATAGTCTGAATAATACAAATAATAGTAATCTTTGCGGAGTTCCGTCCTGGCTTCCTGCATCCGAAGCGGTGTCACTTGAAAAAAAAAAAAAAAAAAGAAAAAAAAAGAACCAACTTAGGGCATTTTCCACTGAAAACCCAACCCTAACCACCCTAGTTAAATTAACTGTTTTATTACAAAGTTCTGTTTTTTTTTGGGTCACCCTGTATACAGGGTGACCCAGAAAAAACAGAGCCCAAATTATTTATTTATTTTCCATTAAACTAAACTTAAACCCCAACCATAAACCCTAAACCCTAGTTGTTTTTGTTCTTCACGCCGCTTCCGATACGGACTTCAATCGTAGCTGGTGTTTTTCTTTTGTTTTTTGTTTTTTCAGCAGTCACCGGCAAGCATGTTTTGAGGCAAGAGGCCATGACGGAACTCCACAAAGATTACAATTATTTGTATTATTCAGACTGTAATATCGGAGTGGTATATATTTGATTGATACTATTTTCTGCATAAATAAAAAGACTAAAGACAGAGTTTATTTTTTTAAACTGTAGTTAAACTGTCATTGGGTACCAGCAAAAAATTTTCCGTTTTAATTTTCCAACCTAAGTCAGAAGTCAGTCCTACATTCTATGAATTAACATTTTGCGAATTGGGTTACGGTTTTAGGGGATTAAGGTTGTTTTTAATTACGTATTGCTTTAAAAAATAAACAACAAAAAACCCAAATTATTATACATTTAACTGAAATTAATTATTGAATCTATTATTGAGACAGTTGTTTGTGTTAATATAGCAATGGATAATTTCAATTAAACTTAGTTTAAAAAATATTTTTCAACATAAAATTTATAGTAATTTGTGTTTTTTGTTGTTTATTTTTTTAAGCAATACGTAATTAAAAACAACCTTAATCCCCTAATACCGTAACCAAATTCGCAAAATGTTAATTCATAGACTGTAGTTAAATTGTCATTTGGTACCAGCAAAAAACTTTCCGTTTTAATTTTACCGACCTAAATAAGAAGTCAGTCTAGTTTGTTTTAGTTTTAACTAAAACAAATTTTTAAGCCCGAAGAAAACTTTCACTTAAACAGTCAATGTTTGCTCATTTGAATTCCATTATATTTAAATATATAACTATTTTTTTTACCCAACATGAAATATTTTTTAAAGTAAGTTTAATACTCTATGAATTAATAATTAAAGTAATTTAAAAAAAATATATTTTAAAGCATGATTTCAATTTCGTAAAATTTACGCTCAACTACAATTGAAATCATGCCGTAAAAAAATACTTTTGTTTATATATTAAAACAAACCAAAACGTTTGCTCATTTGCATAAGATTCGCCTGGATAAAGGGAAGTGGGCGAATCTACGGGGTTAGGCGTGTGGTGAGGTGATCTCCATAGCTGCTGGATTTTTTACTCTTTTTTTCCCCTCTGCTTAACTGACAAATAGAGAGTAGGAGGAGAGTTAACTTAACTGACGAACGGAGATGGGAAGAGAGACAGGAGTCTCTAAGACAGGGATTGGTCGGTCGTTGACTTAATTGCTAATTACGCCTAATTAAAGCCAATTGAACTGAATTTTTTTTCATACACTTTGTAGTGCTAACACCAAGGAATATCTAAGTATAAATATTGTGTCCATAACATAAATAGAAAAAAATCCTTTAGCTGGAGAAGGTTGATAAACTCAGCTTTAGTATAATAATAGAAGATTAGCTACATAAATTTCTTTAGTTTTCCTGAGAAAGGTGTACATTGAACACCAAAACAGTGGTAGAGAGAAAAGCTTTTCTACAACTATTAATGCTCTATATTTTACAAGATATATCGAGCCCTTTTGGATTAACTACGTATGCTACTGCAAGTAACACTTTTCACTTATGCAATTCAAATTACCTTGATCTTCCATCTGATGAAACTGAATTTTGGGGAGCTATATTAAATCAACTTAGATTTATAAAGGCCCCAATTTTGGTCGAAATAAATTATGGAATTACGGTTTGAGTTTTTCCTTCCTTTCTAAGATAAATATTGCACTGTATATAATCTAAACAGATTATTATACATTGAGCTCTCTGTAGTGATTTAAAGATTCACTGTATTTATACATACTGGATCATACAATAATAATACAGTGTGTCTTTGAAATCACATATAGATTCATCCCTTACTACCAAGTTTTGGATACCTCTCATCATATATATATATATATATATATATATATATATATATATATATATATATATGGGAGAAATGTGAGGAGGTTAATCCGACAGTATGTAGAGAAAGGTAGACAAACACGGTAGACATCCAGTTTCCATAACATCCCGTCTACCTTTCTCCACACACACACACACACACACACACACACACACACACACACATATATATACATACATACATATATATATATATATATATATATATATATATATATATATTGTTTTACCTGATTTTGAGATTACTGATTATTAATCTTATAATCGAAAAATAAAGGTTCTTATATAAAATTTACTCAAAAGTTAAAAAATGTTAGTTGTTTTTTGATAACATAGTAAATTCAATTTGAATCAATTCAAATTGGATTTTAAATATTCGTTGAAAGAATATAGCTGCAAGGGAGAGAATTGTCGTAATATTCCAAGGGAGACAACTCTTATTTTCTTTTTCATTGAGTTGTCTCTAAAAAAAATATCTAATAATTATGCATTATAACCGATAATCATTAGGTACAACCAATACATGTCACGTGGTCAGTTTAGGCAATATTTAAGAATGAACCGTAAATCCTTTTGAACTTAAATCTCGGAAAAAACAAAACAAAAAAACAAAAAACCAAACACAAAAACAACAAAAACGAACATAAAGAGATGTTACAAAGAAAAACAGTTAATTCAAAGATCAAATTATCCGAATGGGGAAAAAATTACTCACCGTTTTCTTGAAAAATAAGTAAAACAATCAGTTTTTTTTACAACAGGGTCAGTTTCTTTATTTCTTGACAGAATTCTGTATTCATGGGTTTTGTACCAAGAAACTCCCGTACAGAAACTTATAAAAATCTTCTGATATAATTATTCAGACTCTTATCTTTATAGAAAAAAGATAAAAATCATTTTTGTGGGTTAATCTTTTTCATATTTCATAGATTAAAATTGGGTGGGCAGAGACCTCGTAAAAATATTTTCCCTAATATATTTTAAGAAAAAAACTATTTCAAACATATTTTCATTAAAAGGTAATTAATTATGGAAATTTTCGTGAAAATCGGACTATCAATTGATTTTTCATAGAATGAAAAAAAAAGCCTCTAGTCGTAACCTGTTTTTGGCTACATTATATTTCAATTGAGTTAACGGTGCGAAAATGTAAACATTGTTTTTATTCACAATTTTCATTATTTCCGTAAGATGAAATTTAAAAAAAAATCATCAGAATTTAAAAAAAAATGTTTCTTCTTTCGAATAGACAAAAAAACAAACTTTGAAGATAATATTAACCTTTATGCAAGTTTCATTGTGTTGAATAAAGGGGGGATAAATTATCACAGGGCAAATTGGAGGTACCTAATAATCATAGAATTCGGTCGATGCACACAGTGAATATCTCGAAAAATACATTTTTTTATTGAACTTTTGTTTAAAGTTTTTTTTTTCCTTTTCAATTCAATCAATATTCAATTTGCCCTATTCGGTCTTTACAAACAGAATTCAATTCATTATCGGTTTGTTCAGTGTGAAATTGTCGATTTTATTTTAATTTATTCATTTTTACCGTCTTTTAAAAAATATGTTTTTATTTTAACCTGATTAAATAATTTAATAATTGTTAAACGAGTTTTTAACCGAGTTTATTTGGGAATACAGTTTTTATGGAAAAACGTATCTCATATAATTTATTAGGTATAATTCGCAGAGTTCCGCCCCCCGCCACACACACCTTAAAAAATGCTAGGCGGTGATAGGTAAAAAACAACCCCACCTATGAATGAAGTCCATAGCTGAAATGGTGCCTGCTGTATATGAAAAATAATTTGTCGATTGAAGGCGTTTTTATCGACATTTTTTTG
Organism: Doryteuthis pealeii; assembly: GCA_023376005.1. Taxonomy (NCBI): domain Eukaryota; kingdom Metazoa; phylum Mollusca; class Cephalopoda; order Myopsida; family Loliginidae; genus Doryteuthis; species Doryteuthis pealeii. The sequence goes on from CM042175.1 coordinate 32,652,732, forward strand.
TGGTGTAAAGGCGTTAAAAGTCAGCCATATTATTAAAAGGTTAAAATATTTACATTTACTTGTCGAAAAAAGACTGGAGGTGGTAAAATATTGCATTAACCTTTTCTTGACACATATAGCCTGTATATCATCTCTCGGGTGTAATACCTTGTGCATTGTTATAAGTTTCCTTGTTCTTTGGTCCATCTGCCGGAGCTCCTCTCTTGATCCTACGATAGCCCATGCGTTTATTCCCTTGATAAATTTTCTGCTCCATAGTTTGGTTTCTATAAACTTTCTTGTTCTTCTGTTGAATTCCTTTCTCACATTTTTCTTTCATTTCTATTTGTTTGATGGCGTCAGCTTCTAATATTCCCAGATATTTATAATTCTCTTTTTCTCCAAATGTCCTAATTTCTTCTCGATTCGGTAGTTCTATTCCCTTCGTCGTTTCATTTTTTCCTTTCTTCATCATGGTGCACTTGTCGATGCCAAACTCCATCCCTAAATCTTGGCTGTATATTCTTATAGTTTGTAAAGGGTTTATAATTCTTGTCCATTTTAGGAATAATCCCATGTCTCCTACGAGAGGGACAGCCTATGCGTTTATTCCCTTGATAAGGTTTCTGCTACAGAGCTTGGTTTCTAAGAGCTTTCTTCAACACAAACCTAGCACACTTCTCAATGCCGTATTCCATTCCTATATCTTGGCTATAGATTATTATGGTTTGTATTTGGTCTACATTTTTTTCATTTTTGTCAAAAATGTTGGTGTCATATTTGTACATAATATGATTTATCTATTATTATTATTATTATTATTATTATTATTATTATTATTATTATTATTATTATCATCACTCCTTTTGGGGTTTTCACATCAGCGTTAGCTGATGGCCTTTCACTGGAGTCTGAGTGACAACAAGTCTCCTCAGGTCTCCAGGACTCTTCTGAGTATTCTAGCAGATTGCAGCAGTGCAGTGTTCTGGATGGTATCAATCCTTTCTCTGATTTCCAGATTTTCCAATCCTTTTGGGATCGTTCCAAGTGCACCAACTACAATTGGTATCATTTGACTTTCATATTCCATAACTTTTTCAGTTCTCTGGCAAGGTCCAGGTATTTGTCTATTTTTTCAGCTTCACCCTGTGCTGTTGTTGATTCTTTCTTTTTTGTTTATCAACACTCTGGTCTTCTTTCTGGGATAAGGTGATCCATTTTTATTTCAAAGTCCCAGAGAATTTTATGTGTTTCGTTCTCAAGAACAGATTCTGGTTTATGCATACACCATTTTGTTGTCAAAATTTAATTTTTTGCATAATTCCCAGTGGATCACCTTTCCAACCCAGTCGTGCCTAGTTTTGTACTCCAGTTGTGCTAGTTTGCTATATTCGCAGAGTATATGGTTTACAGTCTCATCTCTGTCACCGCATAGTCTACATTTACAATTTGTTGGGTCTTATCAATTTTCGCTTTGATATAGTTTGTCCTTATGGCATTATTTTGTGCAGTAATTATAAGTGATTCAGTTTCTCTTTTGAGGTTTCCTTTTTTTTAACCATGTCCATGGTTTTTCATGGGCAACCTCTCCAATTTGTCGATTGAAATGTCCATATTATTTGTTTTTCTTCCCATTTTAGTTTTCTAGTTTTTGTTGTTTTTCTGTTTGTCCATATGTTACTTTTGTTGGCTGCCATAAGTAATCTGTCTTTGCTCTTTTTTGTGTAGTCTTCGAGTTGTTGGATTGTGGCCTCTACGCAGTCCTCTGTGTTAGCAAGACCTTTCCTTTCTTGATACATATAATCTATCTCTATCGTCTCTGGGGTGGAGAGCCTTGTGCATGGTCATTAATTTTCTAGTCCTTTGGTCAATCTGTCTGAGTTCTTCTTTTGTCCATTTTAAGAATGGCCCAGAGTATCTTATAATGGGGACAGCCCAGGTATTAATTCCTTTGATCAGATTTCTGCTGTTGAGTTTGGTTTCTAGGAGTTTTCTTTCTCCCCTGAGGTATTCTTTTTTTAAACTTTTCCTTTCATTTCTGCTTGCTTGATATTGTCCGCTTCTAAAATTCCTAAGTATTTGTAACTTTCATTTTCATCAAGTTATTTTCATCAAGTTATTATTATTATTATTATTATTATTATTATGAATTTTTCACACATGCCGTAGCTGGTGGTTCACTGGAGGGTGAGTGACAGCAAGTCTCCTCAGGTATCCAGGACTCTTCTGAGTATTCTAGCCGATCCCAACAGTGCTGTAGTTTGGACGGTCGCGGTTCTTCTGATTTCCAGTTCATCCAAATTCTTTTCCAGATTATTATTTACTCCTTTTGAGTTTTCACATCAGTGTTAGCTGATGGTCTTTCACTGGTGTCTGAGTGACAGCAAGTCTCCTCAGGTCTCCAGGACTCTTCTGAGTATTCTGGCAGATTGCAGCAGTGCAGTGTTCTGAATGGTTTCAATCTTTCCTCTGATATCCAAACTTTCCAAACCCTTTTCTAATCCTTTTGGGACTGTTCCAAGTGCACCAACAACAATTGGTATCACTTTCACTTTCATATTCCATAACTTTTTCAGTTCTCTGGCAAGGTCCAGATATTTGTCAATTTTTTCATTTTCCTTTAGCTTCACCCTGTGATCTGCTGGCACTGCAAAATCCACCAGTTGACAAGTTCTTTCTTTTTTGTTTATTAACACTAGGTCTGGTCTTCTTTCTGGGATAAGGTGATCCGTTTTTATTTCAAAGTCCCAGAGAATTTTATGTGTTTCGTTCTCAAGAACAGATTCTGGTTTATGCATATACCATTTTGTTGTATGGTCAAAATTTAATTTTTTGCATCATTCCCAGTAGATCACCTTTCCAACCCAGTCGTGTCTAGTTTTGTACTCCCGTTGTGCTAGTTTGTTACATTCGCAGAGTACATGTTTTTACAGTCTCATCTCTATTACCGCAAAGTCTACATTTACTATTTTGTTGGGTCCTATCAATTTTCGCTTTGATATAGTTTGTCCTTATGGCATTATTTTGTGCAGCAATATTTATTATTATTATTATTATTATTATTATTATTATTATTATCCTTTTCCACTTGGGCCACAATGTTTCTCTTCTCCGTCGACAACGCTAATGTTTTAACGATGGTTGAATGTAGGTTGGATAAATTCTATTAAAACATTTTCATCTTTACAGTAAAAAAAAAATCTTTGGCTCTGTTGAGGCAACAAAAACCAGTTAATCATACATGACAGTAGTTGATCACGTGACCTCTCTTGAATTCTTTATTGAGATTTTCTTTCTGCTAACCAACTTAAAACTAAATTGTCTACCATTTATAAAGATTGCCCTGCGGCACAATTTCACTAATCTATAATTGAAACATATGCTTCTCACACTTTCACAGACTCTTGAAAAAAAAATAACGTGATACTAAATCAGTGGTACTACCTAGACTTACGCGTACCCCAACATATAAAAATATGGGTACCATTATAATATGTGGCCTACCTTTTGAATGTGGCCCACGAAATCATATCTCACTTATAGTATGTGGCCTCCTATAAAAAGCATATTATAAGGTTATAATAATAACTCCTAACCCTAACCCTAACCCTAACTACTAACCTCTAATCCCAACCCTATTTCAGAATTTTATAATATTTAAGAATTAAATAGATTTCTGATTCATGTAAATTATGGATAAATTCTTTTTAATTATTCTTAATTACTATATACAGCTTATGAGTGAATTGCATTTCTTGAAATTGAATATATGTGAAAAATAATTAGTTTCAATGAATTGCCTACTACTTATATCTATAAATATACTCTTACTGAGGTAGGACACATTCAAACCGGGTAGGCCACATACTATAACGGCACCAAAAAGGTAGGCCACATACTATAATGGCACCAACATATGCTAGGTAATTATATTATAATGGAGATTGTGTGTGTATGTGGGGGGGGGTCTGTAACCGAAACTACGTCATCACTAATGTCCTAATTCCCTTAGTTATTTACGTTAAATTCTCAATGGTTATCAAATAATCATTATTTAATCTTACTTAGTATCTTATTTATCAACAATGTCTCTATAAAGTTACAGCTGAGATAGATTTGCCTCAAAACAACCCCTCTCTTATCATAATGGAGATTGTGTGTACGTCTATCTGCAACTGAAACTACGTCACCACCAACGTCAATATTCCCTTAGTTATTTACGTTATATTCTCAATGGTTATTAAATGATTATTATTTAATCTTAAATAGCATCTTATTTATTAACTATGTTACAATAAATATCTAGCTGAGATGGATTTGCCTCAGAACGGCCCATATTATTAATGTGTTTAAATTTTTGGGAAGTGTGTTATATATCATTAAGATATAAATGTTTACATAGTATATGGTGTGAATAATTTGCTTTCCGGTTAATTGAACCTCAATTATTTATAAAATTGTTTGAAATTATTAATACTGTTGGCCATATCTACGTACTAATAACATGCAATTTATTTATATATACAACAAAATAGCGGTTTACAGTCTGAACTGGAAGGCATATTGATATTAAAAATTTGATTTGAAATTTGCTGGTAAGATCTCATTTGGAATTTGCTAATGAGGTTTGGAGTTCAAGACTAATCAAGGACATAAAACTCATTGAGGGAGTTAAGAGGAGAGCTACTAAGGTAGTGAATGATTTAAAAATCCTTTCATATGAAGAAAGACTTAGGAACATTCACTTACCAAGTTTGGTTTATCGACGTACAAGAAGGGATATGATTGAAGTCTACAAATATACACATGGATTTTATTCAACGAACTTTGACCTACTAAACATTGCTCAAAATATCAATACCAGGGGTCATAAATTAAAACTCTTTAAAAAAATTTGTAAACAAATGCAAGACAAAATTATTTTAGTAACAGAGTGGTGAATACATGGAATAAACTACCATCATCAATAGTGAATGCCCCATCTCTAAACTCCTTTAAGGCAATGTTAGATAATCTGTGGAAAGATTATAAATATTCTGTGGAATTAAGATGAATGTTTATAAGGAACAGCTGACAGGTCTCAGACCTAATATACTAGCTGAAAAGATATTATTATTATTATTATTATTATTATTATTATTATTATTGATAAATATTTTTCTTGGTATCATTGATTTCTAATTGTTTGGTTTATTTTTGATAAATAAGAGCAAAAATTCCAGAGATAAATCTTAGAAGAAATCCATTAACAAAAAGAAATAATTGTAATTTTATTTTTAGTTCCTAATTTAACTAAATAGCTAAATTAGGAAAATTTAGCAATGAAAGACGGGAGTGGCGGAAAATGATAGAAGAGTTAGTTTCAAAGTTGTTCTGATTTTCGATAATCCCCCCCCCCCTCTGTTTCAAATCATTTTATTTGCTTAACTTTGGTGATCTAATGAAAACCGGTGCTTTCAACGTAGACGTAATTTCTTGCTTTGCGTGAGAGATAAGAATTAAGGTAGAGCGAGCTTCAGGTACGCTTATGTCAATAAATTCACTAAAATCATTAAAGTTTCCAAATTTATTACGCCAAAGAAAGATATTTTTCATTTCTATTTCGTTAAAATAAACATTTCCTCATGTGAGGTTAGCAGCTGGGGCATAATAGGGGGCATAAAAGAGGGGCATAAAAGAGGGGCATAAAAGAGGGGGGGGTTATGTAAGTTAGATGAAGTGATATCATAAGGGAATATTTGATCTAGACTCGCAGATCCATTATTACTGAATCGTGAGTTGGATCCTCGCAGGATGTCCCATTAAAATCCCTATGTAAAAAAGACCTTGCGTTGGTTTAGCCTGGTGGGGGTGACAGAAAAAAAAGTTCACAGACAATTTGAAAAGAAAAATCAGTGTCTCCTAATTAAAATATTAAATGCAAAAAATAATCCATGCTGGTACTATTTAAATTCAAATTTAATTAAAAAAAAAAATATCTTCACGTATACAAATCAAATCTTCATTATTTTTACTCAAAAACAAGATCTGGTGATAGTGAATGTTTGTGTTGAGTTTGAGTTTTGTTTAACGGCATATCAACCTCTGTGGGTCATTTAATGCCAAAAAGGATATTTTGGATTTCAGTCTTTAAAGTAGTTGTTCTATGGGTTTTGAGCTTTGTTTAACGGCATATCAACCTCTGTGGGTCATTTAATGCCAGAAAAGGTTATTTTGGATTTCAGTCTTTGAAGTAGTGGTTCTATAGAGATAATTGGTTATGTTCTGTTATATTTTGTTGAAAAGGTTGCTTTTTTTTTGTTTTATAAGATTTAAAATGTTTTCAGGGTTTGTATTCTTAAATATGACTCTCAGGTTTCTTGCTTGATAGTAATTGGCGCGGATATGTTTAAGTCTGTTACAATTTAGAAGGATATTCTTGGTTGTAAGTTGTACTTTGCATGTTGGGCACACTGGGGCATCCTCCCCTTTTAACAGGTACGAATGGGTAATGTGGGTGTGCCCAATACGCAATCTGGCGAGTATTACTTCTTCTCTTTCTAATACTTCTGTGACCTGTCGGCCACTCTCCAATATTTTATTTTCTTAGTTTCAGCCGGACATACACCCATACAGACACACACACACAACTCCTTTTTATATATGTATAGAGGACTTCAAAAGTAGTAGAAAAAAAAATTCAGTAACGAGATCTGTAAACCAATCTGATAAAATCGTGAAAAATTATGACCCATAATATATCATCATCATCATGTCGCGCTGTTGGCACGGATATCCATGACAATCTCTCTCCATTCGTCCCTATCACTCATCATTCTCGGGAGGTCCTCTATGCAGCATCCTGTATCCGCACAGAGCTGATCAATGTACGTCTTTGCTGGTCGGCCCACACTGGCTTGTCCATGTGTTGGCTTCCACAGGAGGACGTCGATTATGAGTTCGTCCTTGCTTCTCCAGCAGTGTCCCGCGTGTCTTGTCCGTCTTACTCGGATGGTTTGGGTGATATGTGGCAGGTGGCCGTATAGCTGCTTTCTCGTGGGGTACTGTTTCCACGTCTTGTTCAGGATGACCCGCAGCATTCTTGTGCAGATCCATCTAGTTTATTCTCCCCTCGCTTCGTTAGGGTCCAGGTGGTGCAGCCATACAGCAGCACTGACACGACAACGGCCTAGAAGAACTGTCTCTTTAACTTATTCCTAAAAAGATATTACTCGATATTGGTGATAGAGCATATATAGATCTAAGTTTTAATATTGTAGACAGAAAATCAACGCTGCTTAGTGAATAGCAGTTTCTCGACTAAGCAATGATCAGAGCAAGAAACTGACGGAAAACCAAGTGCCGTCAAATTGACGCTATCAAAAATTATATATATATATATATATATATATATATATATATATATATATATGTTTTTTTTTTAAAAGTTAGGCGTTATTACGAAGCATCTAAAAATAAATGAATGAACTCGATGTTATGGAGTATTGGATTCACTTATTTTTTATTATTATTTTTTATCATACATTTTCGGGTTCGTTAGATTCCCTTTATCAAATGACTTGTTCCTGTTCAACGGTTCTTTTGTCTCTGTTGTTATTGACAGCGGTAGCATCTGTAAAAAATTATAATAACGGAGTATTCCAATGTCAGCGTTCAGTCCCCTCACGTGAGTTTGTAATTTTAGAATACATTTAGTTTCTGCTTGTTTTCGAGATTGCGTTGTTGGTAATGCGTGTTCTATTAGAATGCATTTGAGGTGTGTAAGGTTGTGTGGTAGGGTGTTAAAGTGAAGTGCTATTGTACTATGCGGGGATTTGAGTTTTATAGTGGATTGTGGTTATTTAATCTTAGTCTAAAAGATGTTGATGTTTCTCCCACATATCCGCTATTTGTTCATTGTGTGCAGTATATGTAATATATATTAGCGCTATTGCATGTTAGGTGTGGCAGATGGATTGTTATGTTCGTGTAGGGTATTTTTATTTCGGTTTCCGTGTGTATATGGCTGCAAATTTGGCATCTAGGCTTGTTGCATCTTTTGTTACCTTTCTGTACGGTATCATTTAAATGTTTTCTGGATGCAGTGAGGATGTTACGTAGGTTGGGTGGTTGTTTTTTGCGTTGATGGGCAATATATATATATATATATATATATATAATATATATATATATATGAACCTTGATTTAAGATAATAATAAAAATTAATGTTTCGTCCATCGATTCTATTATAACTGTGAACTAAGTAGGGGCTTCGCATAGTAACTACATATGTGGTTTAGTGATGAAGGTTTATCTTAGGCAAACCGCGCCATTTGAATTTGCTTTTAACAGAAGAAATATTCACGATTGTTTTGAACTTTCTTAAACCCATTCTCTTCAGGTTTAAATTCGGAGATTTCTCCTTCTATTAGAGTGGTTGCCTTACAAAGATGAATTGAAACGCACACAGCTAGGATTTGAACACACCTCACCAATTCTACTTACTACCATCATAGCCTATATCTAATATATAAAGGAGAGATTTTGGTATGTACGTGTCGACGTATAACTCCGAAACGGGAGGTCACTCAGATTTAAAATCTTGCATACACATTGATATCGTTCTAACTAAGAAACACTCCAAATTTGGTTTTTGATTTTTACTGATTAAGGGATATAATTAATTAATCAAACAAAAATCAAACGATTTTTCCAAGGCTATAGCATAGCTGCTGCTGCTGCTGCTTGGTGTATCAGCAGGAGCTCGCCTGCTGGTTTTATCAGCAGAAAGAAAGAAAGAAAGAAATAAAGAAAAATATCAGCTTCCAGTCATTGAAAATGTTAGCGACAAACTTGAACTATGACTAAATTTTAACGTAACATCTGTACCATGATAGCCTATATATATATATATATATATATATATATATATATATATATATATAATTTACAAATACCAATGCTGGTGTGCTGCCAGTTACATTGGTAGGACGACGCAGAGGTTAAACGTCCGAATAAACCAGCACGTCCCGAAGGGTATAAGAAGCCTCCCCCAAACAACATCCGGGCTTTTCCAGACACATGATTCCGCCATCGGTGACCACCTTTGTAGTTGCAAAATAAACTACAACGACCAGCAATTTTCTATTCTACACAAGGAGAGGACAAGTCACCATCTCAATGTCCTCGAGGCAGTCAACATTTTTTTTTACTGCCCGTCCTTGTGTAGACAGAGACATCTTAAGCACTCCCTGGTAATTTTTGCCGGGGATGTGATTGCTGAGGTGGGAATTACTCGAAGGTATTTACCAATATATATAAAAAATTTTCCCTCCCCTATTTGCCTTCATAGTATCTATCTTTACCCATTCAATTTACATTGTGACTTTTAACGATCTACCGGTCGTTACTTTTGACAAAGCACCGGTCGAAAGGGCCCTTAAGTTTTCATTTTCTCTTTCGAAAATTGCTGATTAATAAAGGTATGTCCTTATTTTTTAAAATCCTTTATAAATTCAGCTGTACCAAATATTTGTTTATATATATATATATATATATATATATATATATATATATATATATAGTGTGTGTGTGTGTGTGTGTATGTGTGTGTGTGTGTAGAAAACATTTCCTCTTCTGAAGTTTCAGTCGAAACACGTTTGTGCACGGTCCTACAAGACACCCTGTGATTTGTTACACACCCATACAAACACCCACGCACATACTTACATATACACATCACCCTCCAATCTAACAATCAAATCTGCTGTGTTGTTTTTTTTGAACTTCAACGGACAATGAAATAAATAAAAAAACTTCATCAGGCTTGAGTGAATTTTCACCTCCTCTGTGCATTTTGCTACAATATTTGGACCGTATTACCTTTAGGCACCCCTTTTTGATCTCGATTAAGAAAGGACATGTTTTTCATTTACACCGTCAATATCCGGTTGTTTGTTAGCGGTTACGGTTAGGGTTAGGGGTTAGAGTTAGGGGTTAGTTTTATAATTTAAAAAGAGATCTAAACATCGTCTGTTAAAACAATCGGATATTGGCGGTGTAAATGAAAAACATGTCCTTTCTTAATCGAGATCAAAAAGGGGTGCCTAAAGGTCATATCGTCTGATGGCTTACGGCATTTTTAAGTTGAGGGACCATTAGATTACATTATGGTAAATTTTGTTGGCTATTATGGAGGGAAACAAATTGTTGGTATCAGATGAAGAAAATGGGAGTCTATCCCCTTTACCCTAACACTAGAACAGAGAGATGGTTTTGAAATTTGCCTCATATGAGGTTAATAGCTGGGACATAATAGGGGGCATAAAAAGGGGGCTTTAAAAGGGGGGTATGTAAATGAGATGAAGTGATATCACTAGGGAATTTTTGATCTAGACTTCTCTTCCGTTTTACGATAGGCGTGGTCCGTTAATACATACACACACACATACACAACTGCCTTTAATTATGTATAGATGACTTCAAAAGTAGTAAAAAAACAAAACGATCAGTGGCCTATGAACAACGAGGGAGTCTATCCCCTTTCCCCTAACACTAGAACAGAGAGATTGTCTTGAATTTTTTTCATTTGTATTTCGTCAAAATAGAAAGATTTCCTCATAAGAGGTTAATAAAAGTAAGTAAAGTCGTCGGGGTGGCCTAATGTCAGTATAGGCCAATCAGCGAGGGAGTCTATCCCCTTTTCACTAGCACTAGACCAAGGAGATTGTTTTTGCCTCTGAGATGGAGCGCCAC
>CM042175.1:32668445-32693445 GCA_023376005.1 Doryteuthis pealeii
TAGTATGACGCATTGGGTGTGAAATATAAGAAACTCAGTTTTTGGATGTTAAGTTTCGTTTTATTTCGTAAATATTTCGGGAATGTTTATACTCCTTCTTCAGAACGAAGAAGAAGAATAGACAAATATATATATATATATATATATATATATATATATATATGAAAAGTTTATTTACAGTACAGAATTTAATAAGGACGCGTAAAAGCATATGCATTATGTAAAATAAATTGTTTTTTTTTTCTTAAAAAGAAAGGAAAGGGTACCCTATACACGTTGGGGTTCCTTTTGTCCCCCTCAACGTAAAATTAACTTAATAAAAACCTTAATTCATCAAGCCTTTATGATTTGTTCTAAATCTAAACTCCAGCAAGAATTTTCCTTCATTAAAACTACTTTAATTAAGAACGGTTACCCTGAGAACTTGGTTAATGACACAATAAGATACAAATGTGCGTAGCTTTCAACTCTTCCTAAACTTGGTCCCGAAAAATGCCCAGTCTACCTAAGACTTCCTTGGCTGGGCAAATCTTCCATTCCTTTGCTAGACAAGATCAAAAAGTCTATCCATCGTTGCTTCAATGCAATCAATCCTCGGATTGTCCTTAAATCTAATGTGCTGTTTCCTCCTAATCTCAAGGATAGTATAGCCCCCCATCACAAAAGCCACCTTATCTATAAGTTTACATGCAAATGTGAGATTTGCTACATTGGCCGTACTACCTTGAGACTGGAATCTCGAATCAAGCAGCACATACCCTACAACATCCGTTCTGGCAACGTGGACTGTCCCACAGCTGCTGGCATAAATACTCCGTCCACCATTGGACAACATCTGTTAAGAAATTCTGCTTGCGCTCGTTCCTACCACCCAGCTATGTTTTCAGTCCTTTGCAGTTCCAACAGCGAACTACAACTGCAGATTCTCGAGTCTCTTTTCATCTATAGTTTAAAACTTTCCTGTGCGTTCAGAAGCAGTCCCAACAACTACTCCTTTTTGGCACTTCAAGCCTCAACTTATCAAACGGGGGCACCCGTAATTTCCGAACCCCCCCCCCACGTGAGTTGTAAGTTTCGTAATTTTACGAATTCTCTTATTGAGAAAAAAAAAATTTTTCCCTTGTTCTCACTGCTTTCTGTCTTTTCCGTTGTCTACAAAAAAAAAAAAAAAAAAAAAAAAAAAATTAAACTATTTCACCATCTTTCAATGAAATTTTCTCTGAGGAGCATTGATCGAAAAAAAGAAATTCATTTCTGATTTTAAATCAAAACTAGGGTACCCTTTCCTTTCTTTTTAAGAAAAAAAAAATTTATTTTACATAATGCATATGCTTTTACGCGTCCTTAATATATATATATATATATATATATATATATATATATATATATATATATATATATATATATATATATAGGTGTGTCAACAAGTATCGAAATTGAATTTACCAAGATAGAAATGAACAATGAATGGAACGTTATTTTTTTTTCAGAATACAAGGTGTGCCATAAAAGTGCCTAGTTAAGCTGTATTTACCAAGATAGAAATGAACAATAAATAGAACCTTAATTTTTTCCAGAATACAAGGTGTGTCAAAAACTACAAAAAATCTTGATAATTTTTTGACACACCTTGTAAATTATTATCATTTTCACTCCGTTTGAGTTTTTCACATCAGCGTTAGCCGATAGTATTTCACTGGAGTCTGAGTAATAACAAGTCTCCTCAGGTCTCCAGGACTCTTCTGTGTATTATTATTATTATTATTATTATTATTGCTCTATTACAGATATTGAGCACTCTCCCAGTAATACTGTATATATTAGTTTATTAATGTGTCATAAATTGAGATAGTGTTAACCGTATACTGTATAAATGTATATTAGTTTATGTGAGATTTTGAAAAATAACGATATTTTATTGATCAGCAAATTTCTTTTATTTTCGAAAGAGAAAGAAAAAAAATAGAAACTTAAGGGCCCTTTCGACCGATGCTTTGTCAAAAGTAACGACCTGTAGATCGTTTAAAGTCACATTGTAAATAGAATTGGGTAAAAGAGAGATTCAATCAAGCAAATGGTGGGCAAAAAAAAAAAAAAAAAATTGGTAAATACCTTCAGGTGATCCCCACCTCAGCAATAACATCCCCAGCAAAAATTACCAGAGAGTGCTTAAGATGTCTCTGTCTACACAAGGATGGGCAGTAAACAAAATGGAGACTGCTTCGGGGACATTGAGATGGTGACTTGTCCTCGCCTTGTGTAGAATAGAAAATTGCTGATCGCTGTAGTTTGTTTTACAACTATTTGTACTACAAAGGTAATCACCGATGGCAGATTCTTGTGCTTGGGAAAGCCCGGATGTGGTTTGGGGGAGGCATCTTATACCCCTCGGGACGTGTTGGTTTATTCGGACGTTGTCCTACCAATATAGCTAGCAGCACACCAGCATTAGTTTATGTATTTATTGCATTAATTTTTACTCCGGCCTTTGGGTTTCATGCTATTTCATTTTGACGTTTATTAGGCAAAGTGGAAAGTTTCTATGAAAATCCGAATAATGTGCTCAATAATTTTTGCACACAAAATTTGGCATTGAATAACCCACAAGAGTTGATATACCATTAAACACCAACCAACCAAGCATAAAAAAAGAACAACACTTTCACCTTGAGTTAATCCTCTTGACTTTGATATTAAAAAAAGAAAAAGAAAAGAAATCAAAATATCTTTCAAGAAATGTTATTTAGGACCTAATTAGCATAATTAGATAAATTCTTACAAGCAAATCCCCTAAAATCGCCCTTAATCCCCCGCCAAAATGTTTCCCCTTTTTATATTGAAGAAAAAAAGAAAGAAAAGAAGATTAAATCCCTAATCAAGCAATTGGCAAGAGTTGCAACACTTGACGATAATTTTAAAGTAGATATTGTAAGGTGAGTTGTTTGGAAGGAAATCAGAAAAGTCCAGCAGCCACCCCCCCCACCCCCCCACCCCCGGCACCCCACCCCCGTCCACACGATGGTTGTAGTCATGGGGAAGGATAAATCCAGACGGGATATGTTGCTTTTAGTTTGGCTAGAAGAAGAAGAAGAAGAAGAAGAAGAAAAGAAAGAAGAAGAAGGTTTAATTGAAAGAAGAAGAAGAAGGAGGAGAGAAGAAGAAGAGAAAGAAGAAGGTTTAGTTGAAAGAAGAAGAGAAAGAAGAAGAAGAAGAAGAAGAAGAAGATGTAGGTTTATTTGAAAGAAGAAAAAGAAGAAGAGAAAGAAGAAGGTTTAGTTGAAGAAGAAGAAGAAGAAGAGAAGAAGAAAGAAGAAGAAGAAGAAAAGAAGAAAAGAAGAAGAGAAAGAAGAATAGTTAGTTGAAAGAAGAAGAAAGAAGAAGAATTTAGTTGAAAGAAGAAGAAGAGAAGAAGAAGAACAAGAGAAAAGAAAGAAGAAGAATGAAGAAGAAGAAGAAGAAGTTGGAAGAAGAAGAAGAAGAAGAAGAAGAAAAGAAGAAGAAGAAGAAGAAGAAGAAAGAAAAGAAGAAGAAGAGAAGAAGAAGAAGAGAAAGAGAAAGAGAAAAGAAGAAAAAGAAGAAGAAGAAGAAGAAGAAGAAGTTGAAGAAGAAGAAGAAGAAGAAGAAGAAGAAGAAGAAGAAAGAAAGAAGAAGAAGGAGAAGAAGAAGACAATTTTTCTTTTTTGTTGTTTTTGTTTGTACAAGGTAAATAACCTGTTGGTAGATAATTTGTCTAATAAACATTTTGGCACATTTTGCAAATACGATGAAAATAGTTGAGGATGAAGTGAAAGAAAGAAAGAAAGAAAGAAAGAAAGTAAAGTCGGTGGAATGGAGTATATTCTGTATACCATTATCTTTCGATTTTACCGCACAAATCCAATCTATGTTACTCATGTCTAGAGAGTTGGTCAGTATCGAACCCAGAACCTTGGGGTTCCTTGAAGAATGCTCTACTAAAAAGTGCTGCAATATTTTTTTATGTTTATTTTAGTATGAATAATATTTTTCTTTGGCGTGATAAATTTCATAACTTGAATGTTCTTAGAGGTTTTATTATTATTAACTATTTAAGTAAAGAATACAATGACAGTTATTTCTTCTTGTTAATGGATTTCTTTTAAGATTTATCCCGAGATTTTGCTCATATTCATTAAAATAAAACCAAACAATTAGAAATCAATAATACTAAGCATGTATTTATTAAAATCAATTTCTTAATATCAATATGCAAATTAGCCTTCCCATTCACACTGTAAACCGCTATTTTGTTGTATATATAAATAAAATTGCATGTTACTTGTATGTAGCTCCGGCCAACGCCGGGGGTCCAGTGGCTTCGGCCCTGGATCTTTACAAGTAATAGCGTCGATCCCAGGGGGTACCCCCCAGGCAACACCTGCCCTTGATTTAAAAGGGCAGGGCTGGGTTTATTGCCCAGTGCCTGAGGCGCCCCCTTGAGGGGGAATGCCGACGGATCGACGCAATTTTTCACCCGCCACCCCATGAGCTTCGGCTTGTGGGTGGTCCCACATAAATAGGGCCTTGTGCCTGACCCGTACAAGTGGGTACGTGGAAAATATCATGTAAGAAATTAATAGCATCGATCCAGGGGTTATTCCCCCAGGCGGGCAGGGCTAGGTTTCCGATTTGTATGAGGCAAATACCTGTAGGTATGGTCAAGCAGTAATGATGTGAAACAGTTTTATTAATAATTGACGTTGAAATAAAAAGAAAATTACCGTGAATGTGATGTAAATAACTAAAGGAATTGTGACTTTAGCAGTGATATAGTTTCGGTTACAGACAGGAAAACACAGAATCTCCATTATAATAAGAGATAATCCACTTGACGCGCCCTGTCATCTGGAGCTGTAGACTACACCGACTGCACCTCTGTAGAGGGGTAAGATCCCCTGTCCCACTCATGGAAGTGGATGGCTATTTTCTTATGAATAATATTTTTCTTTGGCGAAATAAATTTGGAAACTTAAATGTTTTATTGAACTTATTAACATAAGCGTATCTGAAGCTCGCTCAGACCTTACATTTTTAGCACTCAACACAAAGAGAGAAATCGGCCGAGTGACAACTCGTAACTCGGAATGTATCACTGTATATATGAAATGAATATGCTGGAAGATCAAAATACTTATTTATATATACTAGCAACAGAAAACACCTTCCGGGCGTCGTAAAAATTAATTTTTGAAAGACATTGCCCGACTGGGTGGGAGTTAAATATTCAATGCTAGAGGGTTTGTATCATAACTAAGACAAATCCTCATATTTATCAAAAATAATAAAACAATTTGAAATGAAAACTGAGCCCCGTCCCTCTCAAATAAAATGTTGCATGCATGTAATAATCAAACAATTATTTTGAATATTTTCCACATCCATTTTACACAAAATCGTAGGTATTTATTTATTTGTAAACTTTTTAGTTACTGTAAAAAAACAAAACAAAAAAAAAAACGAGAGTAAAAAACAATTCTTTAAATTGCTTACTCAAATTTCCTTTAAGATTTATCCCAGAGATTTTTGCTCATATTCATTAAGATAAAACCAAACAATTAGAAATCTAAGCATATATTTATTAAAATCAAATTCTTAATATCAATATGCAAATTATTCTTCCATTCATACTGTAAATGAGTCTCGGAGCATCTCATCCAGAATTTTAATCTTTTAACAAAGACAAACAAATTCAGATGTTATCCTAAATGTCGATCATTTCTTTTGAATGAGAATTTAAAATTTAAAAGATTCACTTTCATTATTGAGATCAAAGTCCGAAAATTCCGAAAATCAATCAATGAATCCATTAGATTCTAAAAATCGATTTTTAAAAAAAGATTGATTAAGTTTAATCTATTTTCTTAAAGAGATGTTTAAGCGAATCTCAAGAAGCATTTGACGCAATCATGGCGGCAGTAAATGGTCCAGAATAGAAAAAGTTAAAGATAGTGTCTGACTCATATAAGTAAGTCGTCGGGGTGACCTAAAGTCGGTATCAGACAGACAGCGAAGAAGTCTATCCCCTTTTCACTGGCGCTAGAAGAAGGAGAATGTTTGAGGCGCCACTCCTACCATCAGCTCCTCACTTTACCGCACATATCCATGTGCCGCTCATTTGCTGAGTTGGCGAGGGCCGGAATTAAACTAGGAACCTTCAGGTTCCCAACCGAACACGAGGGCAACGAATGCGTAATTGTAATAAAACGCTTTACAGTGCTTTATTTATAATAAAACATTTTCAATATTCTATCATAGAAAAATCCTTTCTAGTGCTTTACTATAGTAAAGCGCTTTCCAGTGCTTCATTATTGTAAAACATTTCCAATAATTTATTTAACTAAATCCCGTTCCAGTGTTTAATCATAGTAAAACGCTTTTCCAATGGTTTATTATTGTAAAACGCTTTCCAATACTGAACGATAGGGACGGTTGTCGAGAGATTGTCATGGATATATGTGCTGCTAGGGCGACATGAAGATATTACTACCCAGGTAAATGAACAGGTTTCCTAATTTTAGAGGTTTCCCAATCAATATGGAGATGCCTCCATCTTATTTAAAACATATGAACTCTATTTTATCAAAGTATCTTTCAATTATTAATGTTGCAGAAGAAAAGTTTAAAAAAAAAATGGATAGTTTTAGTTCTAATAACAATATCAATAACATTTTCAAAAATGTCCGTATAAAAATAAAATATAACCATTCTGTGGGATCAACTCACACACCCAACCCATTTTGCCCCAGGGAAGATATCTATCTATCTATCTATCTATCTATCTATCTTAGTCAATTTTTTTGAAAGCGGAGTCTAAGAGGTTTAAATTCAGAGTTGTCGTGGAAACAGCACCCCTCAGGTGTATGGTCACCTGCCCCCTATCTCACAGATCATCCGAGTGAGACGGACTAGACATGCAGAACACTGCTGGAGAAGCAAGGACGAACTCATAAGCGATGTTCTCCTGTGGAAGCCAACACATGGACACGCTAGTGCGGGCCGCCCAGCAAGGACCTACATTGACCAGCTATGTAAAGATGCTGGCTGCAGCGAGGAAGAACTCCCAGATGCAATGAATGATAGGGAAGGCTGGCGAGAGATTGTCATGGATATCTGTGCTGCCTGCACGACATGATGATGATGATGACTTCTCCTAGCAACCCATCTAGGTAAAGGCTAGGGGAGTAAACCCAAAGTGCTAAAGTGGAGTGTTGCATGTCATGCTCAGACATCGGTATTCCATGCTTAAGCATCACAGGTCACCACCCACGGACAACAGGTAACCCCATTGTGGGCGATTTTATCCCCTGCGGAGATGTAGTCAGCGTATTCTACTGCCCGAGACGACAGGGTGGTAGCTATCTTGTATCTAATAGACACTGCCCTGTCGGCTGGGGTGTTAGAATGTATCGACTGCACCTCTGCAGAGGGGTAAGACTCCCACAATGGGGCTACCTGTTGGCCGTGGGTGGCGACCCGTGATGCTTAAGGATAGAGCCCAGGAGGATGAGCAGTTCATGACTTGCAATACTCCACTTAGAACCTTACTTAGGCTAGACGGGCGGTCGGAGAGGACCCCTCCGATCAATCGGCTGGTTACGTCAAGCCCTAGCACCTATATGATTGCCCCAACCCTATTGCCCTTTTGGCAAGCCCTCAACCCTTTTTATCATATGGGTGCTAGAAGGCGGTGGCTGAGGGTCTCCATGTCCTGGGAATGACGTTAAACTCTATCTGATGGTGAGGTTCCAGTTTTGGAGGTTTGGGGAATGTAGAGCACCCCTTCATCACCATTGCTCCCTGATCCACTCTGACCCGGAGTGGTAGTACCTGTTAGAGTCCCGTCTATGGGTTAAATAGAAAAACATGAGTTTATAAACAAAAATGGTGTATCCATTAAAAATGAATTTATTTCAAAACTTTGTCGGCATTAAATGACCCACTGAGGTTGATATGCCGTAAAACCCAAACCAAACCAAAAAATCATATTCCACAGTTTTTCTATTCTCTAGCAAGCTCTAGGTATTTGTTTATCTTTTCGTTTTCTTTCATCTTCACTTTGTGATCTGCCGGAACTGCAAATTATTATTATTATTATTATTATTATTATTATTATTATTATTATTATTATTATTATTATTTACTCCTTTTGAGTTTTCACATCAGCATTAGCTGATGGTCTTTCACTGGAGCCTGAGTGACAGCAAGTCTCCTCAGGTCTCCAGGACTCTTCTGAGTATTCTGGCAGATTGCAGCAGTGCAGTGTTCTGAATGGTTTCAATCCTTCCTCTGATTTCCAAACTTTCCAAGCCCTTTTCTAATCCTTTTGGGACTGTTCCAAGTGCACCAACTACAATTGGTATCACTTTGACTTTCATATTCCATAATTTTTTCAGTTCTCTGGCAAGGTCCAGATATTTGTCCATTTTTTCATTTTCCTTCAGCTTCACCCTATGATCGGCTGGCACTGCAAAATCCACCAGTTGACAAGTTCTTTCTTTTTTGTTTATCAACACTAGGTCTGGTCTTCTTGCTGGGATAAGGTGATCCGTTTCAATTTCAACGTCCCAGAGAATTTTATGTGTTTCGTTCTCAAGAACAGATTCTGGTTTATGCATATACCATTTTGTTGTATGGTCAAAATTAATTTTTTGCATAATTCCCAGTGGATCACCTTCCCAACCCACTCGTGTCTAGTTTGCTACATTCGCAGAGTACATGGTTTACAGTCTCATCTCCATTACCGCAAAGTCTACATTTAGTAACGATAATAATAATAATGTTATATATTTTATTATTAAAACCAAAATAATGAAATTTAAAAGAATATCAAGGGGTGACAAGACTTTCGGACCACCCTGAATAAAGTATTTTATGTTGAATTACATCTTGGCATAAACTGAAATTTTGGGAATATATTTTCCAAATTTTTCTCATAATAAAGAAAAAATACATCTGAATAAAATTAATTTCAAACTCAAAAACGATTTCCTTTTTACACATTTTAAGATATTGTTCTTAAATAGCGGTTGAATACAGTTATTCATATATATATATATATATATATATATATATATATATATTATATAGATAGATAGATAGATAGATAGATAGATAGAGGAAGATGAAGAAATAAGTAACCAACGAACAAAAGGAAATAGATACCAAGAATGAGAAAATAAATTAAAAAAAAAACTCTGTGTATGTGTGTCATATATATAATATATATATATATATATATATATATATAGAGAGAGAGAGAGAGAGGGGGGGAGAGAGAGAGGGGGAGAGAGAGAAAGAGAGAGTAGAAGAAAGTGGAGGGGTCGAGAAACAGAAAACAAGATAGAAAGTGTGTGATAGATGACATGATAGATCTTTTGTAATAGATGACACGACAGATAGATAGATAGGTATATATATATATATATATATATATATATATATATATATATAGAGAGAGAGAGAGATAGATAGATAGATAGATAGAGAGAGAGAGAGAGAGAGAGCATATATTAGATAGATAGATAGATATAGAGAGAGAGAGAGAGAGAGAGAGAGAGAGAGAGAGGGGGAGAGAGGAGAGAGAGAGAGAGACTAGAAGACAGAGGAGTGGTTGAGAAACAGTGAAAATAATATAGAAAATGTGTGATAGATTTTTTCCGTTTTTCTCGCTCCTTATTTAAATTCGGCTGACGACACAATAGATAGATAGATAGATAGATAGATAGATAGATACATAGAGTGAGTGAGTGAGAAGAACGAGAGTCTATGAGGCTGGGAGAAGGGGGAGGGGTTGAGAAACAGAGAAAACAAGATAGAAATTGTGTGATAGATGACATTATAGATCTTTTCCATTATTCAAATTCGACCGACGACACGATAGAAAGAGAGAGAGAGAGAGAGAGAGAGAGAGAGAGAGAGAGAGAGAGAGAGAGAGAGAGAGAGAGAGAGAGAGAGAGCTAGAAGAAAAGGGAGGTTTGAGAAACAGAAAAGACAAGATAGAGATTGTGCGATAAATGACATGATAGATCTTTTCCCTTATTCAAATTCGACTGACGACACTAATCAAAATCAGAGGAACGTCTTCTCTATAATTGATAAGCTCCCTTTTTCTTTTTTCTTTTTTTTGTTGATTTGTGTAATTTGGCGGGAAAATAAGACACGCTCAACGATCTTCAGTAAAGTTCACTTGGCGCAAATCCAAAAGGCGAAAGTAATGATCTGTTGGCGAGTTCAACTGACCATTCGTTAATAAACAGCCAATTAGAGATGACGAGAACCAAAGAAGATGAATTTCCTCAGCAATTCTTGTGTGTGTTATTGGCAGAAGGCCGATAACTGAGATCGGTTCGAGCTATTAGCAACGCAAACAAGCAAATCGGCCGTCGAATGAAGATGAAGATGAAGATACGTATTATTTAGAGAATTTATGTTGCCAGTTGCTCTTGATGTATCAATGACATAGATAAAAAAAAAACGAGAGCTGTTCTCCGATCAAAAAGATACATCAACCTGTCGAGTGGGGCCGTAGAATACGCCGTCTTTATCCCTGCAAAGAGGTAAAACCGCTCTGTCGGCTGGGCTGTAGAATACGCCGACTGCACTCCTGCAGAGGGGTAAGACCTCTCTGTCGGCTGAAGTTGTAGAATAAGACGACTGGTAAGATCGCCCTGTCGGGTCGTAGAATACGCCGACTGAATCCTCGCAGAGGGATAAGTCCGCTCTGTCGGCTGAGGTTGTAGAATACACCGACTGGACCCCTGCAGAGGGGTAAGATCGCCTTGTCGAGCCGTAGAATACGCCGTCTGTATCCCTGTAAAGAGGTAGGATGACCCTAGATGTTTTGTAAGTAAATGTTGTTTTATGGTACTTGTAACGGAGAGTGTTGTGGTGGTATGTCCCATAACAACCTGTGATGGTTATGAACTGTATAGCAGTGGAGGGGGGCTGTAAAATATAACTTTCTTATCGGATTAATTTGTTGATAAAAACCACTTTACGGTTCATAACTAGCACGGGTCGGTTTTTCAGCAGGTGCTGCCTAGCGTATTTTAGGACAGGAGGTCGGGACGACAGCATCCGAAAACAGCACCCCACAATGAAGCAGCTGTACAGCCATCTGCCCGCTATCTCACAAAGCATCCGAGTTAGACGGAAAGACATGCTGGACACTGCTCATAAGCGACGTTGTCCTGAGGAAGCCAACACATGGACATGCTAATGTGGGCTGCCCAGCAAGGACCTACATTGACCAATTCTGCGCGGATACTGGATGCCGTGCAGAGGACCTCCCTGGGGCAATGAATGGTAGAGATAGTTGGCGAGAGATTGTCATGGATCTACAATTGTAACATGATGATGATGATGATGATGTCTGTGTATGTTGTATAGCCGGCTACTGAACTTCAATGAAACCACAGACATGTGTATATAAAATATAGACCCGTCTTTATTTTCTTCGGTGTGTGGGTGGTGAGGGGCGACGAGTATTCACAATGAAAATGCCCTGGTGAGTTGGTGAAGAGCGCAGTGTTCACAATGAACTGCCTGAGGGTGGTTGATAACGGGAGGCGACGAGGTTATGTTCACGGCTGCTCGCTGGGACTGACTGACTGACCTTCGGATCCGCTAGCCTTTATATACGATAAATATGCCCACGCATTTTTATCTTTTGATCTGATAACGGTCAGACTTCCATTTTTTTTACATATTTCTTTATCTTTCTCTCTGCCTCCTCACCGGAAGAGGAGTCTTCCGTTTTCCTTTTTTCTTTTATATATTTCTTCATCTTCTTCCTGCTTCTTGACCGGAAGACCTCTCTTCCATTCTCCCCCTTTATATATATATATATATATATATATATATATATATTTCTTTCTCTTTCTCTTTTGTCTCTTGATTGGAAGATTCCTCTTCCGTTGCACGATATGCAACATGTGTCGTTTTTGGAAAAAGCTAATCGCTTTTCAGATATTTTGTATATATAAACAAAGATGAAAACGTTGTCGAAAAGTGACTAAACAAGATGCGTAAATTAGACACTTACCTCCTCGAATTAATTAAGAGAAATCTAACGAGGCGAAATCTTTTGAGGAAGTTATTATAATTTCGTTCCTTTTGATATGTAAGACATATTCTTAGAAAATTTATGAATTGGCTGACCGCACGAGGAAGGGCGGAGAAAAAAAGTCAAAATTGCTGCCTCATTTCCGGACACCTGCTTATGAGTTCGACTCGATCTTGTTTCCACCAACATAAACAACTTACCTGTAGATTTACCTGTAGATTTACGAGAAATGACGAGAAATCATCAGACGATGCAGTGAACTTGACCACACATCCGATACTTGACGTTGAAAAGAAGTTTAAACAGTTAAATGAAGCAACTGAGAGAGAGAGAGAGAGAGAGAGAGAGAGAGAGAGAGAGAGAGAGAGAGAGAGAGAGAGAGGGGGGAGGAGAGAAGAGAGAGAGAGTGTATATATTAGATAGATAGATAGAGAGAGAATGAGAGAAAGAGAGTGGTTGAGATACTTGACGTTGATAAGAAGTTTAAACAGTTAAATGCAGCAGGTGATAAAGAGAGAGAGAGAGAGAGAGAGAGAGAGAGAGAGAGAGAGAGAGAGAGAGAGACAGACAGACAGACAGACAGACAGACGGAGAGAGAGAGAGAGAGAGAAGAGAGAGAGAGAGAGAGAGAGAGAGAGAGAGAGAGAGGAGAGAGAGAGAGAGAGAGAGAGAGAGAGAGAGAGAGAGAGAGAGAGAGAGACTGGGAGAAAGAGAGTGTTGAGATACTTGACGTTGAAAAGAAGTTTAAACAGTTAAATGCAGCAGCTGATAGAGAGAGAGAGAGAGAGAGAGAGAGAGAGAGAGAGAGAGAAGGGGGGGAGAGAGAGAGAGAGAGAGAGAGAGAGAGAGAGAGAAGGGGGAGAGACAGAAAGAGACAGAGAGACAGACAGACAGACAGACAGAGAGAGAGAGAGAGGAGAGAAAGTGAAGAGAGAGATTACGTGTATATATTAGATAGATAGATAGAGAGTGTGAGAGAGAGAGAGAGAGATAAGAGAAGAGAGAGAGAGAGAGTGCGTGTATATATTAGATAGATAGATAGATAGATAGAGAGAGAGAGAGAGAGAGAGAGAGAGAGATTTGTCTGTGTGAGAGAGAGAGAGATGGACTTGACATTAATAATTTTAGAAACATGCCACTAAATTATTCTTTAATGAAATGCAAAATTGGCTACAAATTTACAAAGTCGCAGGAGGATGTAAACCATATAATATATATTTATGATATAAAGTGATTTGCTAAAAAGGAATGTTTGTATGTATCCGTTAGCACCGGATACTGGTGTTGAATAAATATATTAACCACTCAATTTCTTTGTATTATTTATTTGATTAATCGTATTACTGTTCTTCAAAACTTTGCGGTGAGACTTATGTCCTTTGTGTCTCCTAGGACATCATCTAACAACCTGTATGCAAATTTGGAGATTCTCAAATTTTCTGATATGGTCCATTGTGAAAATATTTTGTTCATACATAAACTGTTCCACGATAAAATGCCTGTTTCTGTTCAGAATGCTTTTGCAGTTGACTTCACCCATGCTCATGTCACTCGTGCTGACCAAACTGGTTTGTTTAATTTCCCTATCATCAACACGGTTAGTTTTGGGCATAATTCGATTCGTTTTAATGCACTTAATTCTTGGAACACTGTTCAGTCGGTATTGTTTGATGAAGAAAAGGAGGAAAAGGTGAAGCTTGTTTCGGTAAATTATTTTGTCCTTAAAAAACTTTTGAAAAAGCATTTTATTGCCTCTTATAAACAACAGATTTGCATTTAGATTCTCACACGGCTAATTTGTCTCATGATATATATCTACATGTTTGTGTTGTCTGGTGTGTCTTGTATCGTTTCCTGTGAGCGTCCAAGGGTGGTCATGTCAATGGGCTTAGCTTCACGCTATTAGGCATGGCCTCCCTTCAAGAGTAGATTAACAAAAATACGACAAGAAAGTTCCCAAGTTCGAAAAGAAGGTTCGCGAGTCCGAGAAGTTTCCCGAGTCCGACAAGAAATACCTGAAGAAGGCCGGAGGGTATATCGGCCGAAACGTTGTACAAATAACAATGAAGATGCGGACAATAGTCCGAATAACGCTAATAATACTAATCTTCAAGCCTCATCTCAGACAATAAGAGAAATAACAAAAATAAAGTTTTTCTTTTACTTATTCTTTATAACTTGTACCTACTATTGATAAATAAATTTCTTATTTCTTTATTTTCTTATTTATTTTCACCTCGACGATAAAAAAACAAAATAAAAACAAACAAAACAACAAAAAAAAAAAAACTAAAAGCGGAACTAAAAGTAAAAAGACAATCCTTAACAACAGGAAAATCCTGATGATATTTCAGGGAGATTCATTTTTGTAACAAATATTTGTTATAGCAATCACACCATTAAATTATTCTCCAATAAAATGCAAAATTGGCTACAAATTTACAAAGTCGCAAGAGGAGGTAAACTAAATAATGTATATTGATGGTATTAAGACATACGAACGATGATATTAAAAGATACGAACGATGATATTAGGAGATACGAACGAGGATATTAAGCGATACGAACGAACCAAACCACTCCTCCATATACCCGAGCTTAATTCCTTCCGTCAAAATCGCTTAATTATCAAATTTTAATAAAAGTTTCGACGCTTTAAGCAATAAACAACGAAGTTTCTTTTAAAAGGAAATTATAGTCGAAATTCTTGAGAAAACATGCATTTTTGTTTCGGTATTTTTTGTCATGCGTTAACCCTTTTCAATCACTCTAATTTATGTAGCTAATGTTCAGATTGCCTTTTATTTTTTTGGCAGTCGCTTAATTTTTTGGAATACTTAACCAGCCCCTTCAAGAGGAGGTAAACCAAATAATGTATATTGATGGTATTAAGAGATATGAACGATGATATTAAGAGATACGAACGAACCAAACCACTCCCCCATATACCTGAGCATAATTCCTTCCGTCAAAATCGCTTAATTATCAAATTTTAATATAAGTGTTATAGGTGATATACCCTATAGACTAATGGAATGCGCCGACGGTTACTATAAGTAACAGGGATAATTATGGCTTCTAGAGTAAGCCAATGCGAGTCAGCTCATAACTCTATTTGTTGGAAGTAATTCCCACTTCTCTGTACTGTATTTGTCTACTCTTTTCTTAATACATTTTCCTACATTTGTTACCCGTCGTTTTGTTCTTATTTGACCCCTTAAAACCCCACAACAATAAGTTTCGACACTTTAAGCAATAAACAACGAAGTTTCTTTTAAAAGGAAATTATAGTCGAAATTCTTGAGAAAACATGCGTTTTTTGTTTCGGTATTTTTTGTCATGCGTTAACCCTTTTCAATCCCTCAATTTAATTTACTTTAGATAATGAAGTTGTCACTGAATGATTTTTATATTTTCAGAAAGATAATTGGAGTATTGCATGTCATGAACTGCTCATCCACCTGGGCTCTATCCTTAAGCATCACGGGTCGCCACCCCACGGCCAACGAGTAGCCCCATTGGGGGAGTCTTACCCCTCTGCAGAGGTGCAGTCGGTGCATTCTAACGCCCAGCCGACAGGTCGGTGTTACAAAGGTGGGATTTACTTTTTCTGGTCGTTTACAAACAGTAAAATATTGCTATTAAAAATTGGCGCAATATTGCTATTCAGAAATGTTAGGCAATTTAGCTACATAAACGAGAGTAGCCTCCCCTTGTTTCTTTAACTTTGAGGAAGCCTTATGTTTTGGTTTGCCATTTTCATTTCACCGTAAATCTACACTGAAAATACGAATTTATTCGAATCCATACAACTGCATGTTTTAACACGAAAATATCACAAAATGTGTTCTTAATTGTGCTTGCGCATTATTTGAAATGAACTTAATTGTTATTAAGGATTCCTCAAAGTGAAAGAAACAAGAGGACGTTTACTTCTATTTATGTAGCTAATGTTCAGATTACCTTTTATTTTTTTGGAATACTTAACAAGTCCGCCCTGTCGGTTGGGCGTTAGAATGCACCGACTGCTCCTCTGCAGAGGGGTAAGACTCCCCCAATGGGGCTATCTGTTGGCCGTGGGTGGCGACCCGTGATGCTTAAGGATAGAGCCCAGGTGGATGAGCAGTTCATGACATGCAATACTCCATTTTGGCCCTATCTTGGGCTAGACGGGCTGGTCACGTCAAGCCCTAGTACCTATATGATTGCCCCAGCCCTATTGCCCTTATGGCAAGCCCCAACCCTTTTTATCATATGGGTGCTAGAAGGCGGTGACTGCGGGCCTAATGTCATGGGAATGACGTTAAACTCTATCTGATGGTGAGGTTCCAGTTCTGGAGGTTTGGGGAATGTGGAGCACCCCTTCATCACCATTGCTCTCTGGTCCACTCTGACCCGGAGTGGTAATACCTGTTAAGGTCCCATCTATGGGTTAAATAGAAAAATGTATTTATAAAAAAATTGTATTAAGAATTGATTTATTTCAAAATTGATTATCCATTACAAACTTTATCGGCATTAAATGACCCACTGAGGTTGATATGCCGTAAAACAAAACAAACCAAACTTAACCAGCCCCTTTCAAAAAACTTAGCAGAACATAACTCAAAATTTCGAACTGGTGATTTTCTAAACAAAAGTTTAAAACTTTCAAATCTCTAACTATTTTCCCGCCCCTCGTCTATTTTCCCATTCAGAAAACACCCCACCAAACAATTTTCGTCCCAAAAGTTCAGCGACGTCTGTCTGTTAAGGAATGGTGTTCCACGAAAAGACAAAAATAAACAATTTGTCCAATCATTATTTTTTTACACATTCATTTATTCATTTGTGAGCGTCAAATTATTCATACAGGAAACCACTATATTTAGTCGGTGAAAATTAAGAAAAACAATTTTCAACGCTGTATTTTTAGCTTCTTACTAAGTATTTCATTGGGTTGTCGCCCTCATGAAGTCGACAACCCACCAATTAAGTAAACATAGAAAGGCTTTCGACTTATGGGTCACTCTCTTAGATAGAAGAAGACAAAAATGGCGGACCTTTAAAAAAAGAAGAGAAAACGCTAAGACGTCTGTACAGAAAATCGTTACAGAAATCTATCTATCTATCTATCTATCTTCTTCTATCTCTTTCGTCTCTCTGTCTCTGTCTCTGTCTGTCTGTCTGTCTGTCTCTCTCTCTCTCTCTCTATATATATATATATACCAGTCTGTATCTATCTATCTATCTCAATCTGGTCGTATCTATCTATCTACCTATCTATATATCTATCTATATCTGTTCGTATAGATATCTCTCTCTCTTTCTCTGTCTCTGTATGTCTCTGTCTGCCCCTCTCTCTCCCTCTCTCTCTCTCTCTTTCACACACACACACACACACCACACACACACATATATATATATATTATATATATATATATATATATATATATATATATATACACCAGTCTCTATCTATCTATCTATCTGTCTTACAGTATTCATATCTACCTTATTGTATTTATATCCCGTTAATGAATCAACCAATCTATCTATTTTATTGTATTCATATCTATCTATCTATCTATCTATCTATCTATCTATCTATGTATTTATCTCTGTTCATATCTATCTATCTCCTCTCTCTTTCTTCTTCTCTTTCTTTCTCTTTCTCTCTCTCTCTCTCTCTCTCTCTCTCTCTCTCTATATATATATATATATATATATATATATATATATATATATCAGTTAGTCTGTATCTATCTATCTATCTATCTCAGCCTGTTCATATCTCTCTCTCTCTCTCTCTCTCTCTGTCACTCTCTGTCTCTCTCTGTCTGTCTCTCTCTCTATACATATATATATTTGTTCGTATCTATCTATCTATCTATCTACCTATCTATGTGACATATTGTTTTAATTTTCATAATTTCTTGTTTTAATTATATACTATATAAGTTGTGTAATTATATTACTTTTAAAATGAATCTGTAGTTAGTGACAAAACTTTTGGAACAGCCTGTACATTAATTTACTGGGTGACCCGAAAATCTTGTCACCCCTTCATATTGTTTTAACTTTTATTATCTATGATTAGTATATAAGTTTTACCAAAGTTTTGGCATTACCTTTTCCAGCTGGGAAAATTTGGCTCAGGACCGCACTCAGTGGCGACAAGCTCTCCGTAGCGGACTGTTCATGTCTGAAGTCACTCTGGCGCAACACCATGAAGCCAGAAAAAGCGGTGTCAATAAAGCACCGGACATCAACATCTTCAGCGACAGCCTTCACATGCGACATCTGTGGTCGAGACTGTTTTTCAAACATTGGACTTCACAGTCACAGGAGGCGCTGTAACTTCAGGTTGGTTTGGTTTGTTTTGTTTTACGGCATATCAACCTCAGTGGGTCATTTAATGCCGACAAAGTTTTGAAATAAATTCATTCTTAATGGATAATCAATTTTGTTTATACACTCATGTTTTTCTATTTAACCCATAGATGAGACCCTAACAGATACTACCACTCCGGGTCAGAGTGGACCAGTGAGCAATGGTGATGAAGGGGTGCTCCACATTCCCAAAACCTCCAGAACTGGAACCTCACCATCAGATAGAGTTTAACGTCATTCCCAGGACATGTAGACCTTCAGCCACCTTCAGCTAGAATTTTGGGTTGTATTATATAATCATTAAACCTCATCGCATAAATACATCCGCCCCCCCCAAAAAAAAACAAAAAAACTTCGGGATTTACTACCGTAAGGACCCTTCGCCAAACTCATAATTAGACCCCAAATTTGTACTGGGATCTTTACTCCGAGCCCTATATTTTGTTACGGACTGGTCTGAAAATCTTGTCACCTCTACCTTTCATTATTTTTTTTATTTTAATAACATAATATATAAGTTCTGTAATTATTTTACCTCTAAAATGAATATGTAAATAGTGACAAGACTTTCAGACCAGCGCAAACGTCAATTTACAGGTGGTCCGAAAGTCTTGTCACCCCTTACATATTGTTTTAACTTTCTTTATTTTTCATTTTAATAATATGATGTATGAATTATGTAATTATTTATTTCTAAAAATCTTTAAGAATTAAATTATTTTCTAGAATTTTGGGTCCCTGTTAGCTCAGTTGGTAGAGCGTTCGGCGAGTAAACCTCAAGGTTCCTAGTTCGATACCGGCGCTCGCCAACTCAGCGTATGAGTAGCACAGGGACCTATGCGGTAAAGAAAGGAGCTGGTGATAGGTGTGGCGCTCCACTCAGCCGCGAAAACAATCTCCTTGGTCTAGCGCTAAAAGAGGATAGACTCCCTCGCTGATTGGCTGATACCGACTTTAGGCCACCTCGACGACTTTACTTTTACTTATTATGTAATTATTAGGCCTCATTTCATAAATACACAAAAAACTTTCCAATTTTGTCATATTTTACATTTTTTGTGGTAAGGACCGGCTGAATCAAATATGGAATTAGAAAAAAATAAAAATAAAAAAATGAAAATAAAGCTTAAAAAGAATTCAACCGAAAATGATTGTGGATTTGTACAGTCTGCTCTGAAAATCTTTTTACCCCTTACATATAATTTTTAACTTTTATTATTTTTTCTATTTTAATATGATATATAAATTATGTATCTAAAAAGTATGTAGTGGGTGACAAGACTTTCAGACCAGCCTGTATATTAATCTACAGGGTGGTCCGAAAGTCTTGTCACCCGTACATATTATTTTAATTTTCATTATTGTTTTTTATTTGATAATATAATACATAAGTTATGTAATATTTTACCTTTAAAATGAATATGGATTGGATGACAAAACTCTGGAACCAAACTGCAAATTAATCTATATTGAAAGTCTTGTGACCCCTGCATATTATTTTAACTTTCTTTTTTTTTTTTTTATTTTATTATATGATATATAAATTATGTAAGTATTTTACCGCTAAAAATATCTTTAAAAATTAAATTATTTTCTAGAATTTTGGTTTGTATTATGTAATTAATAATCTCCTCTGATAAATGCACACACACAAAAAAACCTTTCAATTTTATCATATTTTACATTTTTTTGTGGTAAGGACCGGCAGAATCAAACATGAAATTAGAAGAAAAATAAAAATAAAAATAAAAGATGAAAAAAAAAAAAAACGAATTCAACGGGAAATGGTTTTGGATTTGGCAACGATGAAGGATTTCATAAGTTCTTCTAGCACTTATGTCATTCACTTCCGGTCTATAGACGCACAGGAAGTCGTCAGCACTTGTAGGGGAGGAGGAGGAGGAGGAGGAGGAGGTAGGGTAGGAGATGATGTATGCTGTGTGTATTTATGTATGTGTGTGTGTGTATGTATGTATGCGTGTATGTGTGTGTATGTGTATATGTGTCTGTGTATATATACGTGTGTGTGTATATGTGTTTGTATGTGTGTGTGTTTGTTTGTGTGTGTGTGTGCGTGTATATGTGCGTGTGTATGTATGTGTGTGCATTTGTATTTGTATGTGTATGTGTTTGTATGTGTGTATGTTTGTATGCGTGTGTGTATTTGTATATGTGTTTGAATGTGTATGTGTTGTGTGTATTTGTATGTGTTTGTATGTGTATGTGTGAGTGTGTGTTTGTATGTGTGTGTGTGCTTGTATATGCGTGTGTGTGTATGCGTGTGTGTGCGTGTATGTGTGTGTATGTGTGTGTGTGTGTATATGTGCGTGTGTTTGTATGTGTGTGTTTGTATGCGTGTGTGTATTTGTATGTGTGTTTGTATGTGTATGCGTGTGTGTATTTGTATGCTTGTGTGTGTGCGCGTGCGTGTGTGTATATGTGCGTGTATGTGTGTTTGTATGAGTGTGTGTTTGTATGTGTGTGTGTGCTTGTATGTATGTATGTGGTATGTGTGTGTTTGTATGCGTGTATGTCTGTGTGTGCGAGTATATGTGTGTATGCGTGTGTGTGTGCGTGTATGTATGTGAGTGTGTGCGACTCAATAATAAAACAGCAGTTTGAAGAAGAACTTAACTCTCCACCCACCCACAAATTCCTGGAAATTAATTCTTATAGAAAAAAAAATCAAATTACAAAGTAAAAAGAAACTGATTAACATGAAATGAATCTTATTACGGAATTGTTGTTCTCGACATTGAATCATTTATTACGAGTTACTTTTCGTTCCGTCTTCGTAACACAATTTCCTCGTATGTTAAATCTGTTTTCTCTATTGAAATAAACTAAAAAGTCTTAACGTTTAGTACCCTAACAACTTGGCCACTTAAATTTTCGTTCCTCGACAAATTCCTCACAGAAAAAATAGTCACTCTGGAACTGAACGCGGGATCGTGTGGAATCGGTAGACCAAAGCTCAGGTACCAACAACATCAAAAAAACCTGAAGATTTTAACATCCCCATAGGCAGTTGGCAAGATGCAACCAGAAACCGAATAAATTGGAGGAAAATGATTCGCGTGGGGTCATCATCGGATACGATGGACAGCAAATAATAATAACTCACCAACCAAGAGGCTACTTTTTGAGCGGACGTCAAAATTGTTAAGTTTCTGACCGCCATCTTTGGCCAGTTGAAAAGGACTTCCTGTGCTATAGAATCCTTTGGTAAATAAATAAGTCCTGGGTTATGGAATCCTACGTAGTGTCAAAAGGTCCAGTGATATAATCCTATGTTCCGTTATCCACGAAGGTTCAAGTAGCTCTGAGTAGGTATGACCAGAACAGCCAGTATAAATGAATAATATCAGCAGCAGAATACTGCCAGTGGTTGGTCAATAGGTTGGTCACGTGGTTATCGGCGAGTCTATAAGTGGAAGTGAGCATTTGTCACACGCCTTATACACCAAAACGCCAACAAAAATATACTGAAAAAATTGAAATATTCTGACAGGGGATTGATATTCTGTGGGTTGGTCTTCCTTCCCCTATTTTCCCGCCATATTCCTTCTCTATCAGACTTCTCTGTCGATTCTAATTCTTTGAATTTGACATTATTAGTGTTAGTTATATATAGCATCTAATTCTAAGACTAACAGCTACAAATAAATGAATTAAAACTTAGTTTAATTCTAATAATTTATTAAAGAACAAATAAAACAATGAATTACAATATAAAGTCCTTCCTGTGCATAGAGTTAAGTTTGAGAGACTTACCGGTGTGATGGAGAAGATACCTGGTATCTTAGTGATTTCATGGAGTGAAATTGAGGTCGATGTCTCGTCGGAGTTGATCCGGAATGTATCTGAGGGTTTTGGTATTTTGTACCAAAACTTCTGGGCTCATCACGTGACTGGTATATCTAATCACAGAAAGCCTCTCCCCCACTTAACCGGACACACAGGAATAAATATTTTACTGACCCAACATCATCAAAGAAGTCTTGGGAGAAGCGGAAGATATATATGCTCCCTCCCCCCTTATAGCGGATGTAGGTCTTTCCGATCTGACAGAGGGCGAGTATACGGAAACCTTTTTTCTTTTACAGGGTGATGGAGGATGGGGGAGGGTTCCTTGGTGTAAATGGATGGCGTTTCAAAGATGATTGTCTTTGAGCAAGTTGAAGAAAACTGACCAAATTCTTCACAGAGTGGTGCTTTTCTTCCGATTACTACGATAGGCAGTTTCCGCCCGTCCATTTGGCCGCTCATCCGACAGATCATGCGTTCGCCCGACCGCCAGTTAACCTGTCCGTTTCGTCCAGCCGTCCGGTTATGAATAGAAAGGAAGATCCAATTTCCATTCCCACCCCACCCCACACTGGAGGAAATTAGCCGCCAAATTCACCCCCAGCAAATAGCAATGGAGATTGTATATTGCAACTGTGGCTTTTCAGTACATTAGAAATTTTATGCCCAATACAAAATTATAAATAAATAATAAATAAGAAATGTATTTATCAATAGCAGGTACAAGTTATAAAGAATAAGTAAAGAAAAACTTTATGTTTGTTAAACTACTATTGAAGGGAGGCCATGCCTAATAGCGTGAAGCTAAGCCCATGGACATGACCACCCTTGGACGCTCACAGGAAACAATACAAGACACACCAGACAACACAAACATATAGATATATATCATGAGACAAATTAGCCGTGTGAGAATCTAAATGCAAATCACTTGTTTATAAGAGGCAATAAAATGCTTTTTCAAAAGTTTTTCAAAGGACAAAATAATTTACCCCCCGTATCTGTTAATAGCCTCTATCCATCCCCCCCAGCTAAGGGTAAATTGTAGAGCAGACTGGGTTCTTTAACCTTGGCTAGGTAACCAGTCTAGCAGAAGGAAAATTCGGAATTCAAACCTGTTAATCTCAATCAGAAGACCTGATCTTGAGTTAATTAACAAGAATATAACTACTACTAATACTGCATCCTGGTGAGTATATTACGTAATGGCTCTTTTGTCTTATTATGAAAATATTCAACCCTAGCAATTCTCTGACGGAATTTCAACAAACATTTTAAACAAACGCATTCCAAATAATTTTCTTTCTTTCAGAAAATTTTTTCAAAATAATTATTTCCTTCTTCTTCAATAACATTTTACTAAAACTGATCCTTTCTTCGAACATTAATTATCCAAGCCCCCACCCTAATAACGTAAGAAGTAGGGACTCGACTACCTAGCACTAACTCAATGCTTAAAGTCAGAGGAAATGAGATTAATAAATGTGTTTAAAAAACTGATTTTTTAAACACATTTATGAAACTCATTTTTTTCTATTTAAACCTTTAGATGGGACCCAAGGTCAAAGTAGACCCTTAAGTGTAAAGTTTTTAAATGCCATCCTTGCCCAGTTAAAATAGGGCTTAAAGAAATCCTATGTTATGGAATCCTTTAGTGATCCTTTGGTAAGCGTATAAGTCCTATCCTGCGTATTGGTAAAGGTCCAGTGATTTAATCCTATGTCCACCGTCAAAGAATGCTGGCGTAATTATGACCAGTGGGGTGGGTTAAGTATTGTACCAGCCTCATAGTACTGCCAGTGATTGGCCAAGGAATAGATCACATGATCTCGTCTAGTCTATAAGTAAGAGAGAGGATCTAGCACACATGTTATATATAAAAATTCTAAACATTAAGTAATGGGGATGAAGGGGGTACTTCACACTCCCAGAGCTCCAGAACTGGAACCTCACATCATAGGGTCAGAGTGAACCTGGGATCAATGGCAATTACGGTGTACTCCATACGCTCCATAGTTTCTCACCTCTAGATGAATTTTAACTTCATACCTAGGACACTTACCAAAATAAAGAGACTCATATGATTACATTAGTGTGAAATAAAAGTAGTTGTTTAAAAAAAAACGAGTTGTAATCTATCTATACATATATAAAGAGTAGTTGTGTGTCTGTATGTATGGGTGTATGTCCGGAGGAAACTACGAAATTAAAACACTTAATGACAAAGTAAGAATGTATACACATTCACTATCACCAGAACTTGCTTTTTGTGCAAAAATAATGAAGATCTAATTTATATCCATGAAGATATTTTAAAAAAATGATTTGAAAGGTAAAAGAAGCGAAAGTCATTTGTGGCGCTTGTGATTAAAACATAAACAAAACAATTATATAAGACCAAAACAATCAAAGGATCTGTGAGACTAACTTTTTTATCATAGACCTCTACCCAGGCGACGCTGGGTTGCCGATTCTAGTATTAATGTTTGAATTTGATATTTGTGATATGAGAATTGTGTGACTGAAACTCTTCTGCCCAATGAAAAGCGAATAGAAATAGCGATCTTTTTTTCTGGTTGTGTCTACGTTATTCCTTAACTGGTGGAAATTCAAGTCAGAAAAATGATACACTCAACAGAAGAAGAAGAAGGGGGAGGAGAAGAAGGAGGAGGAGGAAGAGGAGGAGGAGAAGAAGAAGAATGAGGAGGAGGAGGAGAAGAAGAAGGAGAAGAAGAAGGA
>CM042175.1:32695945-32715945 GCA_023376005.1 Doryteuthis pealeii
CCCACTGACCGTTCTGTCTTTTGTATCTCTCAAACGCCTACACGTTTTCTTTGTTCACTACCACCAGGACAAAGTCCTTTGTTATCTTCGTCCCCCCTCTTTTTAATTCAACCGGAAATTCCTATTTCCGTTTGTACAATATCCAACAAAAGCAACAGTGAGAAACATTCTTGTGGGATGTTTTTATTTTATTTTACGGCATATCAGCCATTTTGGGGGTCGCTTAATTCCAAATCAAGCCATTTTGATAAACAAAGGACTCAGGTTCCTTACAGTACCTGCTGTTGCTTTAGTGGTCCCCCAATTAGGTATTGAACAGGTTAATCACTTCAATACACAGCAGTCCTAGAGAGAGCTCAACTCCCCAGCCTGTACTCTCTACTGAGACAACGTCGTCTCCAATGGTTGGGTCATGTACGTCGGATGGATGATGGACGAATCCCGAAAGACATCCTGTATGGAGAGCTAACATCTGGTAAAAGGCCGATTGGTCGCCACCAGCTGCGGTTCAAGGATGTCTGCAAAAATGATCTCAGGTGCTTTGGCATTGTCCCTTCCAGCTGGGAAAATTTGGCTCAGGACCGCCCTCGGTGGCGGCAGAATCTCCATAGAGGACTGTACATGTCAGAAGTCACCCTGATACAACATCATGAAACTAAGAGGTCCATAAGAAAGCAACGGCAACAAAGCATCGGAACATCATCATCTACAGGGACAACCTACAAATGCAAAATCTGTGGTCGAGAATGTTTCTCAAACATTGGACTTCATAGTCACAGGAGGCGCTGCAACTTCAGCGGCACACAAAAACTTTATCATAGTCTTTCGAGACTGAATTGCCAATGATGAATGATGACAAAAAGGATAAATGAAAGTTTTAAAGAAAAGACTATTTGAAAATAGTCTAAGTCAATTAAATGAAGAATAATAGGTTGTCACTTACTGAGTACTCCAAAAAGAATACCGCAGTTGCGTGGATTCTAAGAGATCATAGAGTATTGAGGGCAAGTGCACTGTACACAGATATACCTATAGATAAGGGGACGGGCTAAATCTCAATAAAAGCATAAAATAGCCAGCGTTGTAAATACTCCACCTCACCAATAATTCCCAATTGGTAAATACATGAAGATGAACTCTAAATACTCGACCACACGGAGACAACAATACCTGAAGATGGGCTTTAAATAATCCAACGCACGGAGACAGCAATACTTAAAGATAAACTGTAAATTGTCTATCTCACGTAGACAGCAATGCCTGAAGATGAGCTCTAAATACTCTTCCTCACGGAGACAGCAATATTTAAAAAATACTCCAACTCACGGAGACAGCAATACCTGAAGATCAGCTCTAAATATTTCTCCTCACGAAAAAACTTTACCTGAAGGTGAGCACTAAATACTCTACATCAGAAAGACAGCAATGCACGGAGATGAGCTCTAAATACTCTATCTCACGGAGACAGCAATGCCTGAAGATTATATCTAAATTCTCTACTCCCCGTTGACAACAATAGCCGATGATCTGCTCTAAAAAGACAGCAATACACGAAGATGAACTCTAAATACTCTACCTCACGTAAACATAGCAATACCTGAAGATGATCTTTAAATACTCTATCTCACGTAGACAGCATTACCAGAAGTTGAGCTCTAAATACCTCACTTCGACAGCAATCTGAAGATGAGCTCTAATACTCTACTCACTTCGACAGCAATACCAGAAGATGAACTGTAAATACTCTATTTCATTTAGACAACAATAACTGAAGATGAGCTCTAAATATTCCTCCTCACGTAGACAGCAATACCTGAACATGTGCTCTAAATACTCTACCTCACGGAAACATTACTACCTGATTGTGTGCTTGAAATACTTCTCCCCACGGAGACAGCAATACTTAAAGATAAGCTGTAAATAGTATACCTCAGGGTGACAGCCATACCTGAAGATGAGCTCTAAATACTCTACCCCACAGAGACAGCATGAATCCCAAATCTGTACAATTCCTGAAGATGAGCTCTTGATAAACCATTTGAAACAATATGCTAAAGCAACAAATACCCGGATATTGTGATAGGTAATGCAATAAGTATAAAAAGTTTTTATTCTGTTTTGTCGAGTGGGCATCTTAAGAGAAGACGCTGAACGTCTTTGTGATTTTACATAAAAGATTAGTGGAGTCCGTTGTCTCTTGTTCTAATATGACAAGAAGATGAGTGGATGGTTTAACTTTGGGAGTGGTTTAAGCAAAGAAGAAGAAGACAGCTTTTTACTTTGGGAGTGAACAGTGAACGGCTAAAAATACAACGAGAGAGAGAGAGAGAGAGAGAGAGAGAGAGAGAGAGAGAGAGAGAGAGAGAGAGAATTTGCTGGTCAGATCCTAAAGTTAATGCGTTGACTATGGACATATTATCGATCTGTTCACTTGGTTTCGGCACAAATCTGATTTGTAGAAAAAGGCAAACAATCGATATTTGATGACTGTGATGAGGACCTTTTACTAGTAGAATAATCAAAGATTTTTCGGAATGAAAGTAAAAAAAAAAGGACAGCGAGGGAGTCTATCCCGTTTTCGCTAGCGCTAGACCAGAGAAATTGTTTTTGCTGAGGTGGAGCACCACACTTATCGTCAGCTCCCTACTTTACTGCACAGATAAGATTAACCCAATCTGTGATAATGCCTTGAGTTTGTGGGTACTGGTATCGAACTAGGAACCTTGCGATTCATAGGTGGGTGCTCAACCGACTGAGATATACCGGCCCATTTCAGAATATAAAAAAAGAAGCCAAAAAAAAAAAAAAAACAAAAAAAAACAACAAAGCACCCCCCCGAACCCCCCCCCCCCAAAGATGAATGCTGTTTCGTCCCGTAAGACATGCTGTTTTTTTAATATAAATCAACTGTGAATGGATTCTTGGTGTCACAGAGAAGACTTACCAGGAACGATGACCTATAGGGACGGGTGGTAAGAGAGAATCATGAGAATCCGTCCTGATCGCGGATAATCAGGATGATCTCACAAACCATCCGAGTGAGACGGACAAGGCATGCTGAACGCTGTTGGAGGAGCAAGGACGGTCTCATAAGCGACATTCTCCTGTGGAAGCCAACTCATGGACATGCTAGTATGGGCCGCCCAGCAAGGACCTACATTGATCAACTCTGCAAGGATACTGGATGCTGTGCAGAGGACATTCCGAGGGCAATGCATGATAGAGAAAGTTGACGATCGATTTTCATGGATATCCGTGCTAATTGCGTGATATGATGATGATGATGATGATGATGATGATGATGATATACTGATGGTGTACCTCGATCAATTTATTGCCCAGCTCACTGTGCCGTGAGATGAAAAAGGTTGGAAAAACTCTGGTCAACCGGAACGGCAAAAACTCCACAAGATGACAAGTTCTTCTTCTTGATAATTAACACTTAGCCTGATCTTCGGTCAGAATTTCTTTCGTGAACTTTCGCTTGTTATTAATTAGAACAGAAAACATTTTTTTACACAGCAACATTTTATTCTCTTTGAAATAAAAGGAAATGTATTTAATTGAACGACATTACAACGCAAAAAGAAATACACATTTTTAGCGAACTTACTTCTTTGCATCTTATAGCGTTCTATTTTGTCAGATTCAATCACCAACCAACCAACCAACCAACCAACCAATCCATGGAGTTAGACTGCTACTTTTCCAATTCCCTAAGGTCCTAACAGCAATCATATTTTGTTATCCCCTCCCCAATCCCAACCCTTGCTCAGACTACGCACTCGAAAATATTTACCGTATGATCCCTGTTCCTCAAGTCAACACAACTAGCCCCTGTGTCTTCCACGCTTCGCTTCAAAAGAAAAAAATATCCGATTAGAAGGGTGTGCATAAAAAAACAACAACAAAAAAAACACACACAAAAAACAAAACAAAAGAAACAAAAAACAAAATAAAAAATCAGTCCGCCCTGTCGGTGGGGCGTTAGAATGTACCGACTGCACCTCTGCAGAGGGGTAAGACTCCCCCAATGGGGCCACCTGTTGGCCGTGAGTGGCGACTCGTGATGCTTAAGGATGGAGCCCATGTGGATGAGCAGTTCATGACATGCAATACTCCACTTTGGCCCTATCTTGGGCTAGATGGGCGGTCGGAGAGGCCCCCTCCGATCAATCGGCTGGTCACGTCAAGCCCTAGCACCTATATGATTTTCCCCAACCCTATTGCCCTCATGGCAAGCCCCAACCCTTCTTATCATATGGGTGCTAGCGGGTCTACATATCCTGGGAATAACGTTAAACTCTATCTGATGGTGAGGTTCCAGTTCTGGAGGTTTGGGGAATGTGGAGGACCCCTTCATCACCATTGCTCCCTGGTCCACTCTGACCCGGAGTGGTAGTACCTGTTAGGGTCCCATCTATGGGTTGAATAGAAAAATGTATTTATAAAAAAATTTATTATCCATTAAGAATTGATTTATTTCAAAACTTTATCGGCATTAAATGACCCACTGAGGTTGATATGCCGTAAAACAAAACAAACCAAACCTTTATTGCCAAAAGAAAAAAGTCAATTTAGCCTAATTAGGGGCAAAGTGGAGTGTTGCATGTCATGGACTGCTCAGCCATCAAGATTCCGTCCTTAAGCATCACGAGTCGTTACCCACGAGAAACAGGTGGCCCCATTTGGGGGGGGGGAGGGTCCCCTCTGCAGAGGTAAAGTCGGTGTATTATAATAAGATTAATAAAAAATGAAATCGAGTAACGAGAGATGACTGATATATATATATATATATATGTATCAGTCATCCACAGACACCGTGTTACGACGTCTCTTCAGTGTGGCTCGACACAACAACTACCTCTGACCAGGAGCGAAAACCCCACTGACTTTTCGTCCGTCAGATTAGTTAACCTCTCAGCCATTTGACAGCTGCCCTCAAAGAGGGGTGGTGTTTAAACTATTAAATACATGCATTTATTTATATATTTTACGATCACCAGAGAGATCCTGTCTGTACACAGACGATCATTGCTTTATGCTGGTACTGAAATTTAATTTAAGTCACCCCTATATATATATATATATATATATATATATATATATATAGTTAATGTATGAGTAGTAGCTTACTGGTGGGTACGAGTACGATCGTTGGAAGCGCACAGTATCCAGGGGTTAAGACTGAGAAAAAACAAATACAAAGTGCTCAATACAATGTAGAGAAAAATTGATTTATATAATGGATAAAGTAACCTACTCGAGTTTCATCGTCTGATTCGTCAGGGTTACATCCGTTGAATTAATCGAGTTTTCGATTAATATCAGTTGGTACAATACATGCCCGTTGGGATTGGTCTTATCTTTTATAGACGAACGCTTGTTTATCCAACGATTGTTTATCCAACGGGCATGTATTTTACCAACTGATATTAATCGAAAACTCGATTAATTCAACGGATGTAACCCTGACGAATCAGACAATGAAACTCGAGTAGGTTACTTTTATCCATTATATATATATATATATATATATATATATAGAGAGAGAGAGAGAGAGAGAGAGAGAGAGAGACAGACAGACAGACAGACAGACGATCACATGATGTGAAAGGAATTTAGGCTTCTGGTGTTCATTGCAAGCTTTGATTTAAGAAACGAACGTTTTTATTTTTATTTTCTAGTCTTCTTTATTTTTTTATTTTTTCTCTCGAAGCCAACGAGATTTTCTTATTTGAAGTTATTTTTAGATAACTAAAACGAGTCTGATTTCAAAATTCTTTTTTTTTTAGGTGTGGTTTGGTAATTTGCATTATTGAGATTTGTCGGACTGTTGACCTCATCTTTATTGTTATATACACAACGGTTGGACCTTTCTTCAGGTGTTTCTTGATATTTTCAGATGAGGCTTGATAATTTGTATTATTTAGATTTTTCGGACAGTTTTCCCCAACTTTTATTTGTTATATACACAACGGTTCGGCCGATGTGCTCACCGGCCTTCTTCAGGTGTTTCTCGATATTTTTAGACAAGGCTTGAAAATCGGTTTATAATTATGTTATTGATAATTGGTTTTATTTAGATTTTAAAGCTCTAGCGAAATATATCCTACAGACTTTTGTCTGAGTTTTGTTCTTTTGTTCCTCACATCTCCACCACTTTTTGTCAGATTCATTCCAATCACAGCACACACACACACACACACACACACACACACACACACAGAGACACACACACACACATATATATATATATATTATATATATATATATATATATGTAAAAATGGAAAAGGAATTGAATCCGACAATATGAGGAAAAATGAGTAAAGAAAAGAAAGTAAATGGATAAAATGAATTTAATCGATCACTTACACATGTGTTTCGGTCAGTTTATGTGTGTGAAAATATTTCGCACACATACAAGAATCGACCTTCATCAGAGTGAAATTTATTTTCATAAAACTAAATATTTATTTTCATAAAAATAAATATTCACTCTGATGAAGGTCGATTCTTGTATGTGTGCGAAATATTTTCACACACATAAACTGACCGAAACACATGTGTAAGTGATCGATTAAATTCATTTTATCCATTTAATTTTCTTTCTTTACTCATTTTTCCTCATATATATATATATATATATATTATATATATATATATATATATATATATATGCGAAGTGGACAAACGATGTGTTTTGAAATGGCGATAGCCAACAATTTTTGTGAGATTATGTGCTTAATTAAAGTCATGCCTAATTTGTTAATTAATTAATTATAATTGAATGAATTAGGTGTGCATATCGGTTTAAATATAAAGCGTAAACAAATCGAGAATAAGTCGATCTCTGTATACACATTTAATTATAATTAATTAATTAAAAAAATTAGGTATGACTTTAATTAAGCACATAATCTCCATATATATATATATATATATATATATATATATATATATATATATATATATATATATATCAATCAATCAGAAAAAATGATAGAGAACTGAAAGAACATTTCAGATTTGTATTTATACAAAAAGCTCCTCTACGATTTGTCTTTAATATGTTAAAAGACAAACTTTTCTGTGGGTCGGGCTAAAGAATTTGGCGCGGTCTTCTGCAAATGCCTCGAATTCTCTCTGTTTTTGGTTGGTGGGTGGGGGGTGTTGGTGGGTGGGGGTGTTTGGGGTGTTGGTGGGTGGGGGTGTTGGAAAAGATAGAAAGGAATCATTAAACAAGAATAACGAACCAGCTAATCAAAATCAGACAATTTAATATCAAATATGACCAACAAAAAAACGTAACAAATATTCGCATTTGTGCAGAGACGGCAGAAGAAAATTCTTTATTTATTTGGCGAAATAATTCGTAATTTCCTGTTGGAATTACCAATTCCACTTGACGTTTTTTGTTCCGCACAAAAAGCCGAAAATTCCAGCCAAGACGTTGATTGACATGTCGACCATTAATATGGAGAAAAAATCGAAGGTAAATGTTTGTTATTAACAATTTTCGTCTCGACAAAATTTGATCATTGTTACAGTTTAATAACAAATAATTCCAAAAGAATTATATATA
The DNA here is from genome assembly GCA_023376005.1 of Doryteuthis pealeii. NCBI lineage: Eukaryota > Metazoa > Mollusca > Cephalopoda > Myopsida > Loliginidae > Doryteuthis > Doryteuthis pealeii. The sequence goes on from CM042175.1 coordinate 32,703,533, forward strand.
TATATATATATATATATATATTATATATATTTCTTTTGGAATATAAAGATATATTTTTAATGATTTTTACATTTTTGGAAAGATAATTTAATGACAAAACATATATAAAAAAAAAACTAAATCGCTACTAATTCGGTTTTGGTAATAGGGCATCTTAAACATTGAAACTTAAATCTCGTAAATAAGAAAAAATATGTATCTTTTTTTTCTTTTTTTTCTAAATTGTTAGGTTATTTTCTAAAGAATTTTATATTAAAAGTTCCTATTGTCTACTTTTTTTTTTTTTTTTTTCAGGGATTTTTTAAAATTTGATTTTTTGAATGAAAAAGATTGTGGATGTTTTCTATATAAATCGAAATGTTCAAACGTGGACATTACAACTAATAATAAACTTCCATCCAGTGTATCATCCCGGGTGGGTCCACATTTCTTCATATATATATATATAAATTAATACATGGAACATATTTATTCAACCCAGTCTAACTGTTTAGAAATCTATAAAATTATATACATACTAGAAAAAAAAAGACCTGTTAGGTCAACCATTGAGCTCTGGATATATAATTGGGATCAGGGAAAAGTGAGTTTGCAAAGCAAATTAAATTTAAAAAAAAAATACGGCCGAATATTAAAAAAAAAACACTAAAATCATTTTGTAAGATTTCTAAGAAAGGGAACGTTTGACCCGATTTAAATCTATTAAGAACTCTGATGTTGGCCGCACAGGCTGCTTATGAAATTTAACATACATATACGTTTCATAGCCCCCATCTCTTTCTCTACAGGTACTGAGAAACTAACATTTATAACGAGGAGGTAATAAAGATATACATAGAGAGGGGGAATGTGACAGTCAGAATTAAAGTAAGAGACGGGTCAATTTTTGACTTAATTGCAAATTACGACCGATTTGAACCAATTAAAATGGATTTTTTTCCAAACATAACTCAATGCTAGAACTAAGGAATAATTTAGTATAACTTTCCTGCAGCCAACCGGGTCAACATCTTGGTTCTTAATGAATTTAAATTAGGTCAAACGTTCTCTTTCTTAAAAATCTTACAAAATGGTTTTAATGCTTTTTTTTTAATTCTCCCCCGTATTTATTTTTGATTAAATTTAATTTGTTTTGCAAACTCACTTTTCCCAAATCCTATTTATCTAACCAGAGCTCAATGGGTGACCCAACAGGCCATGTTTGGTCTAATATAATATATAAGTAAAAATATGATAATGATATATAAGTAAAATAAGAGGCGCCTTCGCTGGCATATCAGGAGAATGGAAAATGACCGCATCCCAAAAGATCTTTTGTACGGCGAATTAGTAAAAGGCTCCCGATCGGTTGGTAGACCACGCCTACGATTTAAAGATGTCTGCAGGAGAGCTATGGGGATATGCCACATTGACACAAACACGTGGGAGGTAGATGAAAAAAAAATCGAGCGGCCTGGCCCCTTAACGTTAAGCAAGGCACGGAGAGGGGTGAAACAAAGAGGAGAGTAGCCTCGACAGCAAAGAGAACCAGAAGGAGGGAGAAAAGACAGCAGCCCCAGAAAGCATCACAGTTTGTGTGCAGTCAGTGCACCAAAGACTGTCACTCGGGAATTGGCCTGCAGAGTCACTTGCGCGGATGCAGATAATTTATTTCTTCATTTATTTATTTACTAGCAGCGACTACGTAGCATCGCCTGAGTAGAGGTTTTTTTAAGTTAGTCCCGCAGATCCATTATTACTGAATCGTGAGTTGAATCCTCGTGGGATGCCCATTTAAATTCCTATGTAAAAAAATAGACTTTGCATTGATCCAGCTACTCTGAAAAGAAATGTTAATGTCTACTATCTAAAATATTAAATGAAAAAAAATCCATGCTGTTATCATTTGAATTTAATTTTTTAATTATCTTCACGAATATAAACCAAATCTTCATTATTTTTGCTCAAAAACCAAGCCCTGGTGATATTTAATGTGTATATATATTCACTTTGTCGTTAATTGTTTTATTTTCGAATTTTCCTCCGAACATACAGATACACAAAACTGCCCTTTATATATGTATAGATTTGTTTTTAAAATTTTTGGACACTACGCCATCGTCATTAGGGGACAGAAAGGTGCCAACAATATAAGTAAAAAAACAAAAAAAGGTACTATATAAGTTTGCTGAAAGGATTTAATTGTTTGGGATGGTGAAAAATAACTCAGGTGATTTATTTCAGTTTTCTTTGAAGGGATAAGAATTCATCTAGGAGGAAGGAGGTAAGTGAAAACGGGATCTACAGTCGAAAGAAGAAAATAAGATGAAACAAAACACAACAACATTGAAAAGTAATTATTTTACAAACAGAGGAAAGTAAGCGGGCGATTTTCACATAATTGACCGAATAAAAAGAAGATGCAGTGAAAAAAAAAAAAAACAAAAAAAAGGTAAGGTGTTTTCATTTTTGCCTGAACATAAATAGATATAGTTATAACCACTGTGTACCTGTTCCGCGTCTTAGATTCTAGGATAGCAGCAGCAGCAGCAGCTGTGGTAGTTTCTGAAAACGTCATCATTTTCTGTGTGTCAGTTTTTGGAGGCTGAATGAAAGATCGCAAAAATAAATAAATAAAACTGATTGCTACTACTAATATGCGCACTCACAAAGAGACGTACACGTATAAAGAGAGAGAGAGAGAGAGAGAGAGAGAGAGAGAGAGAGAGAGAGAGAGAGAGAGAGAGAGAGAGAGATTAATTCAATATTACTTATATATACTAGCAAGTATATAAAGTTAAACGGAATTAAATAAGAACACAGATAAAAAGATCACACTTATATTTTAATTGCTTTCTATATCAATCATTCGTAGGATTGATTTTAATACGTTGGAGAATAAAACTATAATATTAAAGATCAATAACACCCAGTAATTATTTATCAAAACTAGTTTTGTTAAAACCAGTATGCAAATTATCCACACCATATATTATGCAACGATTTATTTCTTAGTGATATATAAGACACATTGCAGGATTTTCAACGCATTAATAACATGGGCCTTTCGGGGCTTGTGTTTGTTAATGTAAATTAACAGCGTTAACCTCAGGGGACTACCCCCCCCCCCCGGCAATGAAGGAATACTCCACACTCCCCAGGAATCCAAAATTAGAACATTGATAGTTGAGCGTCATACTCAAGAAACTAAGAACCTCGGTCACATATATGATAAAAGGGTTGGGGGTTTGCCATAAACGCATACGGTCAGGACAACCATATAGGTGCTAGGGTTTGACGTGACCAGCAAATTGATCGGAGGGACCTTTTTAGGAGACCGTTTCATCTAATTAATGACAAAAATGGAGCGTAACATGTCATTGACTGCCCAGCCACCAGGATACCGTCCTTAAGCATCATGAGTCACCACCCACAGTCAACAGGTGACCCTATTTGGAGGGGGTCTTACCCCTCTGCAGAGGTGCAGTCAACGTATTTTACCGCTCCAGTAGATAATGATAATAGTGGTAATAAGTGAATAATAATCCAAAACTTTTTATAGTGATGGCGATATTACATATACTAGCAAAATAAAAAAAAAACACCGGGCGATGTAAAAGTATATTTTTGAAACATATTGCCTGAGGGGTGGGAGTAAAAAATTCAATGTCAGCAAGTTTGTACCCTAAGTAAGTAAAATCATCAAATTCATTAAAGGATTAAAAAATAAAACAATTTGAAATGTAAACTTTAAATATGTATTAAAATAAAACAAACTATATATAGATATATAATACCAGTCATGTATTTATTAAAACTTGTTTTAAAAAACAATGAGGACTGTCTAATGTTGCATGTTCAAATTTTGAGTGTAGTTATTCTATGTTATGACGATTTTGGGTAATGTGACGTAAGCAATGACGTAGTTTTTGTTACAGACAAAAACCGGAAGCAAATCTCCATTATTAATAGATAATAATTAATTTTAATTTTTTAATTTTATTCTAATATTGATAATATTTTTTTAATTGATGTTGGTTAACTTACTCCAACTGACACGCGAGAGTAAAGTTTTGTGTTCACGAAGTTCTGGATACATCTATCTTCTATCCATATATAAAGGGCATTTGTGTGTATCTGTATGTCCGGAGGAAACTTCGAAAATAAAACAATTAACAACAAAGTAAATATATATACACATTAAATATCACCAGGGCTTGGTTTTTTAGCAAAAATAATAGAGATTTGATTCCTATTCGTGAAGATAATTAAAAAATAAAATCTAAATGATAACAGCATGGATTTTTTTTTCATTTAATATTTTAGTTAGTAGACATTAACATTTCTTTTCAGAGTAGCTGGATCAATGCAAGGTTTTTTTTTTACATAGGGATTTAAATGGGGCATCCCACGAGGGTTCAACTCACGATTCAGTAATAATGGATCTGCAGGACTAACTTTAAAAATCCTCCTCTACTAAGGCGATGCCGGGTAGCCACTGCTAGTTGTTTCTGAATGTACATTACTGTGTGACGATTTTTTTTAATGTATAATTTTTTATTGTATTTAATTTCTTTTCTGCTATTGTAATTAATATCATCATATATCATATATTATATATCTTATATCATATATAATGTCATTATATATCGAAGCTGTATTTACCAAGATAGAAATAAACAATGAATGGAACCTTAATTATTTCTGAATACAAAGTGTGTCAAAAAGTACAAAAAATCTCGATACATTTTTTACACACCTTATATATATATATATATATATATATATATATATATAAGGTGTGTAAAAAATATATCGAGATTTTTTGTACTTTTTGACACACTTTGTATTCAGAAATAATTATGGTTCCATTCATTGTTTATTTCTATCTTGGTAAATACAGCTTATAAATCTCAAATCCCCGCATAGTACAATAGCACTTCATTTTAACACCTTATCACACAACCTTAAACACCTCAAATGCATCTTATTAGAACACGCATTTCCAACAACGCAATCTAGAAAACAATCAGAAACTAAATGGATTCTAAAATTACAAACGCACGTGAAGGGATTAAACGCAGATATCGGAATTCTCCGTTATTATAAATATTTCACAGACGCTGCCACTGTCGATAACAACAGAGACAAAGAAAACGTTGAACAGTAACATTTGACAAAGGGTATCTAACGAACCTGAAAATTTATGAGAAAAAATAATTAAAAAAATAAGTGAATCCAATACTCCATAATATCGAGTTCATTCATTTATACATTTTTAATGCTTCATAATAACGCCCAATTTAAAAAAATTTTTTTTTAAATATATATATATATATATATATATATATATTATATCCTATTTTAAAATGGGAAATATTAAAAATAGCCTAAATATAAGTCAGGTTAAAAGTTTTGCCTCTTATGAATGGAGGAAAAAATCGCTACAGCTTCATATAAAAATACTAGCGAATTACTTAATTCAAGATCGGAGGGTTTAAATACGTTTAAGCTTAAAAAGTCTGTCTTCTTGGCCAATAAAAATGACTAATTTCGCGAAACATATAAAAGGTTTAATGCGTGTGTGTTTGAAGAGAAGAGATTTTTACTTGTAAAAGAAGAGAAAGAAAAGTAAAAATATTGATTATGATAATGATTAATTTTGATTTTCAATTTTACTTTGATATTGATAATATTTTCTTTTGAATTATTGTATCTAAATGTACATTTCCTGTTTGACAATCTTTTTTTAAAATTTATTTATAATCTTTTTTAATGTATTTGATTGCTTTTTTGGTTATTGTTATTATTATCATCATATTTAAGCTTTTGTGTGTGTGTGTTTGAAGAGGGGAGATTTTACTGGTCTTAGAAAAGAAAAATAATAAATATTTTCTCCATTCTTGTTTATTTTCTTGGTTATTATGTAGTTAGCGTCTTGAGAATAAGCAAGATTCCCATCTTGCACAAGAATTCTGCGCGCAATCTTAAACAAGACGTGGAAGCAACACCCCATGAGAAAACAGCTGTACGGCCACCTGCCCCATCTCACACAAACCATCCGTGTGAGTTGGACAAGACATGCTGGGCACTGCTGGAGAAGCAAGGATGAATTCATAAGTGACGTCCTCCTGTGGAAGCCATCACATGGGCACGCCAGATTGGGCCGTCCAGCAAAAACGTACATAGACCAACTCTGCGCGGATACTGGGTGCTGAACAGAGGACCTCCCTGGAGCAATGAATGATAAGGACGGTTGGCGAGAGATTGTGATGGATATCCGTGCTGCTAGTGCGATATGATGATGATGATGATGATGATGTAGTTAGCTGTCTGATGAAACTGGGCTCATTTATTGAGTTCTGGTCGAAATAGATTTATAATAAGCAAAGTTAAGTTAAGTTTTTCTTTCTTATTGAAAGTGTAAATATTGCCACATCGACACCAACACATAGGAGGCTTATGCAGACGACCGTACGACCTTGCGCCTCCTCTCCAAACAAGGAACGAAAAGGAGTGAAAAAAAGAGGAAAGAAGCCGTCATAGAAAAGAGAGCCAGAAGGAAAGAGAGACAACAGCAACTCCAGCAAGCATCACCGTTTTGTTTGCAATCACTGCACCAGAGATTGCCATTCAAAAATTGGTCTGTTCAGCCAGTCCCGCAGTTGCAGATAAAAAAGTGGACACTACGCCATTGTCTTTAGTAGAAGGAAAAATACCAACAAGTATTGCTTTACCATGTAGAATTTATTTAACAAGATCATGATCGAAGAGAGGGGAGTTATTGCAACCCCAAAGGAATCTCGAAAGGGTAAAACTCAAATCAGAAACCGAAAAGTTAAACAAATTATTTAAAGACAATATCCCAACGGTCAACATCCCCGAAGTGAACAACCAAATTTATTCGGGAACAAATTTAGTCTGGGATAAAATTGTTATCCCGCCAAAAACAAATACAACGGGCGGGAAATCGTGGCAGAAGGTTTGGTAGGTTGGTTAAATTTTTACGGCATGTCAACCCTTGTTGGGTTATTTTATGCCAAAGACATTTTGTTTTATTCATTCCTGGGTATTTAATTTTTTTCATGCACATTTTTTCTAATAATCATTTTTTGATCTATGTAACCCATATATAGTACCCTTACAGGTAATACCATTCCTAAAAGGTTTAATTTGGTTTCTTTATTTAATGGCATATCAACTTTTGTGGGTTATTTAATGTCAAAGCCGTTCTTGGAGAAGAACAGTAGTAGTAGTAGTACAAGAGGAAAAGAACTTGTCATCTAGTGGATGTTGCCGTCTCGGCCGACCATTGAGTGAAAATTGAATATAACGAAAAGGTAAACAAATACTTGGACCTTGCCGGAGAACTGAGAGAACTGTGGTAAAGCTTATGCCAATTGTAATTGAGGCCCTTAGAACTCTCCCCAAGGGTATGAAAAAGAATTTGGATGAGCTGGAAATCAGAAGAAGAATCGAGGCCATCCACACTACAGTATTGCTATGATCGGCTAGAATATTCAGAAGAGTCCTGGAGACCTGAAGGGACTTGCTGTCACTCAGCCTTCAGTGAACCACCGGTACGTCAATTGTGAAAAACTCAATAATAATAATAATAATAATAATAAATAATAATAATAATAACAGTGGAAAATTGAGACCATCCAGACAACAAGATTGTTGAAATCAGCTGGAATACTCAGGAGAGTCCTGGAAACATGAGGAGAGTTGTTGTCACTCAAACTGCGGTGAAAGACCATCAGCTTTCGCTGGCGTGAAAAAATCACAATAATAATAATAATTTAAAAATGAAAGAAAACGAAAAACTATGGAATATGAGGGTGAAAGTGATACCAATCGTAGTTGGGACACTTGGAACAATACCCAATTGTTTGAGAAACAGACTGGAAGATTTGGATATCAGAGTAAAATCAAGACCATTTAGACAACAACATTATTAAGATCGGCTAGAATACTCAGAAGAGTTCTGGAGACCCGAGGAGATTGGCCGTCATTCAGCCTCCAGTGAAAGCCCACCATCTAAGCGTGGGTGTGAAAAACTCTCAATGAGTGAAATGATAATAATTATCATGACCTGTGGATATACCACAGTATGATAATTTAATTATTACAACATTTGATATGCTTACTTAAGAGCTATAGCCAAATAGTTCAATATGTAAAAAGTATAATAATCTTGATTTAACTCGCTCTTAGTCTTTTTTTTTTCAATCCTTCTTTTCATCTTTTCATTATGTTCGATTGAAACAGAATAGCGTTATCGCTTCCACGCGCTCACACCCTCTCTCAATCTTTCACCTGCTCACTTTTTTTTTCTTTCTTATCATTTATTTTCTGTGTAGCATGTCCTTTTCACTTCCCTTTTTTCCTTTATAATAAAAACGGAATGGTCTATTATTTAGCTCAGGTGACAACACTCATCAGAAATAAGAATTCGACAGATAAGAAACACCAGCTAATCAGGATTTACATTTCATCTTGGACGATTTGGATGGTTTCATTTTTAACCAGAGTGTGTTGCAAGATAATAACGGTCGTACCTTTAAAGAACACGAGTAGTATTAATATATAGATTTTGACTTGTATTTTATTTCGTCATTATTTTTCCGTTTACATCGAAACTCACTGACGCCGAAAAGCTGCAACAGTAATGGTTGAAATGCCTCGGCTAAATATTAAAAATAAAAACGAATTCAGTTCTATTAATACAAATGTATAAACACTGATTTTATAACCAGGAATTATTTCGGTAAATTAATTTGAATTTTCAGAAATAGTTTGCACAACTCATTTGCATATTTTTACTAAAATAATGGGCAGGTTTAGCTTGGTCGTTAAAGCATTCGCTTTAGGAACCGCAAAGTTCGAGGCACGATGTCGGTTTTAAACAACTCACGGTATGATTAGGTAATAATAGGTTAAATAAATAAAAAAAAGTTGAGTCTGAAAAAAAAAAAATTGAATTCCCAACAAGAATGAATAAAAGAAAATTGGGCTGAGTGTTGAAATAGGTCGGAAAAGTAAAACGGAAAAGTTTGGAGTGGGCATAGAATTTAAGGAATTTAGAAATTACTAAGGATACGAATTATGTTATTTTTGGCAGTTTTATTGAATTTATCAACTGCATGTTTTAACACAAAAATAACAGAATTCTTATCCTTAGTAATTTCTAAATTCCTTAAATTCTATGCCCACACCAAACTTCCGTTTTACTTTTCCGACCTATTTCAACACTCAGCCGAAAATTGTCTTCGGCATAAAATAACCCAACAACGGTTGACATGCCGTAAAATCCAGCTAAAAACCACCCAACCAAAATAATTTGATTTCTACGAGGGTGTAAAGATTTCGAATCATGTCAACTAGCTCCACTATCCTTAAAACCGAAGTAGTAATAGTTTTAAATATGTGTTTCAAAATGTTGAATTTGAAAAAAAAATGAATACCTAAGAATGACTCAAAGAAACTTGTCTTTGGGTTGATATAACCCAACAAGGGTTGACATGCCGTAAAATCCAACCAACCAACAAGCCAAACAAAAATAATTTGATTTCTGTGAGGGTGTGAAGATTTCAAATCATGTCAACTAGCCCCACCACCCTTAAAACCGAAGTAGTAATAGGTTGAATATATAAACAATGAGTTAAAAAAAGTTGAGTTTGAAAAAAGATTGAATACCCAACAAGAATGAATAAAAGAAAATATTCTTCGGCATAAAATAACCCAGCAAGGGTTGACATGGCGTAGAATCCAGCGAAAAAAAAAAAACAACAAAAAAAACAACAAAAAACGAGGCAACCAAAATAATTTGATTTCTTAGAAGGTGTGAATATTTAAACTGATATATCCAGGTTAAGGGATATATTATGAAGTTGGTATTTGGCATATTATCGCAGGTAGTAGTTAGTGCGTCGAATAGCAGCACGTCTTCAGAGCAGTCGTGGTGTAGTCTGGCAAGTAAGTTTAGGTTTAGGTTCCTATACCAACACAGTGTCGAATATTTATACATGACACTGTCCAATCAGATTATAGTGAGGGGGTACTAAGGTATTTACATATTCATTACATCATAAATAATGTCAACTAGCCCCACCACCCATAAAGCCGAGGTAGTGATAGGTTAAAAAGATTGAAAAAAAAATGAGTTTTAAAAATGTGTTTTAAAAAGTTGAGGTTGAAAAAACAATTGAATACCCAGCAAGAATAAACAAAAGAAAATTGTCTTCGGCATAAAATAACCCAACAACGGTTGACATAACGTAGAATCCAGCCAAAAAAAACAAAAAACAACAAAAAACCAAAAAACAAAAAACGAGGCAACTAAAATAATTGGATTTCTATGAAGGTGTGAATATTTAAATCATGTCAACTAGCCCCATTACCCTTAAAACCGATCCCATCTATGGGTTAAATAGAAAAATGTATTTATAAAAAAATTGTATTATCCATTAAGAATTGATTTATTTCAAAACTTTATCGGCATTAAATGACCCACTGAGGTTGATATGCCGTAAAACAAAACAAAAACAAAAACAAACCTTAAAACCGAGGTAGTGATAGGTTAAATAGATTGAAAGAAAAACAGTTTTAAAAATGTGTTTAAAAAAGTTGAGGTTGAAAAAAAAATGAATACCCAGTTAGAATAAATATAAAAGAAAATTGTCTTTGGCATAAAATAACCCTGATGGGTTGGGGGGGGGGGGTCAACCGTAAAAATCTAACCAACCACGAGAACATGTTCAACATGTAAATATTTATACTTTCCTCTCTTATTGGCTGTCTGAAAACTTATCTACTAAAAATCTATTTTCCTATTAGGACATTTCTCTTATACAACTATGTATAAGCTGAATACCACAATACTACCAACCATGGCTGACACCATCACTGGCTTGAACTACTTTGCTAACGTAATATCTGTATTTACCAAACCCTCCACATTAGCAGGGTGTGACACAAGGTCATTTTTAAGCAGATTTGAACAGATTTGAATTCAGAGTTTTTGTTCTTTTAGACCAGTTGCCATACTATGGTTAAAGAGCCCATCTGCCCTACTATTTATCCATAGCTGGAGGGAGAGTAATTCAATTCATATCTTTCCTAAGGGTATTAACATTAAGTGAAATGCAAACAGCCATGTCCAGGATTAGAACTCGGTTCATCATTTCCATAAGCATTACACCATAAACACCTCCCATAATATACAATCTGCAAATTAACGCATACAAAAAATTGCAAAACTTTTGACTCAACCTGGTATCTTAAGGTCTTTTTCTCAATCAAGACCATTCATTTTTTTTTCATTATTTTACTTTTATGAAAACAACATATACATACATATATCAATACCCTTGAGAAAGGTATGAATCAAAAATTCTTCTCCCAACCAACAAATCAATTTCAGACACCATCTTTTTTTTTTGTTTTCTCAATAAAAAGTTCGAACAGCCATGTACAGTGCAAAAACCATATTACATCGTTTTATTTATTTAATTTTTTGGGCTGTTTTTTTTATGTTTCGATTTTTTTTGTTCACCACGGGGGTCAGAGTTTTCTATTTGTTTTTATCGTTGAAAAAAAAAAATCAAAATGTAAATAAGAAAAAAAAAAAAGTCATGAAGCGAAAGTAAAACCACAATCAATAAAATGAACAGACTTTTTTTTAACAGCGTCGATTATTTTGATTTTGATTAAAAGATTTGTTACGGTGTATCACACTGCTAAACGAGTAGATACGACAGATTGCATTTACACATATCTATTTATGTCAGTCTGTTCATATCCCCTCTCTCTTTCTCTCTCTCTCTCTCTCTCTCTCTCTCTATATATATATATATATATATATATATATATATATATATATATATATATATCCCACTTATTAATTACACATATCTATCTACCTATCTGTCTGTCTGTCGGTCTGTCTCATTAATTACACATATCTATCTATCTATCTATCTATCTATCTATCTGTCTGTCTGTCTGTCTGTCTGTCTGTCGGTCTGTCTCATTAATTACACATATCTCTCTCTCTCTCTCTCTCTCTCTCTCTCTCTCTCTCTCTCTCTATATATATATATATATATATATATATATATATATGTCTGTTCATATCTATCTATCTATCTATCTATCTATCTATCTTCAGATGTATATATATATATATATATATATATATATATATATATATATATATGATATATATATATATATATATATATATATATATTTAATCAATACTTATATCTATAAAGTAGATATATTTTATCTATCCTTTTCTTATATCTATCTCAGTCTGTCCAATATCTATCTATCTATCTATCTATCTATCTATCTATCTATCAGCCTATTCATATATATCTATTTATCTACCTCAAACTGTTCATATCTATCTATTCATCAATCTCCAT
>CM042175.1:32720945-32725945 GCA_023376005.1 Doryteuthis pealeii
AGTTTAATTCTATTACGATTCTTGTCGCTATTTTAGACGTTTAGCTTTCCTATTGGTAAATTCAATGCTAGAAAAAGGGGGGTAGTCTCAGCAGTTGAAATGATTTTTACTATAAGATTTCATTTTTATTATGAAAATGTATTGGACAAAGATTTTTACTATAAAAATGCATTGGACAAGGATTTTTACTATAAAAATGTATTGGACAATGATTTTTACTATAAAAATGCATTGAACAATGATTTTTTTCTATAAAAATGCATTGGACAATGATTTTTACTATGAAAATGCATTGGACAATGATTTTTACTATAGAAATGCATTGGACAATGATTTTTTCTATAAAAATGCATAGGGCAATGATTCTTACTATGAAAATGCATTGGACAATGATTTTAACTATAAAAATGCATTGGACAATGTTTTTCACTATAGAAATGCATTGGACAATGATTTTTTTCTATAAAAATGCACTGGACAATGATTTTAACTATAAAAATGCATTGAACAATGATTTTTACTATAAAAATGCATTGAACAATGATTTTTCCTATAAAAATGCATTGGACAATGATTTTTACTATAAAAATGCATTGGACAATGATTTTCACTATAAAAATGCATTGGACAATGATTTTAACTATAAAAATGCATTGGACAATGATTTTTACTATAAAAATGCATTGAAAATGATTTTTTCCTATAAAAATGCATTGGACAATGATTTTTACTATAAAAATGCATTGAAAATGATTTTTACTATAAAAATGCATTGGACAATGATTTTTACTATAAAAATGAATTGGACAATGATTTTTACTATAAAAATGCATTGACTAATGATTCTTACTATAAAAATACACTGGACAATGATTTTTACAATAAAAATGTATTTGAAATGATTTTTACTATAAAAACACATAGGAAATAATTTTTACTATAAAAATGCATTGAAAATGATTTTTCTATAAAAATGCATTGAAAATTATTTTAGTTATTTTCTTTACTGCATTTCTGGTGATTTACTGCCACATCAAGTCATTTTTATAAACAAAAGACTCGTGTTGCTTACACTACCTGCAGTTGCTTAAGTTATCACCCAATTAAGTATCGAACAGGCTGATCGCTGACCACTTTCCCTAAGCCGGCCGCCAAACATATATATATATATATACTGATTAAAAATATCACTTGTAAAATGTCCGAATCTAATTTCAAAATGTCTCGATAACGAGATTTGCAAAACAACGTTGATTAATTTGAAGAGGAATAGAATCATTAATACATTTGCCAAAATAGTCGATTCTTATTTTATGAAAATCGATGCCATGCTTGGCAACAGTACCAATAACGACAAGTGTCAAGGATTTAATTTACACCTACTGATCTGATAAGTAGCAATCATGAGGATTTCATCGTTATATATACTAGCAGATATATGCAGCCTCCGCCGGGTGCAAGTTTTAAAGTTTTTTTTTTATGTAATAAGTTATTATATCAAATTAGAAAAGCTAATGAAACTAAATAAGAATACAGATAAAAAGATTTGAAACAGAGGGGGTGAAAAAAAGAACAATTGAAAGTTTCTCTTCCATCGCTCTCGTCTTTCATTGCTAAAATTTTATAATTTAACTATTTAATTAAATTAGGAAGTAAAGAATAAAATGACAGGTATTTCTTCTTGTTAATGGATTTATTTTAAGATTTATCCCCGAGATCTTTGCTTATATTCATTAAGATAAAACCAAACAATTAGAAATCAATAATACTAAGCATATATTTATTATAATCAATTTTTTTATATCAATATGCAAATAAGCCTTCCCGTTCACACAATAAACTACTATTAAATTAGAAAGGCTAATGAAACTAAATAAGAATGCAGATAAAAAGATTTGAAACAGAGGGGGAGAAAAGAAGAACAATTGAAAGTTTCTCTTCCATCACTCCCGTCTTTCATTGCTAAAATTTTATAATTTAACTATTTAATTAAATTAGGAAGTAAAGAATAAAATGACAGTTATTTCTTCTTGTTAATGGATTTATTTTAAGATTTATCCCCGAGATTTTTGCTTATATTCATTAAGATAAAACCAAACAATTAGAAATCAATAATACCAAGCACATATTTATTATAATCATTTAAAAAAAATATTAATATGCAAATTAGCGTTCCCGTTCTCAATGTAAACTGCTATTTTGTTGTATATTTAAATACAATTGGATGTTGTTAGTTTGTAGATATAGTCAAGAATATTAATAATGTAAAACGATTTTGTTAATAACTGAAGTTTAAATAAAAATAAAATCATGGAGAATGTGACGTACATAACTAAAGGATGGAAATACAGTGAGGAAATTAATCCGACATTATGAGAAGAAAATATTTTAAAAATATAACAAACACAGGAAGTTGCGTATATATGGATTATATGTATTTATATATTGTTTTAATCTTCTTATTTTTCTAACATTAATATTCCATATGAAATACATCATATCTTTGTTAACTTTTTGTTCTCCGCCTATTCACGTTCATGCATACGTCATCATGTGATCTTCACCTTCCATTTTTGCACATGCATTGATCACGTCATTTGCCTTCGTAAACAAACGTGCATATAAAAATTAACGGTTAATAACATCAGATTCACACATTCACTATACACTTAACATCTTTCATTTTGTCCCTCACATAAACATTACTTAACAGTGTCCTGAAGATGGTACAATATACCGAAATGCTTAAGTATTGACACAAAAAAATTGTTTCCAGATCATAACATCCTGTGTTTGTTATATTTAAAAAATATTTTCTTCTCATATATAATATAATAATATATATATATATATATATATATATATATATATATATATATATATTGTTACAGTGTTTGTAGGGTAGAGTAACAAAAATCAAAATTCCATGTTATTTGTAATGTGAGTAACAATTTTATTTTAAGTAGAATTTTATAAGAACATTGATGCTATTTCATGAGTAACATCAGTAACAATTATAAGTAGAATTTTATAAGAACATAAATGTTATTTTATGAGTAACACGAGTAACAATTTTAAGTAGAATTTCATAGAAACATAAACATGAGTAAATATTGTAAGTAAAATATTATAAGAACATAATTGCTATTTTATGAATAACGTGAGTACAATTTAATAAGAATATGAATACCTTTTTATGAGTAACATGAGTAACTATTGTAAGATACATTTTATAAGAAACATATGTAACATTTTACAAGTAAAATGAGTTATATTTTATAAGTAATAAATAATGAAAGGCTTTGCTTTTTTGCAGGAGAATTTTACCCAACAAACTGTTCTAGAGTGACCAGATTTCTAAATAAATCTGGTTGCTACCTCAATAAGGAAAGTAAAAAGATAAAACAAAATTTACCAAAAATGCCAAAACAAATACTTCCATTTCCTGTGTTTGTTATATTTTTTAAATATTTTCTTCTCATAACTAAAGGAATATAGTTTCGGTTATAGATAGATAAACACACAATCTTCATCATAATAACATTTGTTAGTTCACCCTTTTCAAAATAAAGACCCTGCCACTAATGAGGCCACCAGTTGGTTGTGGGTGGTGACCCGTGATAACTAAGGAGGGAATCCTGGTGGCTGTCCATGACATGCAACACTTTACTTTTGCCCCTGGGCTGGACGGGAAATCAAAGAGATCCCCCTCCGATTAATCGGTTGGACATATCAAGCCCTAGCACCTATATGATTATACTGATTGTATTGCTCTTACGACAAAACCCCAACAATTTTTCTCATATACTAAAACAGGGGTGCCTTATATTTCATATGGTCCGATCTTCTTAACTGGTTAAAATCCTTCATTCTCAACACCCTTGGGCAACACTCCTCACCATGTGAAATGTCATCTGGGGTACTACAGGGATCTGTTCTTGCCGCCCTTTGGTTTGTTGCATATATCAATGGACAATAAGATCTGGACACAGTGCAGCAATCGATCACTGACAGACAACTCTAATTGGCTGTGGACAAATGTACCCCCATATATTTTGGGGGGAAAAACCCATCCTACATATACTCCCTCCACGACACTAATATCAACGAATCTTCTTGTGAACGTGATCTGGGTATTACTGTCAGCCGTGATTTATGTTGGACGAAACACATCTCTAAAATTGTCAAGAAGGCCAAGGGTGTCCTGGCGTCCCCCAGCAAGGTCTTTGTCAGCCGCTCACCAACTATCAATTTAAAGCTACACAAAGCTATGATGCGACACTTAGAATTCGCATCAACAATCTGGAACTCCTACCACGCTCAGAACATTAACTTTTGTGTCGATGATTCCAGCAAAATTGTTTTAATGTTCAGTTAAGAAATAAAGATGGCCGACGATGACGGACCTAAATCCTTTGAGGGGCAAAAATCAAATCCTGCCAAGAAGATAATTAATAAGGACCCCATCCTCACCCCCAAAAATTTCTTACGTTCACTAAACTCTAAAGATCCTTGATATAATTCGTTTGTAGCTCTTTCACGCCCCCCCCTATAGGCCCCCCCTCCCACTTAAAAGTAATCTTATTAATGATGTCAATGATTCTGTTTCGAGAATAAATTCTATATATAATACGTTTATCACCTCTGAAATAAGGTCATCTATTTTTAGAGAAATTGACGTCTAGGGTTTAATCACTGTAACTTGTCAATTATCTATCTATCTGTCTATCTATCTTTCTATCTATCTATCTATCTATCTATCTATCCTAGTCTCTATCTATCTATCTATCTATCTATCTATCTATCTATCCTAGTCTCTATCTATCTATCTATCTATCTATCTATCTATCCTAATATCTCTCTCTCTCTCTCTCTCTCTCTATCTATCTATCTATCTACCATAGTCTCTATATATCTATCTATCTATCCTAGTATCTATCTATCTATCCTAATTTCTATCTATCTATATATCTATCTATCTATCCTAGTATCTATCTATC
>CM042175.1:32733445-32760945 GCA_023376005.1 Doryteuthis pealeii
AAAAGTATTCTTTTTTCTCATTTGACTTCCTGTCGCCATGGTGACAGTCTTTTAATATATACATTTTCTTTTGAGGAGTAAATTTTTCTGTTATGCAATTCAAATTATTGTTGATTTTCCATCTGATGAGACGGAATTTTGGGGAGCTTTATTAAATCAACTTAGATTTATAAAGGCCCCAATTTTGGTCGAAATAAATTTATTATGGAATAACGGAGTTTTTCCTTCCTTTCAAAGATAAATATTGCTTTGTATATAATCTAAAAAGTTTATTATAGATTGAGCTCTCTGTAGTGTTTTAAAGATTCGCTGTATTTATACATACTGGATCATACAATAATAATACAGTGTGTCTTAGATATCACATATAGAATCATCCCTTACTACCAAGTTTTAGATACCTCTCATCATATATATATATATATATATATATATATATATATATATATATATATATATATTTGTATGAAATATAAGCAGATTTTTCTCTTGGTGTGATTGTACAATCCACAGAGAATATATTCAAGAAGATAGAATCTGGATTTGCATTTAGAAACGCTTCCATTCTTTCTCAGCGGGAAAGCAATCAGCAAACTTTACGTGTCTAATTTATGGTCGATTTGTTGAAGGAATCGAATCAGTGTTAGAGCACAAGACTGGAGGCCACTGAGTTAGAGGAGGAAGAGGCAAACGTCATCCCATGTTCATCAGAACTTGGGATGGGGGGTGGGGAAATGAGATAGCAGTTGCTTGCAAATACTATGAATCTTTTCTTGTTAAAAATGATTAACGAATTTTAAAATGATTGGAAATTAGATCGAGTTGAATCGTCAATTTCCTTTCGCTTGATAACTGAAGTCTTTACGATCCTTACAATAAGAAAACTTTCCAAATCGTCTTGTTTCTTTCCTTAGATCATCATCATCATCATCATCATCATCTCTGTAACGACTTTTATGGCCATTTTTAGGCTTCAAGTGAGAGCACTTTACAGAGAAGATCCCTTGTGTTAAGCAGAGCGCTATCTTTAACGAAGAAACCTTTGGTTGTTCCTTGGTTCCCTTAGTGCTGGGTATGATCCTTTGGTTTCCCTTAGTGTTGGGAATGATCGTTTGGTTGTTCCTTAGTGTCCCTCAGTGTTGGGTATGATCCTTTGGTTGTTCCTTGGTTTTCCTTAGTGTTGGGTATGATCCTTTGGTTGTTCCTTGGTTTACCTTAGTGTTGGGTATGATCCTTTGGTTTCTCCTTAGTGTTGGGTAAAATCCCTGCGTTGAGCAAAGTCATTGGTTGCAGGTCCGTTCGTCAATGTCGAATAACATGCAAATGAACGGCTTTCAATATCAGTGATTAAATAGTCAACTAACCACGTATTCGAGCTTTTGATTGGCTGAATTTAATCCACGTGACCACGCCAAGTCTATAAGTTTAAGTGGTGGACCACAGCACACCTTATATACCAGAATATTCCATCATCATCATCATCATCATCATCATAATCATGTCGTGCTAACAGCACGGATATCCATGAAAATCTCTCGCCAACCGTCCCTCTAATTCATTGCCTCAGCACAGCATCTAGTATCCACACAGAGCTGTTTAATGTAAGTCTTTGCTGAAAGATCCCGCACTGGCGTTTCCATGTGCTGGTTTTCACAAGAGAACGTTGCTTATGAGTTCGTCTTTGTTTCTCTAGCAATGTCCGGAATGTCTTGTATATGAAAAAAAAAATTAAAAAAATCCTTACATAAGAAAACTAAGATAGGCATGAATAGACGACGGCATCAAATACATCGTAAAGTAAAATTTGATAGAGAATTGTAAAAAAACCCAAAAAAACAAAAAAAATAAAACAGGGTCTAGAAGAAAGAGGAATGAAAACGATGTTGAAAAAAAATGAGAAAGGAAAGAATCGAAAAAAAGAGAGGAAGGGGCACGATGTTATTGAAAAAGAGAAAGAAAAAGAAAAAAAAGAAGGAAAAAATGAAAGAAAATAAAAAGGAATGCCGTGTTTGGATGAAAGAGGAAGAAAAAGAATGTGTCGTAAAAAAAGGAAAGAAAACCATATTTGGAAAAAAGAAGGAAAAAAGCGAATGAAAAAAAACGAAGAAAGAAAAACCATGTTTGGTTAAAAGAAGAAAAAATCTTCATTCTATTATTCATTCATCATTTATAAATTAAAAAAAAATCTCTCGTGTTATGAATTAATCACGATTAATTTTCACGGCTGAAAACACACACACACACACACACACACACACACACACACACACATATATATATATATATATATATATATATATGTGTGTGAGTGTGTGTGGAGGAAAGGAATATATACACTTCTGGTAAAAGATTGTTGGGTATGCATTTATATATTTGCTAAAAGCGGCTACCCGGCGTTGCCTAGGTAGAGGGGGTATGGTAAAAGGTAGTCTCGCAGATTAATTATTATTGAATTGCGAGTTGGATCCTCACAAGATGCCCCATTAAGATCCTTATGTAAAAAGACCTAGCTTTGATCCAGCCACTCTGAAAAGAAAATTAATCTTTCCTATTCAAAATATTAAATGCAAAAAAAATTAATGCTGTTATCATTTAACTTTTATTTTTTAATTATCTTCACGAATATAAATCAAATCTTCCAGATTTTTGTTCGAAAACCAAGCCCTTGTGATATTTAATGTGTATATATATTTTCTTTGTCGTTAATTGTTTTATTTTCGAAGTTTACCCAGACACACAGATTCACGCAACTGCCCTTTATATATGGATAGATAGATAGATAGATAGATTAATTTGTAACAATTATATAAGTATTTATGGCTACGTGCGCTATTTACAAACTCAACACACACACACACACACACACACACACGCACACACACACACACACACACACACACTCTCTCTCTCTCTTTCTCTCTCTCTCTCTCTCTTTCTCTCTCACTCTCTCTCTATCTCTCTCTATGTGCGCTGATCTCCTTTTTCCATAAGTGTTAATACACTCTAAGGATAACCTTGTCGTCTGGGGCTTTAGAATACACCGACTGCACCTCTGCAGAGGGGTATGACCCCCCCCCCAATGGGGCCAGCTGTTGGCCGTGGTGGCAACCCGTCATGCTTAAGGATGGAACCCAGGTGGCTGAACAGTCTATGACATGCAACACTCCACCTTGGCCCTTACTTGGGCTAGACGGGCGATCAGAGAGGCCCCCTCCGATCAATCGATTGGTCAAGCCCTAGCACCTATATGATTGCCCCAACCCTATTGCCCTTATGGCAACCCCCAACCCTTTTTATTTGCTAGAAGTCTGTGGGTGAGGGTCTACATGTCATGGGAATGACGTTAAACTCTATCTGATGGTGAGGTTCCAGTTTTGGAGGTTTGGGGAATGTGGAGCACCGCTTCATCACCATTGCTCCCTGGTCCACTCTGACCCGGAGTAGAAGAACCTGTTAGGGTTCCATCTATGGGTTAAATAGAAAAAAATGTGTTTATAAAAAACTGAGTATCCTTTAAGAATGAATTTATCGACTTTAAATAACCCACTGAGGTTGATATGCCGTAAACCAAACCAAACAGTTTCAGGATATCGCAGCTGCACAATCTTCGATTACATTCCATGAGAGATTGCGTTGGTTGGATTTTACGGCATCTTAACACTGGGGTTATCTTATGCTGAAGACTTTATTGTTTTATTCATTGGTCAATTTTTTAAACTGATTTTTTAAACACATTTTTCAAAACTAATTAAAAAAATCTATTTAACCTATGGGTGAGACCCTAAAATGTATTACCAAGACGGGTCAGAGTGGACCTGGGAGTAATGGCAATGAAGGGACACTCTATACTCCCCAGTGCTACAAGGTGTTGTATAGCATCACACCTAAGACTCTCATCCACTGCCAACTAGAACAAATATCATAAAAATGGATATCAACTTTTTTCTTTTGTAGAAGTAAATTTGGATTTAAATGAGAAATATAAATTCCGGTTGATTTCCACAAAAACAGGTAGAACTTTGGTGGTTTTTTTTATGATAGGAGTCGTTGGTTGGTTAGATTTTACGGAATATCAACCTTTTTTTTTCTTTTGTAGAAATTAATTTGGACAATATTCTATTAAATGAGAGATATTAATGCTGATTTTCACGAAATAAAAAAGGGAGAACTTTGCTGTTTTTTATGATATAGAAATTTTGTACAGGTGTGGACTGTGTTAAAGTTAGACATTCCCAAAAATTTGAGCTTCCAATTCTAAAAATTGGCAGAGTTATGTTGATTTTTAGCTCTCCAAATATGGTGGGGTTCGCGAAAAATGGCGACTTTGTGTAATCTATTTTTGTCTATAAAATGAGTTCTAGAACTTACCTACTCCTAAAAATCAGTTTATAAAAGCATTTTTACCCCCGAAATCCAAAAATGCTATCAAATGTGGCACTGATTTTGTACAGGTGTGGACAAGTCCTTTTATAAAGCAAAATTGGTAGAGACCAACCAAGACCAAAGTTCAATAAAATCCAGGCCCTAGTTTTGTCCGGGTTAAAAAAATGGCACCGCTTTTGCGATCTCGTTTTATAAGGACATTTTTTCCATTTACACCGTCAAAATCCGGTTGTTTGTTAGGGGTTAGGGTTAGGGCTTAGGGTTAGGGTTAGTTTTATAATTTTTTTTGAAACTCTAAAAATCGTTGGTTAACAATTCACATAAGAGCTTGAGTTTTCTATTTTGATGCTTATCTTTTCTTAATACCCTGAAATATTTTATATTATTTAACATTTCAGTGTAAATAGATAAAAAGAAATGAGTTTTATAATGGATTTTAAAAAGTTGAATACACAACAAGAACGAATAAAACCAACGTCTTCAGCATAAAAAAAATTTAACCTCCCGTTAAATACAAACAACCAAATCATTAACCAATTTTTTTTAACATAGCTATACTATCTAACAACACAAATAACCGTAAATTCAAGGAATCAATAGAAGGTACAGAAAAAACTAACAAAACACTACCTTTACCTTTACACTAGAATTGTACTTTCTACTTTACTAATGAACATTTTTATTCCAGTTTCAATGTGTGCATTGATTAGACTGTATGTTGAGATTGAATCTCGAAAGTATTTTCGAACATAGAGAAATCCCAAAAGTAAAAATGTGACAAATTGGTAACACTTTTGTATTGCCAATTCGCAAGTGATAGATAGAAAATGTACAATACAAAATATAAATTTGAATTGGTGTTGATCATACAATTTATAGAGTCTAACATAAATCTTATTTTTCAATTCTTCGTCGAATTATAAACTGATAAACTGAAATCAACATTTTTGATATAACTTATTATTCTTTATTATCGATACTAGAAAATGTATGCACCCTCCGGGTGCAAGTATTTAAGTTTTAATGTAATGAAATATCGTACTAAATTAGAAACGCTGATGAAACTAAATAAGAATGCAGATAAAAAGATTTTAAACAGAGGGGGATATAATCGAAAAATAGAACAACTGAAATTTACTCTTCCATCACTCTCGTCTTTCATTGTTATTTTTTCTAATTTAAGTATTTAGTTAAAAGAGGAAGTAAAGAATAAAATGACAGTTATTTGTTCTTGTTAATGGATTTCATTTAAGATTCATTGAAGAGATTTTTGCTTATATTCATTAAAATAAAACCAAACAGTTAGAAACTAATAATACTAAGCATATATTTATTAAAATTACATTTTTGATATCAATATGCAAATTAGCCTTCCCGTTCACACTGTAAACCGCTATTTTGTTGTGTATATATAAATACAATTGCATGTTATTAGTATGTAGATATGGTTAACAGTATAAATAATGTAAAACAATTTTATCAATAATTGAGGTTAAAATAAGGATAAATTCATGGTGAATGTGATGTCAATTACTAAGGGAATTGTGACTTGAGTAGTGATTTAGTTTCGATTACAGACAGAAAAACACACAATCTCCATTATAATAAGATTTGCCAACTTTATTTATCACTTGTATCGTCTCATCTCTCTTTCGGTAGCTTTTTGTAAAGAGAGATTGGTTGTTTTATTCTACGGCATATCAACACCTTTCGGGTCATTTAATGCTGAATCAAGCCGTTTTGATATCCGGTTACTTACAGTATCTGCTGTTGCTTATCTAAGTATTGAACAGGCTCATCCCTGCTTTGGGGATCTAACGGGAACCGGGGCTTTCAGTGTGACTTGACCATAAGTTAGTGGTGGGAAAGGTGCACAGAATTTCTGCTGGTGAGAAAATAAATAGTTTCAATCAATGTTTGTGATGTCACAATATATATATATATATATATATATATATATATTATATATATATATATATATAATCTAATGAGTCAGACGAACCTACTATTAGTTTCGCATAAAGCTCTTCAGGGCTAAAATCCGACTCCGAGAGTCGGATTTTAGCCCTGAAGAGCTTTATGCGAAACTAATAGTAGGTTCGTCTAACTCATTAGATTATCTTTATTACTTGGCTCTACTTAGGTATCGAGCACTTTTTATATATTAGCTTCTCCTAGCGGTTATATGAATATATATATATCTTATATACATATATATGCATATAAATTGTTTTTTCTTTTGGCCAAATACTGTACCAATAGATTATTTTTTGTTGGTACGAATATCTTGGTCTTTTCTTTTTTTCAAAAATTTTTTTCTTCCTGGTTGATGTTCGGTAGTATATTTTTACAATCAAACTTTCTGCTGGGTTTTTTCTCTCCGCAAGGATCTACCAACACGCTTGGTATATTAAATTATATATATATATATATATATATATATATATATATATATACCAGTAAGTTTTTATATTTAGTTGTCGAGTAACGGTATTGAACCCGGAACCTTGCGATTTCTAGACTAATGCTCAACCGACTAAGATAAATAGGCCGTTTCTTATCACGCAGTATTAACATTGAATCGCCAAACGGATTGTAAAGGAGTTTATTCTGTTCTTAGATAAGTTTTAATGTTATTGCCCTAACAGAAACATCTCTACGATGTGCCATTTCTACTGGGTTAGATCTCCTTCTTAATTGAATCATTTAAGGGCCGGGTTAGCTCAGTCGGTACAGTGTTCGGCTAGAAACCACAAGGTTCCTAGTTTCGATAGCGGCCCTCGCCAACTCAGCATATGCGTAGCACAGGGATCTGTGCGGTAAAGTGAGGAGCTGATGGTAGGTGTGGCGCTCCACCCCAGACTCAAAATAAATCTCTAGCGCTAGTGAAAAGGGGATAGACTCCACGCCGATTGGCTTATACTGATATTAGGCCGCCCCGACGACTTTACTTTTACTTGGCGTCTTCAATGTACGAGGGTTAGTCAAAAAGTAATGCCATTCTTTTTAAGATTCCTACTCGAACATTCTATTCAAAGAACCGGTCCTCCTGAAATAAAAAAAAGAATTAAAACAAAAAGAAGAAAAAACGGTAGAATCATCATTTTTTTTTTCTCTGTTACATGAAACCAAATTATTACCACAATGGATGCAACGATGCTGAACAATTTTCCCAGAATGTCGGGATTTCTGCCAGATTCTTATTACTTCCCAGGTTTCGCGAAAATACAGTTTTTAGGGGACGGGAGGGGAGGCGAAAATAAGCGGAATATTCCAATCATAATTCTAATACAAGACAACATAAATCCGGATTCTGTTTTTAGCAAAAAATTTTTTTTTTCTTGGATGTTATTTTTGGCAAAAAAACGAATCTTCTTTCTCCGGGACGTTTAGTTTGAGGAATTTGGGGGAAAATACAATATCATGTTGGAAAGATTTGTCGAATTAAGTGGAGGATTTTTGTACAAGAATCCCCGGGGGAAAACCTTTTTAACACCGGTTTTATTTTTGGTTTTTGAGAATTACGAATTTATCAAGAATTGCTAAATAAACATCCAAGATTGTTAATTAAGAGGTCAGCATAAAATCTTTTGTCCTGTCAGGAGGAATGTGAACAATTATCCGACCTGGAAGTTTGGAATTTTTCTCTCCGGATATTTTTACATTCTTTTTTTCTGGGAGTTGAATTTGGATTTTTTCCATGATAGAAATGGATATCAACCTTTTTTTCCCCCTTTTGTAGAAGCAAATTTAGATTTAAATGAAATATATCAATTCCGGTTGATTTTCAGGAAATAAAAATTTGGAGCGATGTTTTTATTATAAGAGTGGTTAGTAGGCTGGATTTTATGGCATATCAAATCTTGTAGAGTTATTTTATGCCGAAAACATTGTTTTATTGGTCTGGTGGTTGGTTTTGAAGGTTATCACAATGCAAGTGTAAAGTGGCGGATTTTTGTACAAGAATCCCGACGGAAACCTTTTTAACACCAATTTTGTTTTTAAAGAATTACGTAATAGTAATCGTTTGTCAAATGTTGCAACACAAACACCCAAGAATGGTAATTAGAGGTCAGCATAAAAGATGCAATTGTAGAAAAAACAACTTTTGTCCTGTCAAGGGGAATGTGAACAATTATCCGACCCGGAAGTTTGGAATTTTTCTCTCCGGATATTTTTTCTGGGAGTTGAATTTGGATATCAATTTCGGATGATGTTCACGAAAACAGATGGAACTGTGCATTTTTTTAACGATGGGAGTGGTTGATTGGAGTTAAAGGCATGTCAACGCCTATCGGGCTATTTTATGCCGAAGACTTTGTTTTATTTGTTCTTTTGGGAAATTCAATTTCCTTTTTCAAACAATTTCTTTAAACACAATTTTACAAATTTAAAAAAAATATATATTTCATCATTTCGGATGATGTTCACGAAAACAGATGGAACTGTGCTTTTGTATAAAGTTGGGTGTGGTTGGTTGGATTTTACGGCATATCAACACTTATTAGGATATTTTATGCCGAAGACTTTGTTTTATTTGTTCTTTTTGGGATTTAAATGTTATTTTTATAACAATCTCTTTAAACACATTTTTAAAACTCATTTATTTTTTTACATTTTTTTCTTGGAAGTGAATTTAGAATTTTTCCATGATAGAAGTGAATATCAACCATTTTTTTTTCTTTTGTTGAAGCGAATTTAGACAATCATCTATTAAATGAGAGATATTAATTCCGGCTGATTTTCACGAATAAACTTCGTAGAACTTCGTTGTTTTTTATGATAGCAGTGGTTGGTTGGTTAAATTTTATGGCATGCCAATCCTTGTCGGGTTATTTTATCCTGAAGACTTTGTTTTATTCATTCTTTTTGTGTATTCAAGTTTGTTTTAAAACTCATTTTTAACATTTTTAAAACTCATTTTTAAAAAATCTCTTTTGAACACCGATTTTGTTTTTTGTTTTTGTATCATGAGAATTATGAACGAATCGTTTGTCAAGTGTTGCTACACAAAAAACCAAGAACGGTAATTAAGAGGTCAGTTGGTTTGTTGGTTGGTTGTTTTGTTTTACGGCATATCAACCTCAGTGGGTCATTTAATGCTGATTAAGTTTTGAAATAAATTCATTCTTAATGGATAATCAGTTTTGTTTATAAACATGTTGTACTATTTAACCCATAGACGGGACCCTAACAGGTACTACCACTCCGGGTCAGAGTGGACCAGGGAGCAATGGTGATGAAGGGGTGCTCCACATTCCCCAAACCTCAAAAACTGGAACCTCGCCATCAGATAGATTTTAACGTCATTCCCAGGACATGTAGACCGCAGCCACCGCCTTCTAGTACCCATATGATAAAAATGGATTGGGGCTTGCCATAAGGGCAATAGGGTCGGGACAATCATATAGGTGCTAGGGCTTGACGTGACCAACCGATTGATCGAAGGGGCCCTCTCTGACCGCCCGTCTAGCCCAAGAAAGGAACAAAGTGGAGTATTGCAAGTCATGAACTGCTCAACCACCTGGTTTCCATCCTTAAGCATCACGGGTCGCTATCCACGGCCAACAAGTGGTCCCATTAGGAGAGTCTTACTCCTCTGCAGAGGTGCAGTCGGTGTATTCTAACGCCACAGCCAACAGGGCGGAAGAGGTCAGTATAAAACATGCATTTATGGAAAAACAACTTTCGACCTGTCAGGAGAAATGTGAACAATGATCCGACCCGGAAGTTTGGAATTTTCTCTATTTTTACATTAAATATCACAAGGGCTTGGTTTTCAAACAAAAATCTGGAAGATTTGATTTATATTCATGAAGATAATTAAAAAATGAAATTTAAATGATAACAGCATGATTTTTTTTTTTTTGCATTTAATATTTTGAATAGGAAAGATTAATTTTTATTTTCAGAGTGGCTGGATCAACACAAGGTCTTTTTACATAAGGATTTTAATGGGGCATCTTGTGAGGATCCAACTCGCAATTCAATAATAATTGATCGGCGAGACTCTCTTTTTAGCCTCCTCTACCTAGGAGACGCCGGGTAGCCGCTTCTGGTTAATATATAAATGCACAGAATCCTTTACCAAAAGTGTTAGGGTTAGGATTAGGGTTAGAGTTTAGAGTTAGTTTAATGGGAAAATGAATAAATAATTTGGGTTCTGTTTTTTCTGGGTCACCCTGTATACCAGTGACCCAGAAAAAACAGAACCCACAAATTTTGCAAAACACTGTTAATTTTAACTAGGGGGTTTAGGGTTAGGGTCGGGGTTGGGGTTTATGGTTAGTTTAATGTGAAAATAAATAAATAATTTGGGTTCTGTTTTTTCTGGGTCACGCTAATTTTGACACCTTTGTGCAAGTTCAGCCAGTTAATTATACCTTAGACTTTACAGTTTACCTGGCTTTACACAAGTTATTTTCTATAAGAAATAGAAATTTAAAAAAAGCTAAAATACTTTTGATATATACTCTGTTACAGAAAAATACTTTAATTTTTTTATTTCATTTTTCATATCATTTTATTTTATTTTATTTATTTTTTCAAAAATTAAACTAACGTCAAAATAAAACATTTTAGGTGAAAATAAAATAAGAAAATAAAAATAAAGATGAATAATAACACCACGGCCACGAGCAAAATACCGGTCAAAGTGGATAATTTACTAAAGGAAAGCTGAGCTTAGCTGAGGCACAAGGCCTGAAGAATGGGGTACCCGGTGAGAATCGAACTCACTAACGATGCTCTGGTAACCCAGTTTGATATAGCCTATCATTATCAAACATCAAAACATTGACTTAGAAGACCGTACTGTAACAGTAGTCAATATAAGGGTTTTTTTTCTTGGATGTGAATTTGAATTTATTCCATGATATGAATGTTCTTTTCCTTTGTAGAGGTAAATTTAGATTACCTTCTATTAAATGGCTGATATGAAATCCGACTGATTTTCAGGAAATAAATAAATAAATAAATAAAATAAAAATGAAACTGTTTTTCATTATAGAAATGGTTGGTTGGATTTTGGGGCATGTAAACCCTTTGTTTATTTCATGACGAATACATTTGTTTTATTTATTCTTGTTGGCAAATGAATTTTCTTTTTTATTCTCATCTTTTGAACACATTTTTAAAAACTTATTTTTTTTATCTATTTAACCCATGTGAATAATAATTGGATACGGGAATGTGGATTTTTTCTCTTCGAATATTTTTTACATTTAATGGGTTCTTTTTTCTTTCTTGGGGGGGAATTTGTATTTTTTTCCAAGATAGAAATGGATGTAAGATTCAAGGTTATAATAATGTTATAATTGGTTGAAACAAACAACTCCGACACGAGTGTTAAACATACATTAACGGACTTTAATAAAAACACATGGAGAGACATTTACGACATGTAGTACATATACATGAAACAAGATACATAGTAGATAATATACGTAATTAGATACATAAGAAGAGTTACATAGAAGATATGTTTAGTTATGGAGAGTCCATAAACTAAGGTCACTTAATAGTGTATGTAATGGGGACCGAAGCCCCCACACGAGGAGGTGTAGACATAAATGTCTAACCCATGTGTGTGAGCTCCTTGAGAAGAAATAGAGCTTGAAACTGGCGCTTCCTGCTTAAATACTGAAAGACGCCTGGTGGTGAGAATGAGAAACGAGTGGGCAGACAACTCTTCCAAATCCAAGGGAAGACAATCCAACATGGATATTTAACCTTTTTTTTCTTTTGTTGAAGTAAATTTGGATGTAAATGAGAAATATGAATTCCGGTGGATTTCATCAAAAACAGGTAGAACTTTGGTGTTTTTTTATGATAGGAGTCGTTGGTTGGTTAGATTTTACGGAATATCAACCTTTTTTTTTCTTTTGTAGAAATAAATTTGGACAATCTTTTATCAAATGAGAGATATTAATTCTGGCTGATTTTCACGAAATAAAAAGGTAGAACTTTGCTGCTTTTTATGATATAGAAATTTTGTACAGGTGTGGACTGTGTTAAAGTTAAACATTCCCAAAAATTTGAGCCTCCAATTCTAAAAATTGGCAGAGCTATGTTGATTGTTACATAATTATTAGATTCCTAATACTTATGTACAGTAGTGTAGAAACCAAAATGGCTGTTATAAGTTGCAGCCCACGGCCTTGAAGGATTGAATGACAAGACTTGACCTCATCCTGATCCTTCCGGTAGATACCGTGAGAATCGGTGGAGAAGACCCTCTTCCGGTTTAGATTAGAAAGAGTATTAGTTCAGATCGGCCAAAACCACGACGGTGGTAAGTCGTGTTATGCACGCTGCGGACTCAATCTGCGCAGGTAGTCTGGTGGGGATTTCAGAATAAAATATGATCTAAGTTAAATCGAAGTCTTGTGTTATTATCTAAAAACTACGAATGACACAGGGCTTCTGATAAAGAGAAATCCCCAATGGAAGACCAGACACGAAGTCCCCAAGATGAAGTCCAGACGCTAGAAGAAGAACGTAAGATAGAAAAGATGAACAGAAGAAGAATAGAAGTAAGAAAGTAAAAAAAGAAGAGTATACTACAGATTTCTAGCTCTCCAAATATGGTGGGGTTCGCGAAAAATGGCGACTTTTTGTAATCTATTTTTGTCTGTAAAATGAGTTCTAGAACTTACCTACTCCTAAAAATTGGTTTAAAAAAGCATTTTTACCACCGAAATCCAAAAATGCTATCAAATGTGGCACTGAATCTAAGACAATTTTTTTCTATTATTATTTTACATATATTGAATATTATTTGTACCAAAAAGACAATTTGGTTTTTGCTCAGAACTGAAGCTTCACTATCAGTTAGAATGTTGCAGATCAAAAATCATTAATAATTCTAAAATGGTCCACTTTTTTAACAGCATTTTTGGATTCCTTGGTCAGAAATACTTTTAGTAAACCAATTTTTAGGAGTAAGAAAGAAAGAAAGACAGAAAAGAAACTAGGAGATAGATAGAGAGATAGATAGAGAGAGATAGAGAGAGAGAGAGAGAGAGAGATTTAGCGCGTGGAAACGATTACGCTAATCTGTTTCAATCAAGCATAATGAAAAGATGAAAAGAAGGAAAGAAAGAAGAAAGAGGGTTAAATCAAGATTATTATACTTTTTACTTATAAGGTTCCTAGTTCGATACCGGCCATCGCCAACTCAGGGTATGAGTAGCACAGGGATCTGTGCAGTAATGTAAGGAGCTCATCAGCTCCTTACATTACTGTACTGCATTACATTACATTACTGCAGGTTCGGCGCTCCACCTCAGACACCAAAAACAATCTCCTTTGCCTAGCGCTAGTGAAAAAGGGATAAACTCCCTCGCTGATCGGGTGATACCGACTTTAGGCCACCCCGACGACTTTACTTATTGAACTATTTTACAACAGCTATTAAGTAAACACATCAAAACTCCCGCTCTTGTGATATTAACATGTCAGCATAAAAAATGTATCCGTAACCCCCCCCCCCCCGCAAAAAAAACTTCTGACATGTCACGTGGGATGTGACTTATAATCTGACCGGAAGTTTCGAATTTTTTTTCTTCCGGTATATTTTTCATGTTCAATGGGTTCGTTACTTTTTTTTTCTTTTTTTTTTTCACTTGTATAAAAGTTGTTGGCTTATTGCCGACCGAGAATGAGTTGGATTAATGGCGAACAAGAGATGGAGAGTAGACGAATACGTTTCTTTATTTACACGATGGCGCCATTACAACTGGGGAACCGGAAGTGGATGATAATAAAGGGGGAGATAATTACTGGAAGTAGCGAAAGTTAAACAATATGTATTATGAGCGCACCCCACGTTAATAGGGCCTTGTGCCTTACCCGTACAAGTGGAGTGCGAGGTAAATACCGTATATTATGAGTGCATACTATGACATGCTAATTATGCAACGGGGGGAGGGGAGGAATTTGGATTCTTTCCATTTTAGAAGTGCCTACCAACCATGTTGTTCCTTTCTGGATGTAAATTTGGACTCTCTTCCAATAAATGAGAGATATTATTTCCGGCTGATTTTCACGAAAACAGGCAGAACTTATTTTTTTTAATGATATGCGTGGTTGGTTGGTTGGTTGGTTGGTTGGATTTTACGGCATAGAATATTTAACATAGCTTAATACTTATACCGGGTCATGGCTAACGAAATGAGAACAGTCTACCCCGATGGATTGAATAAAGGGTTCGGTTCCAAGTTCCGTGAAGGCTCCCGATTACGACAAGAAGGCTCCCGAGTTCAACAAGAAGGTTTTCGAATTCGTCGAGAAAATTCCCGAGTTCGAAAAGAAACACACGAAGAAGGCCGGAGAGCACATCGACGTTGTATATATAACATTAAGAATAAGGAGAATAGTCCGAAAATATAAATAATACAAATTATCATCACTCATCACAAAAATAATTAGAAACACTTGAAGAGGGCCGGAGAACACACCGGCCGATACGTTGTGTATATAACAATAAAGATGAGGATTATCTGCGTTATTCGGACTATTGTCCCCATCTTCATTGTTATTTGTACAACGTTTCGGCCGATATGCCCTCCGACCTTCTTCAGGTATTTCTTGTCGGACTCGGGAACCTTCTCTGACCGGGAACTTTTTTTTCGAACTCGGGAACTTTCTTGTCGTAATCGGGAGCCATCACGGAACTTTGAACCTAACCCTTTATTCAGTCCACGGGGGTATCCTGTTCTCATTCCGCTAGCCATAGCTGGGGTAGGAGTTGTGTTAATTATTTTTCTATGTTACTGCCACTACTCAGGATTGAACTCGGGCCCAGAGATAACTGTCACTTAGAACTGTTTTAACCTAACGTATCCACTAGGCCATTTGTCCGATTACGACAAGAAAGTTCCCGAGTTCGAAAAGAAGGTTCCCGAGTCCGACAAGAAATACCTGAAGAAGGCCGGAGGGCATATCGGCCGAAACGTTGTACAAATAACAATAAAGATAAGGACAATAGTCTGAATAACGCAGATAATACTAATCATCAAGCCTCGTCTCAATCATTTTTGATCTATTTAACTCAAAGTGCAATGTGACATATGATCGGAAGTTTTATTTGTATTATAGAAGTGGTGGTTGGATGGGTTTTACGGCATGTTAACCCCTTCAGTTATTTCATGCTGAATAAGTTTGTTTTTATTCATTCTTGATGAATATTCAATTTTCTTTTTTTAAACATATTTTTTTATTTCCTCAATCCAAAATGGAATGTGATTTATGATCGGAAGTTTTGAAGTTTTCTCTCGGTTTATTTTTACATTCAATTAGTTCTTTTTTTTCTTCTTTTCTTGGAGGTGAATTTGGATTTTTTCCATCATAGCAGTGCATGTTATTTTTTTTTTCCTTCGCAGAGATAAATTTGGATTTAAATGAGAGATATCAATTCCGGTTAATTTTCACAAAACAGGTAGAACTTTGCTGTTCTTTTTTATAATAGGAGTGGTTGGCTGGTTGGTTGGTTGGTTGGTTAGGTTTCATGGCATGTCAATCCTTGTTGGGTTATTCAATCCCGAAGGCTTTGTTTTATTCATTCTTTTGTGGTATTCAATTTTGTTTTAAGCTCATATTTTAAACACATTTTTAAAACTCATTTTTTATTTATTTATTTAACCCATAATGGAATGATCGGATCCAGAAATTTAGAATATTTCTCTCTGGTTATTTTTACATTCTTTCTTTTTTCTTGGAGGCCAATTTGGATTAGTTCCATCATAGCAGGGCATATCAACCTTTTTTTTTCCCCTTTGCAGAGATAAATTTGGACAATCTTCCATTAAATGAAAGATATCAATTCCGGCTGATGTTCACGAAAACAGGTGGAACTGGGCTTTTTTTTAACGATGGGAGTGGTTGACCGCCCTGTCGCTGGGGCGTTAGAATGCACCGACTGCACCTCTGCAGAGGGGCAAGACTCCCCCAATGGGGCCACCTGTTGGCCGTGGGTGGCGACCCGTGATGCTTAAGGATAGACCCCAGGTGGATGAGCAGTTCATGACATGCAATACTCGACTTTGGCCCTATCTTGGGCTAGACGGGCGGTCGGAGAAGCCCCCTCCGATCAATCGGCTGGTCACATCAATCCCTAGCACCTATATGATTTTCCCAACCCTATTGCCCTTATGGCAAGCCCCAATCCCTTTTTATCATATAGGTGCTAGAAGGCGGTGGCTGAGGGTCTACATGTCCTGGGAATGACGTTAAACTCTATCTGATGGTGAGGTTCCAGTTCTGGAGGTTTGGGGAATGTGGAGCACCCCTTCATCACCATTGCTCCCTGGTCCACTCTGACCCGGTGTGGTAGTACCTGTTAGGGTCCTATCTATGGGTTAAATAGAAAAATGTATTTATAAAATTTTTTTATTATCCATTAAGAATTGATTTATTTCAAAACTATATCGGCATTAAATGACCCACTGAGGTTGATATGCCGTAAAACAAAACAAACAAACAAACAAACGGGAGTGGTTGATTGGAGTTAAAGGCATGTCAACGCCTATCGGGCTATTTTATGCCGAAGACTTTGTTTTATTTATTCTTTTGGGAAATTCAATTTTCTTTTTCAAACAATTTCTTTAAACACAATTTTACAAATTTAAAAAAATATATATTTCATCATCATCATGTCGCGCTTGCAGCACGGATATCCGTGACAATCTCTCACCAACCTTCCCTATTATTCATTGCCCCTGGGAGGTCTTCCACGCAGCAACCAGCATCCTCGCATAGTTGGTCAATGTAGGTCCTTGGTGGCCGGCCCACACTAGCATTTCCATGTGTCGGCTTCCATAGAACGTCGCTTATGAGCTCGTCCCTGCTCCTCCAGCAGTGTCCTGCATGCCTAGTCTGTTTTACTCAGATGGTTTGTGGCCATACAGCTTCCTTGTTGGGGTGCTGTTTCCACGACTGCTTCAAGACTGAACGCAGCATTCTTGTACAGCTTCCATCTAGCTTATTCTCTAGGCGCTTCGTTAGGGTCCAAGTGGTGCAGCCATACAGCAGTACTGGTATAATCACAGCCTGTAAGAAATGTCACTTTAACTTGTCAGTAAAATATCAGTCATATGGAAATCCGAAAAATATATTTAACCCTTTGGAAATTTTGAATTTTTTTCTCTCGGTTTATTTTTACTATCAGTGGATTCTTTTTTCTTTCTTAGAATTGGATATGAACATTTTTTGTTCCTTTGTAGAAGTAAATTTAGACTTCCATTAAATGAGACATCATTTCACGGAAAAAAAAGATAAAATTGTTCTGTTTTTTTTTATTATATAGAAATGATCGGTTGATTGGTTGGATTTTACGGCATGTTAACCCTTCAGTTATTTTAGGTCGAATATTTTGTTTTATTCATTCTTTTGTCTTTATCTGTATTGTTATATATACAGCATTTCGGCCGATGTGCCCTTCTGCCTTCTTCGGTTGTTTCTTGTCAAATTCAGGAACCTTCTTGTAGAACTGGGGATCCTTTATGTTGTAAACGGGACTTTCTTGGTGACCCCAAAAAGGTCCCTCCCTCAAAAGCTCTCCAAGCTCCCAGCCCCAAAACAGGTTCCCAAAACCCAGTTTTTGACTGTTTTAGTATTGTTGGTAAAATTACCAACAATATAAGAACAATCAAAAGTTAAGGCCACTATTAAAAAAGACGAAACACTAGACTTTATTGGTGACCCTCCAAAAGGTGCCCCCAATCCCTCTAAGGCTCCCCCTTCCCTCCAAAAGACTCACAAAACCTTGTTTTTGACTGTCTTAGTATTGTTGGTAAAATTACCAACTATATAAAAACATTCGAAAGTTGAGGCAACCATAAAATTCGAAATACTCTAGATTTTCTTGATGACCCCCCAAAAAGGCCCCTCCTCCAAAAGCCCTCTAAGTCTCTTCCTTCCCCTCCAAAAGGCTCCCAAAACCCAGTTTTTGACTGTCTTAGTATTGTTGGTAAAATTACCAACAATATAAAAACAATCGAAAGTTGAGGCAACTATAAAAAGTCGAAATACTCTAGAATTCCTTGATGACCCCCCCAACCAGGACCCCTCCAAAAGACCCCCACCCCACAAAAAACAAACAAATTTTTCCTGTCTCAATATTTTTGGTAATTTTACCAACAATATAAGAACAATCAAAAGTTGAGATCACCATCAAAAAAAAAAAAGAAAAAGAAAACGTCGAAATATTAGCGACTTTTTGGTCGACTAAAAAAAAACGCCATTTCGACATCATCCAATTCCATAAAAAGATGATTTCTTCCTTGTTACGATTAACGAACTGAAAGGGGGGGGGAGGGGGAGGGGGGAAGTCTTATCTTTATCGAGCAGATTTTTCTCTTCGCTTTGCTAGCGGGACTAGATAATTTCACTCACACTCATCCAACACACAGTTCTCTCATGTTGATCATCTGTTGTTGTTGTTGTTGTTGTGTGTGTGTCTGTATGCGTGTGTGTGTGTGTGTGTGTGTGTGTGTGTGTGTGTGTGAGAGAGAGAGAGAGAGAGAGAGAGAGAGAGAGAGAGAGAGGGAATACGAGTTTTCCGTCTAACTTGAGCTTTCTCATTTTCCCATTTCTTCTTCTTCTCTTCTTCTTCTTCTTCTTCTTCTTCTTCTTCTTCTTCTCGTAATTTGTCGTCATTCTTATTTATTTATTGAAATATGTTGTAATTCTTGTTTATTTATCGTAATTTGTCGTAATTCTTTACATTCACTTGTCGAAAATATCTATCTCCATTTGTTCATATCTATCTATATTATTTTGTTTGTTTATCTATCTATCTATCTCAGTCTATTCCAAACTATATATCCATCTTCATATCTAAACAGGAATTACGACAAATTACGATAAATAAATAAGAATTACAACAAAAAAGAGACCCCCCCTAAAATACATTTAACGCCTTAAGTTCGTTGGCTTTTTTTCAAGTAACACCCTAGCTGGGGTCGTTATTTTTAATAGTCATCGGGTAGCAATTTTTGAGGCAGGAGACCGGGATGCACTTCCGTATAAATTACCTTCCTTTTTTAAAAATCTTTTTTCTTGGGGGGGGGGGGGCACTAGATTCTTTTATTTTTCAGAGAGGAAGAGTAAATGACATTCATTACCACTATTGTAGCTGCTCACGGGTCAGCCAAAACATTTCTCTAGCGGAGCTTGAAAAACGATATCTGTCCCTCATCAGACACCCAGCAAAAAGAAAGAGTTTTCTTTACTTCTGTTTGTGATCCCAGTGGGGGGGGGGGGAACAAAATATCCGTTTCCGCTCTTTTGCAGAACATTTGGGACTTCCGTTTTATTTCATCTAGTTCAGGGGTCATTGACCGGCCACTGGCTGACATACGTTGAGTGCTTAGAATCTTTAAAAATTTATTTACTTTTTTAAAATTTCTTTTTCTCTTTCTCTTTACGCAGAAATTTGATTACCATTTTCTTTTAAATCTAAATTTTCTACAGACCGTTTTAATTATGCTACATGGATAAATTAGTTAAAAACAAAAACCTGAATATCTAATAAATGAAAATGAAGTGTCCACTTGATGGTAAATGCTCAAATGTGAATGTCTTCTATAGCGGGATTTCA
Organism: Doryteuthis pealeii; assembly: GCA_023376005.1. NCBI lineage: Eukaryota > Metazoa > Mollusca > Cephalopoda > Myopsida > Loliginidae > Doryteuthis > Doryteuthis pealeii. Next base: position 32,753,430 of record CM042175.1, read on the forward strand.
TTGAATGGAGTTGGTTTAATATTTATTACATTTTTTTACTTATTTATCTATTATTTATTTATTTTAATTATTTATTTATTTTTAATTCAGATTTTTTAAATTTAAATGTTCATGTATTAATGCTACTTTACCTTGCAAAAAATCTTATATACATTGAAAGCTTCAAGCAAATTGTATTAAAGCTAACACAAGTATAATAATCAACCTTATGTAATAAATCTTATTATAATGGAGATTGTGGGTTTGTATGTCTGTAACCGAAACTATATTACTATTCAAGTCACAATTCCCTTTGTTATTTACATCACATTCTCCATGATTTTATTTTTATTTAATCCTCAATTATTAATAAAATTGTTATACATCATTAAGACTGTTGACCATATCTACATACTAATAACATGCAATTGTATTTATATATACACCAAAATAGCAGTTTACAGTGTGAATTGGAAGGCTAATTTGCATATTGATCTTAAAAACTTGATTTTAATAAATATATGCTTAGTATTATTGATTTCTAATTGTTTGGTTTTATATTAATGAATATGAGCAAAAATCTCGGCGATAAATCTTAAAAGAAATCCATCAACAAGAAGAAATAACTGTAATATTATTCTTTACTTCCTATTTTAACTAAATAGTTAAATTAGGAAAATGTACCAATGAAAGACGGGAGTAAGGGAAAATGATGGAAGAGTTAGTTTCAAAGTTGTTCTATTTTTCAATCATACCCTCTCTGTTCCAAATATTTTTATCTGAATTCTTATTCAGTTTCATTAGCCTTTCTAATTTAACATGATATTTTATTATATTAAAACTTAAATACTTGCACCCGGAGGGTGCATATATTTGCTAGTATTAAATAAAATACTCAAATATAAAAGTATATGGATAGATAGATATGCAGATAAATGAGGGGGGGACTGGGAAGGAAGAAAAAAAAGGCGCCAACCCCACACCTTATTTACCCACCCAAAGGGGATAATAGAATAACCTATAATATTTAAAGTTTGTTAAATTGAAAAATAGTATGTGTAAATGTGTAATTACATTTTTGTTTTTCTGTTACATCGGTGCCGAAGGTATGTTTTAATTCTAATTTTAATTTTAATTTTAATTTGCTAATATTAACTAACAACTTGTTGAAGCTTGTCTTGTTAAGATGTATATTAAGGTTGAAAGGAGTTGGTTAAAATCGTAATAATTCTATACTTATCTTCTTACTGTTCAACTAAAAATTTTAATCTAGCTATTTTGAAATATACAGGTTGACCTCAACTTAGGACAGGGGTCAGTTCTGACCACCTCGTTGTACATCACTTCTGCCAAGTGAAATACCTACTCTAGTCTCATTGCTAAAATGTGAATGTGTTCTATAGCGGGATTTCATTGCACTGTTATGTTAATACCAATATTAATTCTACTATTTCTATATCTAAGTGTCTTATTAACTAGTTAGTTAATTTTTAACCAGTAACATGGAGAAGTAACATGTGACAGCACATGGAGAAGATACATAAAAGATACATCAGAAACAATATGGAGGATATATGAGTATAATACATATATGAGACAAGATACAAAATGGAAGTATAAAAGTTATGGAGAGTCCATGAGTCAAAGTCACTTACTACGTTGTCTGTGAGGGGGTGAAACCCCACACACAAAAAGGGTGTAGACATAGGAGTCTAACCCGTGTGTGTTCGTCAAGTCCCGGAGAAGAAAGAGGATTCGAATCTGGCGCTCCACTAATTAAATAGTCATTGACCACCAATGCGTCACTACCAGAAACACAAGAGAAGATAACTCTTCCAGCAAAACAGGGGCGGATAATCTGTAGAGTAGGAGTACTACTGTGTTGCCATTAAGACTAGATTCACGTCAACCAGGACTGGTAGTTTCAGTTAGTCCCATCATTGGGTCAAATAGACATATTAAAAACTATTAGTATTAGATAGGAATACTTAAAACCATATAACTATGTGAAAATGATCATCATTAAATCATGTGTATGTGTGTGTGTGTGTGTGTGTGTGTGTGTGTGTGTGTAAGCTTACACACACACACACATGATGTTTGGTAGTATATTTTTACAATCAAACTATTTGTAGTGAAATTAGTTCAGCAAATCTATACATAAAGGGCAGTATGTGTGTATGTATGTCAGAGAGAAACTAAGAAAATAAAACAATTGATGACAAAGTAAATATATATACACATCCACTATCACCAGATCTTGCTTTTTGAACAAAAATAATGAAGATTTGATTCAAATTTGTGAAGATGATTAAAAAATTACATTTTAGAATTCTTTTTGCAGTTAGTATTTTAAATAGGGAGACATTCATTTTTCTTTTCAGGGTTTCTGGACCAACGCAAGATCTTTCTTACATAAGGATTTTAATGGGGAATCCTGCGAGGATCCAACTCGCAATTCAACAATAATGGATCTGTGAGACTACCTTTTTTACCTACCCTACCTTTTTTACCTACACTACCTAGGTGACGCCAGGTAGTCATTTCTAGTAATATTTAAAATATAATAAATAAAAAAGGTTAAAATCGTAATAATTTTATACTTATCTTCTTACTGTTCAACCAAAAATTTTAATCCAGCTATTTTGAAATATACAGATTGACCTCAACTTAGGGCAGGGTTCAATTCTGACCACCGCGTTGTACATCACTTTTGCCAAGTCAAATATCTCCTCTAGTCTCATTGTCTTAAAAAAGAAATTTTTTTTTCCTTTGTTTTTGAGAATCATAAACCAAACAGCAATTAATACATATAAATACAATTTACATTAAAGCATTCTCCTTTGTCCAATAAATATGGATATCATATTTGGTAGGTTTGAATCAAATTATTTAGGGCCAGTATAGCTTAATTGGTAGAGTGTCCAACTAGGAACCACAAGGTTCCTGGGTCGATACCGGCCCTATCCAACTCAGCATATGATATGCCATTAAATAAAAGGTATGAACTAACACAACAAGGGTTGACATGCCGCAAAATTGAATCAACTAACCAACCAACAAGCGTGATCATCTATAAAAAATGAAGGTTGATAAATAAAAGAAACTAAACCGACTTTCCTATGATTTCTTTTGATAAGGTACGAGAATTCTCTCTCTCTCTCTCTGGATGCCGGGAATTACACTATTAGAAACATAAGTTCTCTCTCTCTCTCTCTCTCTCTCCCTCCCTCTCTCTCTCTCTCTCTCTCTCTCTCTCCTCTCTCTCTCTCTCTCTCTCTCTGTGTGTGTGTGCAGGAATTTTCTCAAGAATAATGGTAAATGTTAAAGAATGTCTATAATCTAATGCGATTCTTTGAGGTGATTAGCCAGGGTGTAAGGAATTATGGCCAGTCGCCAATTTGAAAAGAGTACCCGTTGAAGGTGGCCGTAGTCAGCGTGGCCGATGACGTAGGCAATGTTTTTACATTAATTTACTCACGTAGGTAACTTGTATGATATTCTTTTTCGGTTAGCACGTAGGTTCCTCGGATTATCGTCAGCGTGTGTATGTATTTACCCCCCACACCCACCCCGCACAAACAGAATGTGACACAGGGTCAATTTTTTAGGCAGAGTTTGATTTCAGAGTTTTCCGTCTCCATACCAAGGCCAATCTTCCCAACTATTTCCCCATAGCTGGAGGGAGAATAGTTAGATACATACCTTTCCTAAGAGTATTAGCATGTAGGAATTGCAAACGGTATCGTTGAATATATAACATCAAGTTATAAAAATGGCCCAAAACGAATATATATATATATATATATATATATATATATATATATATATATATATATATTATAATATATTAATTTGAAAGCAATTACAATGCAAGTAAAAAATAAAAACAAAAAGATGTTATTTTTGTGTCCTATCGATTTCAAAGTAAAACTTTATCTTCAGAGACGATTTTCGGAAATCGTCTCTGAAGATAAAGTTTTACTTTGAAATCGATAGGACAAAAAAAAACATCTTTTTGTTTTTATTTTTTACTTGCATTGTAATTGCTTTCAAATTATTAATATATTATAACATACTTAACAATGCTTCAAGCAAATTACCAATTACTTATATATATATATATGTATATATATATGTATATATATATAAGTCATCCACATACACGTGTTTCGAAGTTTACTTCTCATCAGTGTGGGTTTACTTTTAACAGCTACTTCTAGCCGGAATCGAAACCTGACTGAATATTCGTCTGCCAAGTCTTTTACCCATGCGGCTATCACATTTTGAGTGAACAATTAATTGATACATCCCTACGCGGAATGTTTTTTTTATTAAACCAGAGGACGCTAGACTATAAACAGTCGAGTTTCAGCTCATACGCCAAGCGGTGAATTTTCAATTAATGTCACCCCTACGGAGCTCAACCAACACACACACACACACACACACACACACACACACACACATATATATATATATATATATATATATATACATATATATGATTTTGGATGTTTGTTTTTTAGAAGCATTGTTGAATAAAGTATATATTATTATTTATTTATTTTGCTTGAAGGCAATGACAATGCGTATATCGTATAAAATTCGATAATTATTGAAAATTTTGTTGTTGTCAACGTCCGCGTACCTAATATGGTAGAGGCGTATCATTATCATTGACAGGCTAATTTCACATGGATTTGTGCGGTGCGTCGGTAGCCGAGCGGTAGAGTCTCTGACTCTGCCTGCTGGACTTTCGGTTTCGATTTCTGTCAGAGGGAAATTGTTAGTATACATCACTGATGACACTTAATGAAGTTGAAACAGGCTGTACGATGTTTTAAAGCACCGCACATTTGTTTGCCGAGTTCGCTTGTCATGATTATTTTTTATAATTATCGAATTTTATACGATATACGCATTGTAATTGCCTTCAAGCAAAAGAATTTAAATAATATATAATATATATATATATATATATATATATATATATATGAACGAATATATATAATACTTTGACGAGCGTCTTACTCACTTACATATCTTTTATTTCTCTTTGTGTGTGAACAAATTGGTCACCTTCCTTTTTTCCTTTTGTAGCGTTATTTGTATTCGCCAGGTGGAGTTGTCTGCCCCTTTTTATTCGTTGGTACCCGCTAGGGTACCATAGTATTTAAGCGCCGGTTTCAAACACTTTCGCTCTCTTTTCCTGTTTCAGCAACTACGAGCCACATGGGGTAGATTTTATCTAACCCCTCTCGTTGGGGCTCTGTCCCCCTTACATTACTGTAAGTCTTCACAGCATGGACTATCGCTAGTCTCATGTCTGTACTCTTTTATGTTATAATGTACCATTCATGAATGTGTCTTTATCTTTATTTGTGTACCCCTTTTTGTATGTACTCTTTACTATGTACGTGTATCTACTGTTATCCATGTGCTGTGTATATGAAATGTTTTGTCTATTAACCTTCGTCGGAGTTATTTGTATGCAAAGTATCTAATAACTTTGCACCATCCTTATACTTTGTTGTGTATGGCCAGGTCTTCTATGCACGTTTTACCAGTTTGAAGTATCTATATAGTTTATTTATCTTCTATTTGTTGGACTTCTATGTCATGGTTCAATATAACAGGGTAAGGCACATTACACACTATATCATAGAAATCTTGGGGAAGGCCAGAGTCCTGCTGTGGACAGAGAAAAAGGCTCATGGGATGAGATAGGGATACATATATATGTATCAATATATGTTATTATATCAATAAATAAGGTAATATATATATATTATATATATATATATATATATATATATATATATATATATATAAAATAATAAAATTCGAAGGCAATACAATGCGTAAAAAATAAAGACAAAAAGATGTTTATATGTCTAATCGATTTCAAAGCGAAGCTTTATCGTCAGAGACTGATTTCAGAAATGACGTGCTTATGTTTTTTTTTTATTTGTGTGGTTATAATTTCTCTTCTTATTTCCTTTTCCTCTCCTTTTTTTCCTCTCTTTCTTCTTCTCCTCCTTTATGAATGGGCGAATAACTGTAATTTCTTATTTCTCTCTTTCTTTTTTTTCTTTCTTAAAAGTTTGTTGAGAACAAGGCTGACATCCGGTAAGATGTTGCAATGTGTAGCAATGTGTAGCAACGGTGTGAGCATGTCATAATTTCAAAAACAAAAGTGAACAAATGAATAAAAACCGTTAATAGAAAATTTTTTTTTTTTTTTTTAACATACTTAGCTTTTGTTTCGCTTTCACCTTTCATTTCTTATTCTTTCTCCCTCTCTTTCTTTTTTTTGTGTTATTTTCTCTTCTTTTTCTTTTTTTTTTTTTTTTTTTTTTTTCCTTTATCCCCTTTGTTCTCTAATTTAAATTATTTTTTATAGTAAATAAGTAAATAAAAGATTATCTTAAATTATGTATTAGTATTGATAGAAAAAATAAATGATTCTTTTTTATTATTCTTTTTTTTTTTTTTAAGAAAATATCTTTTATGAGTACTTTTTTCTCTTTTTCTTTTAAACTTAAATAGATTAAATATTATATTAATTATATATTAAAATATCATATAATAATTACATATTAGGATTGATGTAAAATTCAAAACAATAAAAATAAAACAAACCATTCCCCCTTAAATTTCAGATAGATTAAATATCATAAATCAAATATTTGAATTACAAAAGGCATAATGTACTGCTTCAATTATATATTTTATTTAACTATTTTTTTTTTTCATTCTTTTGTTGTTATTATTTATTCTTATTTTTTTTTTCCCACTTTTCCTTAAAATATTTTAAAGTTCTAGACTGACCGTAATCCTAAGAGGGTATTATGGTTTAAAGAAATAATGTCATGTAAAGGAGTTAATAAGTATGTCAATATTGTTAAATTAATCGTAATTAATTTTTTTTTTTAACATATTGACATACTTATTAACTCCTTTACATGACATTATTTCTTTAAACCATGACACTATTTCTTTAAACCATAATACCCCTCTTAGGATTACGGTCAGTCTAGAACTATTAATAAATATTTAAGGAAAAGTGGGAAAAAAAAAAAAAAAAAAGAATAAATAATAACAACAAAAGAATGAAAAAAAAAATAGTTAAATAAAATATATAATTGAAGCAGTACATTATGCCTTTTGTAATTCAAATATTTGATTTATGATATTTAATCTATCTGAAATTTAAGGGGAATGGTTTGTTTATTTTTATTGTTTTGAATTTTACATCAATCCTAATATGTAATTATTATATGATATTTTAATATATAATTAATATAATATTTAATCTATTAAGTTTAAAAGAAAAAGAGAAAAAAAGTTCTCATAAAAGTTATTTTCTTAAAAAAAAAAAAAATAATATAAAAAAAGAATCATTTATTTTTTCTATCAATACTAATACATAATTTAAGATAATCTTTTATTTACTTATTTACTATAAAAAAATAATTTAAATTAGAGAACAAAGGGATAAAGGGGGGAAAAAAAAAAAAAAAAAGAAAAAGAA
>CM042175.1:32765945-32798445 GCA_023376005.1 Doryteuthis pealeii
GTTAATTTTACAACAACCTGGTCTTGCATTATCATTTCAATCCTACATATTTTATCTGTATGTTAAAAACATAACACACACAAACCATCCGAGTGAGACTAACAACATTTAATAATAACCATAGAGAATACAACTTAGATTACTAATGGAATTGTGACGTAGTTTCGGTTACAGGCAGACACATAATCTCTATTATAAGAAAAATAACACACCTGCTTTTAATAAACACATGACAATATTTGATAACATTTTGTGAGTTCGAAATTCCAGTCCATCCTCTGGTAGACGAATGTGTTTACCACCTGAGGGAATTTCCTCTTACACCAAATATATAAACACACACTCATTCAGAGAGAGAGAGAGAGAGAGAGAGAGAGAGAGAGAGAGAGTTTGTCACACTGTGTTGTTTGTTTGTTCTTTTTTGTGTTTGGTAAGAAGAGGAAATTCTCTTGGGGTGAAGCAAATCGAATATCCGGTTGACAATACATTCTACATTGGTTACATAACTGCTACTAACTGACACAATATTCTAAATCGGTTATATATCTTCTTATTATAATGGAGATTGTGTGTTTTTCTGTCTGTAACCGAAACTATATTACTATACAAATCACAATTCCCTTTGTTATTTACATCACATTCTCCATAATCTTATTTTTATTTAAACCTCAATTATTGATAAAATTGTTTTACATCATTAAGACTGTTGACCATATCTACATACACATAACATGCAATTGTATTTATATATACAACAAAATAGCGGATTAAAGTCTGAATGGGAAGGCTAATTTGCATATTGATATTAAAAACTTGATTTTAATAAATATATGCTTAGTATTATTGATTTCTAATTGTTTGGTTTTATCTTTTTGAATATGAGCAAAAACCTCGGCGATAAATCTTTAAAGAAATCCATTAACAAGAAGAAATAACTGTAATATTATTCTTTACTTCCTATTTTAACTAAATAGTTAAATTAGGAAAATTTACCAATGAAAGAGGGGAGTAATGGAAAATGATGGAAGAGTTAGTTTCAAAGTTGTTCTATTTTTCAATCATACCCGCTCTGTTCAAAATCTTTTTATCTGCATTCTTATTCAGTTTCATTAGCCTTTCTAATTAAAACTTAAATACTTGCACCCGGAGGGTGCATATATTTGCTAGTATATATATATATATATATATATATATATATATATATATATATATATATGTGTGTGTGTGTGTGTGTGTGTGTGTGTGTGTGTATACATATGTGTGTTTGTGTGTATGTATGTATGCAATGTGGGTATATATATATATATATATATATATATATATATACTGTATGTGCATATATATATTGTGTATATTAAAAAAATTGAAAAAACACAGGTTTAAATAAGTTGAGTGTTAGGTTTATTGGCCGACGTTGCAGTGTTTCGATCTATTAATTAGATCATCTTCAGGGCATTTGTTGGTATAAGGAAGGTGACAAAAATTTTTTTATCACAGAATAACGAGAAAAGCAAGCGATAGTCCTTGTTTATCAGTCTGTTCAACATTTGAAATCTGAAGAAAGGACGTTGAAAAAAGTGGACAGTTTGAAATATGACGTCAAATATTCTCTTTTACGGTGTGAGTATGTGAGTGTGTGAGTGTGTGTATCGAAAAAAGGCATTGTTGCATTTTTAGGTGTTTTGTGTGTGTGGTTGCGCGTGTGTGTATAAATGTTTTGCGATAAACGACATCGGAACACACCTCAAGGTTGTGTGTGCGTGTGTGTGAGTGTGTGTGCGGGCGTGTGTGTGTGTATAATATGTGTCTATATATATCTCTATATATGTGTGTATGTGTACGTGTGTGTTTTGTATATACTGTATGTGTATATACATTTGTGTGTATATATAATGTGTCTATATATATATATACAAAGAGTGTAAATATAATGAGTGTGTATACATATATGTAATGTATATATATATAAAGTGTGTTTATATATATAATGTGTGTATACAAATATATAATGTGTCTCTGTGTGTATATATATATGTGTGTGTATATATAATGTGTTTGTATATACATATATAACGTCTCTCGTCCCCCTCCCTCTCTCTCTATATATATATATTGTCATATAATATGTACATATGATACGTGTGTCTGTATGTATATATATATATATATATATATATATATATACAATATACAATATATATATATATAATATACCAAACTTATTGGTAAATCCTCGCGGTGAGAAAAGAACCCAGCAAATAGTTTGATTGTAAAAATATACTACCAAACATCGACCGGGAAGAAAAGACCAAGATAATCGTACCAATAAAAAAATAATCTATTAGTACAATATTTTGGCCAAAAGAAAAAACAATTTATATGTATATATGTATATATATATATATAAGATATGTATATTCATGTAAAAACGCCAGGAGACTAAAGCTAATAAGTAAAAAGTGCTCAATACCTAAGTAGAGTAAATAATAAAGATAAATCTAATGAGTCAGACGAACTTACTAAAAGTTTCACTTAATGCTCTTCAGGGCTAAGATCTGACTTCAGGGCTAAGAGTCGGATCTTAGCCCTGAAGAGCATTAAGCGAAACTCTTAGTAGGTTCGTCTGACTCATTAGATTTATCTGTATATATATATATATATGTGTGTGTGTGCATACTATACTAACTTGGAATACATTTCAACAATGAAAGACTGTAGCATGTAAATAGAACCTGCTTTGCTAGGTGGAGTTAAAAGTGATGATGTAAGTTGTATTTGTAGAAAAGGTGAGGCTCGTTAATAATCTGGTGGGATTGCCACTTAAAGGAGAAGGCGCAAGACATTTCTTGGAATTCCAGAACGGATATCCTTAAAATATTTCTCTATTCGTCTCCAATCTCTCACTGATGAGTTTTTTTAGTCTGACAAGAAACATGTCTCGCCCGGCCATTTTGTATGGGTTTCTAATTAGAATGTGAAAATTAACTTCATTAAACTTTGACACGGGGTCAAAATGTCATTTAAATGTTTAGTCTGCGGTGTCATTCAAACCCGATTGGCCCGGTGGAATGTTTACACACTACAATGCAAAAATGTATATAATGTTACTATTATGTAAAATATATATCTTATTATAAATAGCCTTAATAAAAAGGGTATTATCTGCATTATTCGGACTATTGTCCTCATCTTCATTGTTATCTGTACAATGTTCCGGCCGATGTGCCCTCCGGCCTTCAATAATCGACTAATGCAGATAATACTAATCACCAAGCCTCATCTAAAAAATTCAGATAATTAGTATTAATAAAATTGTTAACATTATTAATACTGTTAGCTATATCTACATACTATGTATTTGCCACGTACTCCACGTGTACGGGTTAGGCACAAGGCCCTATTAATGTAGGACCACCCACAAGCCGTGACTCATGGGTGACGGGTGCAAAAATGTGTTAATCCCGTCGGCATTCCCCCTCAATGAGGGTGCCTCATGCGCTGGGTAATAAATCCAGCCCTGCCACATTAAATCAATTTAACGCTATTACGTTCACCTTCGGACTAATACCCTTGGGAAAGATATGAAATCCCTTATACCCCTGCCAGGTGTTTCCTGTGTGTCCGAGTATCATAATGATCCAACCTTTGTTTGACTTTTGATTAAATGTCAAACTATTAAAATGATTTACCAGGTTGGATCTTACTATACTTGGATACACAGGAAAAACCTGAGTAAGATCGGAGGATAGAGCGACCGAGACGTTGTGTTTATAACTTTCACAATAAAGATGAGGACAATAGTTTAAAAAATCACAATAATTCACATCAAGCCACATATAAAACATACCGAAAGATAATAACAAATAGGATAATCTAAATTGGTAAAATATTCGGTTGTCCCGAACAATCTCGCTCATTTCACTTCCGGGACCACGCCTATGCAGATTCTTATGGTCGCGCCCCTTCCGGCTCGATGTCTATGTAAATTCTCGTGGTAACACCTCTTCCGGTGGGACGCCAACGTAAATTCTCGTGGTCACGCCTACGTAAATTCGCAATGCCTAACTAACCACCCATTTCTTTCACGTTCGTCAAGTCTACCCAACCACCGGATCTTTTGTTTGTTTATGTTAACCCCATGCCGATTTCCGCTTATGCTCTGATGCAGCGTAAATAAAGCCAATGATCTCTTCTCAACTGAAACCCAGCGTTTCATTGCCATTACTCCCAGTTCCACTGATCCGCAGCGCTAGTACCTGTTATGGTCCCATATTTGCGTTAGATATTTAAAACGTTATTTGTAGGACGGTGCGAAAAAAAAAAAATCAACACAAAAAATGTAAATAAATGTAGTAAAAATAGTGAAGTCGTCGGGGCGGCCTAATGTCGGTATCAGCCAGACCGCGAGGGAGTCTATCCCATTTTCACTAGCGCTAAACCAAGGAGATTGTTTCAGTGTCTGAGGTGGAGCGCCACACCTACCATCAGCTCCTTACTTTACCGCACAGATCCCTGTGCTACTCATAACGCTGAGTTGGCGAGGGCCGGTATCGAACTAGGAACCTTGTGGTTTCTAGCCGACCACTCTACCGACTGAGCTAGTTATAACTAAGGCTGGTTGGTTGGATTTTACGGCACCTCAACACTTGTAGGGTTATTTTACAATAAACAAATTATAAATTAGTTGCGGTGACACAACCACCGGGCCATAAATCCTTGGTCACAAAACTATCCCCTGCTCACGCAATTCCTGAGGTTATTGTGACGTATACAGTGACGTAGTTTCGGTTACAGACAGAATCTGCATTATATATAGATACCGAGAATCCGGGTTGATTCACTCGCAAACTATCGGAGCAAACTGCAACTAATTTGGACATAAACAAGTAACTGCCGCCGCTGACGACAAAGAGGATCATAAAAGTGAAAATGCTTCACTCGAAAACTAATCATATTATAATGGAGATTCAGTGCCTGTGTGCCTGTAACCGAAACTACGTCACTACTTGTATCACACTATCCTCGGTAATTGTGTAAGTTTACCAATGAGTATTTAATATATAGTGAAAATCATTAACACACAGAATATATCTTATTTATTAATGATGTCTCTATGAAAATCTGAGTCAAATTTCTTTCAAAACATCCCATGTTATTTATTCGTTAAATTCCGACACTGTGTTTTATATATCCCTAAGAAATAGGAGGCGCGTGGTCTAATGGTTAGAGTCATAGGAAATGGACTTGTGGATCCGAGTTCAATTCCTGGACGAAGCTGTTTGAATTTCACATAGCGCTAATACCCTTAGGAAAGGTATGAATCCTACTCTCCCTTCAGCTATGGATAAATAGTAGGGCAGACTGAGCTCTATAACCTTGGCTAGGTAACCAGTCTAGGAGAAGGAACACTCTGAATTCAAACCTGTTGACCTCCGCTTAAGAAATTGACCTTGTGTCGCACCCTGCTCGTGCGGAGGGGTTGGTAAATATATATATCCCTAAGAAATAAAGGATTACATAATATATGGTGTGGTTAATTTGCATATTGGTATTAACAAATATGGGTTTAATAAATAACTACTCCGTGTTATTGATCTTTAATCGTTTTATTCTCCAACATATTAAAATCAATCCTGTGAATGATTTTATACAGAAAACAATTAAAACATAATTGAAATATGGGTAATCTTCTTATATGCGTTCTTATTTAATTTCGTTAGTAGGGCCGGTTTAGCCCAATCGGTAGAGTGCCCGCCTAGAAACCACGAGGTTCAGTTGTTAACTTCTGTGGCCCAGGGCCGAAACCACTGGATCCCCGCTCGAAGGCAGGCAACTGAGCACATATCACGTTTTAGCTCAGTCGGTAGAGCGTCCAACTAGGAACCACGAGGTTCCTTCTTCGATACCGGCCCTCGCCAACTAAGCGTATGAATAGCACAGGGGTCTATGCAGTAAAGTAAGGAGTTGATTTTATGAGTGGCGCTCCATCTCAAACGCAAAAACAAATTCCTTGATCAATCGCTAGTGAAAAGGGGATATACTCCTTCGCTGTCTGGCTGATATCAACTTTAGGCCGCTTCGACGACTTTACTTTGTTTTACATTAAAATTTAGATACTCACGCCCGGCGGAGGACGCATATTCTTGCTAGTATAAATAATTAAGTTAAGTGATGGTTTTAATTTTTAATTTTTTAGTTTATCATAATCGGAAATATCATCTGTTTACGTAAGTCGGTTGTTACGTTTGTGTAAGTCGGTACTACGTGCGTGTATTCATGGCCAGGGTTAGATGTTCATTAATACAGGCGGAGCGTAGCCGTGCTTGGATAGATAGAAAGATAGATAGACTGATAGTATAGGTTTAATGTGCATGGATAGACAGATAGACAGACAGATAGATAAAAAGATAGACAGAGTGATAGACACCCATCCAGATATCTAGATACATAGATAGATTGATAGATAGATAGTTAAACAGAGACAGACAAATAAATAGATAGATAAACAGACAGACATACATATATGCATGATAGATAGATAGATAGATAGATAGATAGATAGATAAACAGACATGTAGATTAATACATACATAGATAGACAGATAGACAGACAGATAGATAGATAGATAGATATTACCAGACCAGGATATATATATATATATATATATATATATATATATATATATATATATATATATATATACATATAGATAGATAGATAGATAGATAGATAGATATTAATCGACCAGGATAGATAGATTGATAGATGGATAGATATTAACAGACCAGTATAGATAGATAGATAGATAGATAGATAGATAGACAAGTGCATAGACAGACAGTCAGGCAGAGAGAGAGAGAGAGAGAGAGAGAGAGAGAGATATATATATATATATAGATAGATAGATAGATAGATAGATATTAACAGACCAGGATATATATATATATATATATATATATATATATATAGATAGATAGATAGATAGATAGATAGACAGGAAAGATAGATAGAATGATAGATAGATATTAACAGACCAGGATATATATATATATATATATATATTATATATATATATATATATATATATAGAGAGAGAGAGAGAGAGAGAGAGAGATAGATAGATAGATAGATATTAACAGACCAGGAAAGATAGATAGATAGATAGATCAACAGACCAGGAATAGATAGAATGATAGATAGATATTAACAGACCAGGAAAGATAGATAGAATGATAGATAGATATTAACGGACCAGGATATATATATATATATATATATATATATATATATATATATATATATATATATAGATAGAGATAGAGATAGATATATAGATAGATAGATATTAACAGACCTGATAGATAGATATACAGACAGTCAAACAGATATATACAGAGAGAGAGAGAGAGAGAGAGAGAGAGAGAGAGAGAGAGAGAGAGAGAGAGAGAGAGAGAGAGAGAGAGAGAGAGAGATTTTCTAACCAAAAACGAAAATAATATTCAGTCCTAAAAATTAGAATGTTTATTTCCCACTTCTTTTTCTCTTCAACTCATTCAGATAATCTGACAAAATATTTGGATAGGGTTGTTGTTGTTGTTGTTGTTGTTGTTGGCTGGTTCCCATGTTGAGTCTAGTAAACAAGTTCATTCTTAAATTCTTCTGATGTTATAAAACATAATTGGTTTATATTCGCTGAACTGAAGATGTTTTTCAAGGAAAACTCTGAATTCAAACCTGTTAAAACCTGTTAAAACCCCGAGAGAGCGGGGGGGGGGGGAGAATTTGAAATGTATTTCTATGTTAAATTTCACCGGCAGCAACTGGTAACTTAAATTAGTCCAAACATACCCTTTCTTAGAAAGCTTACAAAATTATTTTTTTTAATGTTTTTTCCGGTCGTTTTTATTTATTTATTTTTAAATTCTATTCGCTTTGCCAAATTACTTTTCCCTAATCTCAATTATCTACCCAGAGCTGAATGGGTGACTGAATGGGTGATCCAACTGGTCACGTTTTGTCTACTTATTATATAGATATATAATTTTCTTTGTTTAATGACATATCAACTTTCGTGGGTTATAATCAACTTAGATGTTCTAACGGGGACCGGTGCTTTTGAGCGTGAATCGACCGTAATGACTCGAGTTGAATTCCAAGTGATGTGTCGTATATCGTGAAATTTCTCGTTGCATTCCAATTGCGCATTCATAATTGTCATCCGCTGGGGGATTTTACAGTGAAGTTTCGAGTTATTTTAACACAAAATTCGATTATTTTTGTCATATCTTTCATTCGAATGGTTGCCATAGAAACATGTTTAGGAAAATGATATTAGTCATTCTGCACAGAACATATTGTGGCTGGTTGGTTGGTTGGTTGGTTTTTATGGCATGATAACCATAGTTTCTTTTTTTCATGTCGCAAGATTCAATGGCAAATATATGCTAGATTCATTCATAATCAGGCTGAAACGGACGATAAGCGATTGAATGAGGGAGAGGGAGAGAGAGATGAGCTGAGAGAGTACTTCCATCACTATATTAATAGAAAAAATGAAAATGAAAAAGAAAGAGTGAGAAATTTATCGAGAGAAAGAGAAAAGAAAGAGAGAGAGAGAGAGAGAGAGAGAGAGAGAGAGAGAGAGAGAGAGAGAGAGAGAGAGAGAGATGGGGCGAGTACTTCCATCACTATATGAATAGAAAGAATGAATGAAAAGGAATGAGAAATAACCAAACGGAGGTTGGAACTGAAAGGGAATCTTTATAACATTAACAAAATACAATACTCGCCAGCGGCGTGAAGAAGGTACACCACTGCGAGTGGTATAAGACTCCAAAATGTTGTAACCTAACAAAGGTTACTAAATGAGAAATAACCAAACAGAGGTTGGAAATGGAATGGGATCTTTATAACATTAACAAAATATAATACTCGCCAGCGGCGTGAAGAAGGTAAACCACTGCGAGTGGTATAAGATTACTCCCGTATTTATGAGTATTGGGATATTCTCATTAATGTTCATAGGTAGGGTATATAACACTCTTTCTCTCTCTCCCTCTCTTCTCTTCTCTCTCTCTCTCTCTTCCTGCTGTCTCTCTCTCTCTCTCTGTGTCTCAGTCTCTGTCTCTCCCTTTATTGTAACCTAATAAAGGTTACTAAATGAGAAATAACCAAACGGAGGCTGGAAACGGAATGGGATCTTTATAACATTAACAAAATACAATACTCGCCAGCGGCGTGAGGAAAGGTAAACCACTGGTAGTGGTATAAGACTACGCAGACAGTATAATACTCCCATATTTATGAGTATTGGAACATACCCATTGATGTTCATAAATAGGGTATATAACACCCCTCTTTTTAGATTTACTTCGCACAGAGTCAATATCTCACTCTCGTTGCCAAAACGTTGTAACCTAACAAAGGTTACTAAATGAGAAATAACAAAACGGAAATGAAATGGATTTTTTTATAACTAACAAAATACAATACTCACCAACGGCATGAGGGATGGTAAACCATTGCTAGTGGTATAAGATTACTCAGTCAGCATAATACTCCCATATTTATGAGGATTGGGACATACCCATCAATGTTAAGATGCCAAAGACGTTTTTATTTTTTTCATTCTTGTTGGGTATTCAAATTTTTAAAACACATTCTAAAACTCATTTAAAAAAAATCTATTTAACCCATAGAGGGTACTCTAACATGTATTACCTCTCGGATTAAGTGTGGACCAGGGAATAATGGCAATGGTGGGGTACTCCACACTCCCCAGAGCTGTATATATGGTTTGTAATTGAACTGTTTGTAAATATATTTGTTTGTTTTGGTTTTGAAATAATATTTTTCATTGTTCTTTTTCATCTTACTTTTAACACACTTCCGATACTAGAAGACTTCAAGAGATTGTGGACTCATTTCGAAGTTAAAATTTACTTTTTAATTGTGTATCTCCTTGCGTTTTATATATATATATACATATATATATATATATATATATATATATATATATAGAGAGAGAGAGAGAGAGAGAGAGAGAGAGCGACAGACAGACAGAGAGAGAGAGAGAGAGAGAGAAGAAAGAGAGAGAGAGAGAGAAGAGGGAGAAACAGAAAGAGAGAGAGAGAGAGGGAAAGAGAGAGAGAGGGAGAGACTAACAGACAGAGACAGACAGACAGACAGACAGACAAAAGGGACATAAATGAAACATGTGAGATATTTTGAGTGTTTTCATATAACTGATATTTTTCATTGTTCTTTTTCATCTTATATATATATATATATATATATATATATATATAGAGAGAGAGAGAGATGGAGAGAGAGAGAGAGAGAGAGAGAGAGAGAGAGAGAAACGGAGAGAGACAGACAGGCAGACAGAGGGAGAGGGAGAGGTAACAGGAGAGAGAAGAGAGACGGAGAGAGGGAGGAGAGAAAGAGAGAGAGAGAGAGATAAACAGAGAAAGAGAGAGACAGACAGACAGACAGACAAAAGGGGCATAAAGAGAACATATCATGAGATAGATATTGAGTGCTTTCATATAACTGATATATTTCATTGTTCCTTTTCATCTTATTTTTAACATCTCTGTTATTGTTGTTGTGTTTTTTTTTGTGTGAAGAGTTTTATTCTCCTTAATCCAATAGTAGAATTAAGCTAATCGAATTTGAATGATAATCATTTTCAGTCAGATCGCTGAATTGTTCCTTGACCCCCCCCCAAAAAAAACAAACTCTTTATCTTTATCGCCAATGATAATTTGATTGTCATGGGAACAACAAAATTAAACTGATATCTCTGACAAAACATAAAACGTCAAAAACGTCACTTCCGGAAATTGGTGTTAACGTCACGTGGTCGAAAAAAAAAACGGACTGGGCCCATTACCTGTTGAATAACTAGACACATAGCCTGTTGGTGTGGTTTAGTCGGCTCATAATGTGAGTAAAAATGAGAACACAAGACGTATTTTAACGGAGGTACTGGACAAACGTGCTTACACGTTGGTTTACTTCACTGAACAGAATGATACAAGGAGGAATAAAGACAAAGGGAAAACGAATTATACGCCAATTCTTGTTGGCGCTGATTAGGATCGCGTAGTGAACGGATTTAAAAAATATATTTTCCCATTTTTTTCCGTCCCATTGAAACGACAGTAATTGAAGCAAAAATATTTAAAAATTGGTAAAACAATATAGAGAATTACAAAGGAGACAATTAGTAATTCAAAAAGATTTATTTAATAAAAAACTAAAAACTAGTATCTTGCATAATTTCGCCTTTATGCTACAGTTACTTTTTTAAGACACAAAGCCGAAAAAAGAAAAATATTACACAAAAAAGTAATACATTTTCTTCATACAATTTACATAAATAAATATTCTTACTTGCAACCTACAAATAAAACAAAATAGATAAAAAAATCAACTACTTTATCTTGTCGTCTGCTAATCAGCAAAATATTTTCTTCGGGTGCTGCTAATATAAGTTGTCGGCCGCTACCTTGAAGTGTTGATATTCTGTTGTTGTTGACAGGGTGGTTGTCGGCTGCTGTTTGAAATGACCCTTTTTAAAAATTATTTTACGAAAAATTGAATTACGGCCAAATTGCAATTAAAATAAAGAAGCTTCTTGCTTCTTTTAATAAAAACGTACAATTTTTAGAGATATGATAATGTCTCTATAAAAATGAATTAAGGTCGAATTTTCAAGCCGACACTGTGAAATACAAACAAATACTATTTTCTCCTCTGATGAAAAATTATCGGTTTCAAATACCAACTTACAATATAATTATTAATTCAAATATTTAACTCACTCTGTGAGACAAATTCAACATTTGGGTTTTCCAAATATGCAACAAATTATTCTAGGAAAGACTATGAAAAAACTTTCTCTTGTTTTAACAATCTTCGTCTTATCCCGGTGCACAAAGAAGTACGTTGACTCATCGTCAACGGAGACAGCAAAAATCGAACCGGTCCTTTCAAAATCAAATTCCTGTCTGCTGAATTTCGCGCCCTAATTTTAGAAAAAGGGATTCAGCTTTGCTTCTCAACCTCCACCCTCCAAAAATTCCAGCCAATCGCAGGCCGACACCGGAGAATCCAAGAATTGTAAAAGGCGTTACCTGAAAAAGATAGAACTTTAAAAAAAATAAAATTTCGTATCTCCTCCCCAATGAACGCTGTTTACAAAATATTAAAAATAAATATTGAACTGCCTATTTCAAGTTTTAAAAAAATTCTCAAAGTAGTAATTCACCACGAAGTTCTGGAAACGCGACTTACAAACAGTAGATTCATTTTCTCAAGAGACTATTTTAGTTGGTAAAACTCAACAGGACAATACGAGGAAATATTCATTATTTTGTTTTTTACAAGATGAGGATGATACTCTTGTTGTTGATGTTTATACTCATATATTCTTTTAAGATTTCTCATAATCCAAGTATCCCATTGGAACAATTCACAATCGGGAATAATTACAGACGAGTGGGACCCGTGGAAACGAAATAAAAATCAAGAGCAGCTATTTAAACCAGAAACGATGATTTGAAATTTTATAACATATAAATCCTACTGTTGTCTTTGCAATAAATAATACAAAAATATACAATAACAATCAATATAATACTAAATAAATACATCATTTGAATTAAATACTTACAAATATGTATATTTAATTCTACAGAAACTTCAAGATCAATATAATTGCATAGCGTAAATTAGGACAAGTGGCCTGTGGCGACATAAGATCAAAATTGCCAAAATATCTTCCGTAATTCATAATTTCAATATTGGTTGGTATCCTTCCGTCTACTAAAAACGATGGTGTAGTGTCCACTTTTTATTATCTGCAACTGCGTGAGTGGCTGAACAGACCAATTTTTGAATGGCAATCTCTGGTGCAGTGATTGCAAACAAACAGTGATGCTTGCTGGAGTTGCTGTTGTCTCTCCTTCCTTCTGGTTCTCTTTTCTGAGGCGGCTTCTTTCCAATTGTTGAATGGCAATCTCTGGTGCAGTGACTGCAAACAAACAGTGATGCTTGCTGGAGTTGCTGTTGTCTCTCCTTCCTTCTGGTTCTCTTTTCTGAGGCGGCTTCTTTCCAATTGTTGAATGGCAATCTCTGGTGCAGTGACTGCAAACAAACAGTGATGCTTGCTGGAGTTGCTGTTGTCTCTCCTTCCTTTTGGCTCTCTTTTCCGTGGCAGCTTCTTTCCTCTCTTTTTCACTCCTTCTCGTTCCTTGTTTGACGAGGAGTCGCCAGCTCACATTGTCTTCTGCAAAAGCCTCCCATGTGTTGGTGTCAATGAGGCATGTCTTCATGTCCCTCTTGCAGACATCTTTAAAGTGCAGGTGTGGTCTTCCTGTCGGTCGAGTGCCTTCTACTAATTCGCCATACAGTAAATCTTTGGGGATGCGGCCTTTATCCATCCTCCTGACGTGACCAAGCCAACACAGGCGTCTCTCGCAGATGATGGCGATGAAATACAAAAATATAAATCCTGGTGAATTCTTATTTCTTATGAGTGTCGTCACCTAAGCTAAATAATCAACCATTCTGTTTTTAGTATTTTCTGCATTCTTCGGACTATTGTCCTAATCTTCATTGTTATCTTTATAACGTTTCGGCCGATGTACCCTCCGGCCTTCTTCAGGTATTTCTTGTCGGACTCGGGAACTTTCTCGGAGTCGGGAACCTTCTTTTCGAACTCCCTGAGAACAGGATACCCTCGTGGAATAAATAAAGGGTTAGGTTCAAAGTTCCGCAATGGCTCCCGATTACGACAAGAAGGTTCCCGAGTTCGAAAAGAAGGTTTCGAAAGAAGGTTCCCGAGTTCGAAAAGAAGGTTCCCGAGAGAAGGTTCCCGAGTCCGACAAGAAATACCCGAAGAAGGCCGGAGGGTACATCGACCCAAACGTTGTACAGATAACAATGAAGATGAGGACAATAGTCCGAATAATGCAGATAATACTAATCATCAAGCCTCAGCTCAAAAATTCAGAGAAATAGCATTCCGTTTTTATTATAAGGAAAGAAAGAAAGAAAGAAAGGGTTAAAAAAGGACATGCTACACAGAAAAAATATAATAAGAACGAACGAAAGAAAGAGAATAGGGGAAAGATAGAAGTGGGTGATCCCACAAAAGCGATAACGCTAATATATATATATATATACAATCTCCTGCGATTTTATAAAATTTGGGGATGCTTGGTGCAATGGCTGCTTTCGTAGAAAATGGACGCGACGATAAGAGTTCAAATCCTAAACACAGCTGTTTGCATTTCTCATAGCGCTGTATGGATTGTTCAAAGTTATATATACTTTGAATATACAAAACTCCGACGAAGTTTAACAGACAAAACATTTAATGTAATACAGCACATGGATTTGATGAGATACAAAGTACATAGGTAAAAGGGTACATAAACAAAGAAGTACATAAATAAAGATGAAGACACATTCATGAATGGTACAAGATAACATATAAAAGCCACAGACGTGAGACTAGGGATAGGCCATGCTGTGAGAAGAACTTACAGTGATGTAAGTGGGACCAAAAGCCCCAACGAGAAGGAGTAGACCGTGTCTACTCTATGAGGCTCGTAGTTACTGGAACAGGAAAAGAGAGAGAAGCCTTTTGAACCAGCCGCTTAAATACTAATTCCCCTAGCGTGCACCAGCAAACTAAACCGGGCAGACAACTCTCCCGGGCAAATACGAAACTAACGCTACAGCGCTAATACCCTTTTGAAATACTTCGGTATAGCAATCATGTAAGAGAAGGAAAACTGAATTCAAACCAAAAAAACTCTTTTCTCGTCAGTGAAAACTATTTTGAGAGCTTCTCCTCACCCTTCTTCTTCTTCTTCTTCTTCTTCTTCTTCTTCTAAACCTCAAATTAAACGAAAATGTTTTTTTGCTAGATTCACTTTCAAGCCGAAGAAGTAATACGGTTTTTACCATGTGGGTCACGGGTCAGGCACAAGGCCCTATTGATGTAGGACCACCTATGAATCGAAGCTCATGGGAGGCGGTGGAAAAATACGTTGATCCTGTCGGCATTACCCTTCAAGGGGGCGCCTCAGGCACTGGGCAATAAACCCAGCCCTGCTCCTTGTATTCGGCGGGGCAAGTGATGCCTGGGGTGGGGGGTGGGGGTGGCCTTGGGATCAACGTTGTTAACTTCTGTGGCCCAGGACCGAAGCCACTGAACCCCCGCCCGATGGCAATCAAGTGGGCACATTTTATGGGTTAGCTCAGTCGGTAGAGCGTCCAAATAACAACCATAAGGTTCCGGGTTCGATACCGCCCACGCCAACTCAGCGTATGATCAGCATAGGGATCTGCGCGGTAAAGTGAGGAACTGATGGTTGGTGTGGCGCCCCTCCTCAGACGCTAAAAAACAATCTCCTGGGTCTAGCGCCAGTTGAAAGGAGATAGACTCCCTCGCTGTTTGGCTGATACCAATTTTTAAGCCACCCCGACTATTTTTACTTTTTAAATTTTTATTATTTACTTAGTACGACAATTGAGGGATTACATATTTTTATTTTTTTTCTAAATAAGGAAATGATGTAGATTTCTCTGCGGACGACAGGAAATTATAAGGAAATAATGATTGGAATTTCTTTTAACATTCCAGATTGGTGTGATGTCCACCTTAAAAATTCGATTTTTTGTTTTGTTTATTTGACCGAAGAAGCCATTTGCAAAATAACAAACAAAATGGATGTTTGATTATTACAGTCTGAATTAATCTGACAAAACAAATATTTTCTTCATTCTATCGATCTAGAAATATATATATATTATATATATTTATTTATTATATATATATATATATATATATATATA
Source organism: Doryteuthis pealeii (assembly GCA_023376005.1). Lineage (NCBI taxonomy): Eukaryota > Metazoa > Mollusca > Cephalopoda > Myopsida > Loliginidae > Doryteuthis > Doryteuthis pealeii. The sequence continues at coordinate 32,781,820 of CM042175.1, forward strand.
TATAAACACATACACACACACATGTATATATATATATATATATATAACAACGAAATGAATAGAGAAAATACAAAAATTATCAATTTTTGTATCGATCTACAAATAAATATGTATTTTATATATATATATATATATATATATATTATATATATACACACACACACACACACACACACACACACACACACACATATATATATATATATATATATATATATATATATATATATAAAACAACGAAATGAATAGAAAAGATTATCTATTTTCTCTCAATCAACAAATAAATATGTAAATATCCGGTTAATTCTTTTAAATCCGTCATTTATGAACAATACAATTGTTTCATAATCATAATCAGTTTATGATTTATATACGTACCAGCAGTTAGAATATTTTGAATAGGGTCCGTTAGCTTTAGAATAAAGGGGTCCTATGGAAAGTTACTTGCCGGTTATTGACGGTTGGTAACCTTTTCACTTGACCCCTTGAAAGCGCGCGATTGGGCGCTGTGAGAATTAATTAGTTAGATGCGGAGAGAATCTGTAGAAGTTATCCCCCAGATATCATAGAAACAATATAATACTCACCGTCGCAGTGTGATTCTAACTACCGTCGAGTTAGCAGACAAGAACAACATGCAAGCTGTAACTTAAATACAGTCCTTGCATGCTGCTGGCATAGTGCAAAGTCATGGCTGAAGAGTGGGTACTTATCCATATCTTTACTCACCCTGAAAACCATCAGCCAATCAAAACCCAGGAAGTGAACTTGCCAGAGTTCATAATGGAATAACCCAAAACTGTATATAAACCACCTACCAACACTCTAGAGTTAGTTATACTTTCAACTTGTAACAGAGCTGAATACTTGACACAAAATCCAACAGAATCCAGGTCGAGCAGACCTGTAGGTCGCCGTTCTGTGTCCGCAACTTCCCACGCAGCGGAATCATGGGATGTGTTCTGGAAATAAAGCCTTATTAAAAAAAACACCAAGTCTTATTTGTTAATTGAATATTAAAAACAAGAGATGAAAGCCCGAAAAAATCAACAAAGGAGATCAACCCCCAGCAGAAGCCCTGAAGAGAAGTCAGCCCAGAAAAAATGGCTGACGAGTTAGACGAAGAACCAGAAGAGTAGTTAAAAAGTAATACCATCATCAATCCTCTATACTCTATCTCTCTCTCTCCCATTATATACACCTTAGTAAAGGGGTATATAACACACTCTTCTACCTTCCTTGTCCTAGATTAGTCATGACCATTACACCACGTGCCTCCACAAATATATTTATTGAATCATACCGGATTTGAAAATTATCACCAGCATGAACACTTGGTGTTAAATATAAGTTGAGTATTTGCAGAGGAGCAATAAATGCAGCATAAAAACAAATTATGTTTTTGTGAAGACTTATGAGTTAATAAATGTCATGAAGTGTTCAATGTTTATGGTACCCTAGGTTGTCACTGCTTCTTCTACAATATAAACACAGCACATAACATAACAACAAATCATATAACATGAGGACTCATGAGTTAATAAATGTCATGAAGAGGTAAATGTTTTTGGCTCAATATCGAAAGTATGATAGACGGTCTTAGATCTGATTTACGTTATTTCTTTCGCTAGAGTTGTGTACAAACATTTAAACTGTATCGATTGTCCGTCCCTACTGGACTTTTTGAGGATTCATGAGTTAATAAATGTCATGAAGAGGTAAATGTTTTTGGCTCAATATGGAAAGTATGATAGACGGTCTTAGATCTGATTTACGTTATTTCTTTCGCTAGAGTTGTGTACAAACATTTAAACTGTAGCGATTGTCCGCCCCTGTTGGGATGGACATGAGTCCAGTAGGATTATCTTCTTTATATGCAAGATTTCCCCGATTGAAACAGCAGCCCGGGAGAAAATATCGCTCTTTCTCACAGTCCGGCAACCATTGCACATGGGTTAGGCGCTTGGTGCCTCTGTCTCTTAAGTGGTGGGCCCCACCCCCAAGCAAACTATCAGTAAGTGACTTATTTCTACATGTAACTCTGTATCACATCTTTAGGACTTAGTCCTACATCCTTTATGTATGTTTATGTATCTGTTCTATCTATCTATCTTGTACCTTGTCATGAGTATATGTATACCTGTCAAGTATGTATTTCTTCACGTGCTCACCGAATAATGTCTATGTTCGTTATTATATATACATTCTTTGTCGGATTAATTCATGTACACATATGTACCCACGCTGGAAGGTTACTTTGAGCCTTCCAACTTATTATAAGAACATTGGCATCTTATAAAACAATTAAAATGATATTGCAACATTTGTTTATCGCAAGCCTATATAATAAATGAATATCCAACTACTCTCGGTCCAGCTATCGGAAAATAGTAGGGCAGATTGGATTTTTTAACCTATGTAAAGTAACCAGTCTAGGAAAAGGAAAACTCCACTTATGAAATTGACCTTGTGTCACAACCTGCTCGTGCGGAAGGGTTGGTATATATATATATATATATATATATTTGGGAATAAAAGGCCTTAAATACCATGGGTATCGTGGTTATGGACCATTTCCACTCGTGAGTATGCCCACGAGCTTCTTCAGACCACTGATATCTTTTATTTAGACAGGCACATGGCCAAACTCATCTTATATTCATACATTTCCCCTCCCTCATTCAGGGGTGATCATATTGCATTTTTTCTTTTCTGGTGTCTTTTTTATTGGTGGAACATTTTTTTTCCTAAATCCTTTGCATGGTTGGTGGTGTTATATATATATATATATATATATATATATATATATATATATGTATATTACTGCTTTAAACAGACCTCTTAAAAGATTCATTGTAAGGAGAAAAATAACAAGAAACAAATATTTTTTCTTTGTTATACTATAGAAGGGGGGGGGGTAAAGCTTATTCTATAATATAACAAAAAAATAGTTGTTTCTTGTTATTTTTCTCCTTACAATGAATCTTTTAAGAGGTCTGTTTAAAGCAGTAATAAAATTTTGTACCCCCCCCCAATATATATATATATATATATAATATATATATATATATATATATATATATATATATATATATATATATTCACTGAACGGATGGATTCGCCTCTTCTAGTACACTTTTCTGCCCGGATTATAGTGGCTTGTCAAACACTTTACAATTATTTTAATTTTGTAAACTTTCTAAAAACAATTTCTTTAACAAGAAATGTTTTCCTGACGATGACCCATGATCGAAACTCGCTGAGAAAAATAAATACTCACATCTTAAAATGCCTTTAATGCTTTTCCAACCAATTCTCCTCCTTCCAGCCTCCACACCCCTTAATATACGAACTTTAAGAAAAAACAAACTAGAACATAAACACATCACCCCTGATGATGGCACTTCGAAGGGCCGAAAGTACTTGGGATAAGTGTTGTCGTTTTAATATATAAGGCGTGTGGTAGATGGTCACTTCTACTTATAGACTCGCCAATAAGCACGTGACCAACCTATTGTCCAATCACTGGCAGTGCTCTGCTGCTGATATTATTATTCATACTGGTCTTTTCTGGTCATACTAGCATTACTACTTGGATCTTCTTGGACGACGGAACGTAGTATTATATCACAGGACTTATTCACTTACCAAAGGATTCTATATCACAGGACTTATTCACTTACCAAAGGATTCTATATCACAGGACTTATTCACTTACCAAAGGATTCTATATCACAGGACTTATTCACTTACCAAAGGATTCTATATCACAGGACTTATTCACTTACCAAAGGATTCTATATCACAGGATTATTCACTTACCAAAGGATTCTATATCACATGACTTATGACTTATTCACTTACCAAAGGATTCTATATCACAGGACTTATTCACTTACCATAGGATTCTATATCACAGGACTTATTCACTTACCAAAGGATTCTATATGACGGGACTTACTTATTTACTTTAAGTTCTTTTACAACTGGCCAAAGATGGCGGCCATATACTTAACAGGTTATGGGCCCAGGATTCTATATCACAGGACTTATTCACTTACTAAAGGATTCTATATCACAGGACTTATTCACTTACCAAAGGATTCTATATCACAGGACTTATTCACTTACCAAAGGATCCTATATCACGGGACTTATTCACTTACCAAAGGATTCTATATCACAGGACTTATTCACTTACTAAAGGATTCTATATCACAGGACTTATTCACTTACCAAAGGATTTTATATCAGGATCCTATATCACAGGACTTATTCACTTACCAAAGGATTCTATATCACAGGACTTATTCACTTACCAAAGGATTCTCTATCATTATTCACTTACCAAAGGATTCTATATCACAGGACTTATTCACTTACTAAAGGATTCTATATCACAGGACTTATTCACTTAACAAAGGATTCTATATCACAGGACTTATTCACTTAACAAAGGATTCTATAACTCGGGACTTACTTATTTACTTTAAGGTCTTTACAACTGGCCAATGTTGGCGGCAAGATACTTAACACCTTCTTCGATGGACTAATCTACGTATTCCATCCAAATATAAAAAAGTTGACCAGAAAGCTCGAAAAGATCGTTAATAAAATTGTTAAACAGGAAATGTGCCTTTTGTTTAATTCTGTCTGTCTGTCTGTCTGTCTGTCTCTGTCTCTGTCTCTCTGTTTCTCTCTCCCTCTCTCTCTCTCCCTCTCTCTCTCTCTCTCTCTCTCTCTCTCTCTCTCTCTCTATATATATATATATATATATATATATATAAGATAAATATATAGGTTTTACATATCTATTTATTGGGTGACAAAGAAACATTCACAACCATATTGGTTTCATGCGATGCATTCATCAGGTGAAGATGTTTCAAATCTGAGGAAAATCGAAAAAATTTCAAAAAATTCAATAGACATGGGATGCGTATATATATATATATATATATATATATATATATATATATATAAATGTCTTTTGTTATACATATACACATACATATTGTGGGCACCTCACGTGGTGTAATAGTTAGCAAGATAGATTTGCAGACCATTGTTAGTGAGTTTGATTCCGATTGGGCGCCCCATACCTCTGGCCTTGTACCATATTTAAGCTAAGCTTAGTAAATAATTATTTGTTCATTTAGTGTTGAGTAAATTGAATCAGAAATTGAAGGTGTCGCAATTTAAATTCCCATCAGTCCATTCGCCTGAAAATGCAGCAAAAATGAATAAAATAAAATTTTCACTTAATACATTATTTAAAGATGAAATAGCAATTAAAATGTTATTGTCGAAAGAAATGATGGAAGTGTTCAGCAGAACAGAAAATTGGTAATTCTATGGAGAACCCGAAGCGATTGTCTACAGTTGTGTCTATGACGTGTTCTCGAAAGACGCTGTGTTGTTGTTGTTGTTGTTTTGATCAGGAGTCTAGATCCTTACAGCCTCATAGAAATCCATTATTGTAATTTTATGCAATAAAATAATTAAATGTGTCAATTAATTATTTTAACAATTATTTTTTTAGAATTAAACTTTTAATTTAAAACCATGTTGTCAAATTATATTTGTAATTTGATTTGATTTGGTTTGTTTTACGGCATATCAACCTCAGTGTTTGATATGTATATTCAAGAGCTATTGTAAAATAGCTCATTGTGTAAAATGCATAATAATCTTGATTTAACTCTTTATTTCTACTAAAATATTAATATCTATTTAATATTGTTATATTTCATGCAAAGAGGGTACTTCACGTGGTGTAATGGTTAGCAGGCTAGATTTGCAAACGATTGTTAGTGAGTTCGATTCTCCTAAGTCGCCCCATACTTCTGGCCTTGTGCCACATCTAAACTAAGCTTAATAAATAACTATATTCCCTGCAAATGGTTTATAATAACTAGCGAGGTCCATGGATAAGACAGTGTGTGATAATTTACCTATTACGTTTGCCAGTATATTCAAGAGCTATTGTAAAATAGTTCAATATGTATAAAGCATAATGACCTTGATTTAACTCTCTCTCTCTCTCTCTTTTGCTATCTCTCTCTCTCTCTCTCTCTCTCTCTCTCTCGAACCTGAAGAGATTGTCTATATTTGTCTATGACGGCGTTCTAGAAAGACATCGTGTTGTTGTTGTTTTAATCAGGAATGTAAATCTTTGTGGAGGTGTGTTTTGTAATGGTTACAGTCGTAAGAAATGGACTCGTCAACACGAGTTCGAATCCAGGACGAGGCTGTTTGCATTTCATTTATCGCTAATACTCTTGGGAAAGGTATGCATCCACGTACTCTCCCTCCAGCTATGGGTGAATAGTAGGAAAGACCGGACTCTTTAACCTTGAATAGGCAACCAGTCTAGGAGAAGGAAAACTCTGAACTCAAACCTTTTAAAAATTGACCTTGTGTCATATTCCTGCTCGTGCGGAGGGGTTAATATATATATATATAGATCTTTACAGCCTCATAGAAATCCATTATTGTATATCTTATACAGTAAAATAATTAAATGTCTCAATTAATTATTTTAACAATTATTTTTACAAATTAACATTTAACTTAAAACTATGTTGTCAAATCGTATTTGTAATTTGGTTTGTTTGTTTTGTTTTGTTTACGGTTTTATCAACTTCAGTGGGTTATTTAATGCCAACAAAGTTTTGAAATAAATGCATTGTTAATGGATAATCAATTTTGTTTATAAACTCATTTTTCTATTTAACCCATAGATGGGACCCTCATAGGTACTACCACTCCGGGCCAGAGTGGACTAGGGAGCAATGGTGATGAAGGAGTGCTCCCCTTTCCCCAAACCTCCAGAACTGGAATCTCACCATCAGATAGACTAACGTCATTCCCTGGACATAAAGACCCTCAGCCACCACCTTCTACACCCATATGATAAAAAGGGTTGGGCTTGCCATAAGGGCAATGGGATTGGGGTAATCATATAGGTGCTAGAGCTTTACGTGACCAGCCGATTGATCGGAGGGGGCCTCTCCGACCGCCCGTCTAGCCGAAGTATGGACCAAAGTGGAGTATTGCATGTCACGGACTGCTAAGCCACCTGGGTTCTATCGTTAAGGATCCGGGTCGCCACCCACAATCAAAAGGTGGCCCAATTGGGGGAGTCTTACCCCTCTATAGTTGTGCAGTCGGTGTATTCTAACGTCCTACCGACAGGACGGTATTTGTAATTTGGGTTTTTATATTCGAATAAAAATGCTAGCGAATAAACGGCTGTTTACAAATTAAATACCTTGGAATGAAAACATCCGAGAATAAACAGTTGTTTAGACATTGCATAAATTTTTGGAAGTTCAGTAAGGAATCAGTTACCAACCTTTTCTTCTCAAATGATTTTGGTTAGTTGGTTAGGTTTTACGGCATGTCAACCCTCGTTGGGTTATTTTTATACCAAAGACGTTTTGTTATATTCATTCTTGTTGGGTATTCAATTTTTTCAAACGCAATGTTTTAAAACACTTTTTTAAAAACACATTTGAAAAAATCTATTTAACCCATTGAAGCGGAAATGACCGGCATGTCGAACAGCCGACTATCGTCGATGAGTCAGTTCATCTTCGTCGTTCAAAGAGACGGCGGCGTCTAGACTGACGCAAACTCTTATTCATTTAACGATGATGGGCAGTCATGGCACAACCTGCTGATTATTGTAGATCGCATTTGATTGGATGACATTATTATTTGCATACGAAAAGTGTTTACAAACATAAAAGTGTTTGAACTCCTTTGGCGATTGTCTTTTACAATGGATGGAATCAGTTGGACTTAAGTTTTCGAGTCAACTGACGAGCGAGTGTTACGTTACATGAAAGATTCTGCTGAAAGACCCAACGGAGTTTTGTGCTTGACATACCCATAGATGGAAACTGATAAGCGACGTTCTCCCAAGACACCCGCTTATGCTGCTAGGGGGTGGAATCATTCAGTGAACAGGCGTCAGTCAAGAAGTGAAAAGAAGGAAATAACGAGGGAAGATAAAAGGAAAAGATGAGGAAGAGAAAGGAGGAAATACAGGATAGATCAAGTTTGTTTTTTCTGGCTAAAAAGCGTCACCCACGAGAAGGACCGTAGAAACGACAAAAAGCCAAAATGATTTATGCAAATTATTCACAAAAGAGTGATGAAAAGAATCATAAAAAAACGAACTGCCTCTAACAGCAAAACAAAAGATAAAAAGAAAAAGAAAAAAAAAACAACAAGAAATGAATGCAACAAAATGGCGTCATTTTAGTTGTCGTCTGTTTTATCCATTGCTTAAAACGAAGAGAACACTCTCTATGGACAATTTAAAAAAAAACCCCAGTAGATCTATCAACTTTTACAAATTGTTCAATCATGGACACCTAAAAAGAGAAACGGAATCTCGAATGATATTTCTGTACGAAAACAAATTCATCAGACCGAATTACATCAAAGCAAAAATAGAACAAAACCCAGAAAAAGAAGTAAACGCTGCTTTTGTGAAAACGAGACAAGACGAGACGAAACGAGACAAGACGAGACTAGAAAATATTTCCTAATTGAATGAAACAACTTAGTCTCAAATGAATACAAAAAAAAAAAAAAAGAAGAAAGGAACAACAAAAAACAGACATGGCAGACAAGAGAAAATATGATATATTTTATTTCGTGCAAAGATAAGAAATGGGGCTCGTGGATATACTACGGTGTGATAATTTAACTATAACAACGTTCGATATACCACGGTGTGATGATTTACATATTAAAGCGTCCGATATACGACGGTGTGATAATTTAAGTATTACAATGTTAGATATTCCATGGTGTGATAATTTAACTATTACAACGTTAGATATATCACGGTGTGATATTTGAGCTATCACAACATTAGATATTCCACGGTTTGATGATTTAACGATTACAATGTTTGATATTTATATCCAAGAGCTATTGTAAAATAGTTCATTATGTAAAATGCATAATAACCTTGATTTAACTCTTTCTTTCTACATTAATATTAATATCTAGATAATATTGTTATATATTTGTTATAGTTTACCGTTTTATATATCCCAGTTTATAAAAAGGGTAACTGTGAGTTCTTTAGCGTGAATAAAACAAGTCAACACTCTTCGGATAACAGGATAAGAACTGAATTTTATTTCAAAGGTTTGGTGCCTGTCGGTGTATGTATGTTTGCGCATGTCCGGAAATTAATCCTTTATTTATGAGGTTACAACAATATTGTTTAAAGAGGGCACCTCCTGTGGTGTAATGGTTAGCAAGCTAGATTTGCAAACGATTTTTAGTGAGTTCGATTCTCCTTAGGCGCCCAATACTTCTGGCCTTGTACCGCAACTAAACTAAACTTAGTAAATAACTATATTCCCTGCAAATGTTTTAATACTTACTAGCGAGGCCCATGGATAAAACAGGGTGTGATAATTTAACTATTACGTTTGCTAGTATATTCAAGAGCTATTGTAAAATAGTTCATTATGTATAAAGCATAATGACCTTGATTTAACTCTCTCTCTCTCTTTTCTCTCTCTATCTCTCTTTACCATCCCATTGAAACAGATGATACGGTTTATTAGCGTTATCGTTTCCTGGCTTTCACATCCGTCCTTATTTTTCTCTTATTTCTCATTATATATATATATATATATATATATATATATATATATATATATTTCTCTTCCATTTCTTTTGTCATATTGAAAACGGAAGAGTCCATTATTTCTGTGAGGTGACGACAGGACGTAACATTTGAACATGTCTTATACATTTTTCTTTCCTTATTATTTCCCCTCCCCTTCACTCCTCATATATCCCCCTCACTTCTTTCCCCCCTCACTTCTTTCCCTCTCCTTTTCCCTCACCTCTTTCTCTCCTCCCTTTCTCCATATATCTCCTCCCTCCTCCTCCCCTCTCTCTCCATTTTTACAGCATTTTTGTCAATCCCCTTTTGGTGAATCTCAATACTGCCATTCTTCAAATGATCCTTGGAAAGTACCAATATCTAAGAGGGAATTAAACAATTTCTAATTCAAGTTGGAATACAATATGGGGTCTGCGTTCGCACACATCCTAATTATTATGATTTCTCAAGGGAGAAAATGCTCAAATGCAGTTACAGAATATTTTTCTTTATTTGATAATATATAAATTATTTCTAACATTCATTTTGAAAATAGGATGCAACACAGAATCAAATTTCTTTTTTATCATCATTATTGCAACAGAGATTCTCTTAAAGCTCCCTCTGTCTTTCTTTCTTTCTATCTCTCTCTTTATCTCTCTCTCATTCACTCTCTCTTACTCTTTCTTTCTATTTCTTTCTCACTTAATCTCTCTCTCTCTCTCTCTCTCTCTCTCTCTCACTCACTCACTCACTCACTCACTCTCTTTCTTTCTGTCTGTCTGTCTGTCTGTCTCTGATCATATGTCCATATCAATCATCATTCTTTGCAAGTTGTATCGATTCCAGTTCTGCAGGTCAAAGGAACAGAGCAGAGGGCATCGAAAGTGCAGCAGGCCGAAGACATATATGGTAGTCACGGAAATAATTCATACCATGACTGGTATAGGACCTCACGTTACAGTTCTCATTTACCGCTACTTTACTTAATTTTCTTAGATTGTTTCTTTTGTATTTAAAAAAAATCCTGTTACATATTTTGTGGTGTCATGGGTTGTTGACAAGACGCTGTAGTTGGTTTGAAATAGGTTCGTTCGAGTTGAAAGTGTAGGCGGGTAAATTTCCATTGGGTGACACCGGCTGACCCCTAGAGAGGCGCGAATCTCGGGCGCCATGAGAAAAACGTAACTAGATTTAATTTCAATCTGAATTGAAGCAGAGTAGACATGCTCTGCTGAGGTCGAATCTCCCCGCGCAGAGGAACATGGGCAAAAATAAATCTTGATCAAGGAAATCAAAGTCTTGTGAGTTGATTGATTGCATGACTAAGATTGCAGCCCTTAAAAGAAGACCTGAGATGGGACTAGACAAGATGACAGACAAAGAAGTAGAGAAAACAGACAGACAGACAAGAACTTAGCAAAAACAGTAGAAAAGAAATGAAGAACAAGTAATTCTCAACTCTGTATCTGTTTCTCTCTCTCTCCCCCTCTCTCTCTCTCTCCCTCCTCTCTCCCCTCCTCTCTCTCCCCTCTCTGTCTCCCCCTCTCTCTATCTCTCCCCCTCTCTCTTCTCCTCATCTCTCCCCCTCTAACCTCTCTCTATATATCTCCCTCTCTATCTCTCCCCCTCTTTCCTCTTCTCCCCCTCTCTCTCTCTATCTCCGAGTATCCTCTCTCTATTATATACCCGACACTATTCGACGATGGGGCATATAACATTATATCACAAATCTCTCCTTATGTTTTTTTCTGAATTTTCAAGATGATGATATTATTTTGATTTCTGTATTTGAATCATTTAGATTTTTCGAACTGTTGTTCTAAATCTTTATTGTTATATACACAACGTTTCGACCGATGTGCCGTTCGACCATCTTCGAGGGGTTTCTTGTCGCTCTCCGGAACCTTCTTGTCGAACCCAGGAACTTTCATGTCATAATCGGGAGCCTTCACGGAACTTTGAACCGAACCCTTTCATTCAATCCATTCGGATAGATTGTTCTCATTCTGTTAACCAGGACCGGGTAAATGTTAAACTATGTTAAGTATTTTCTGTTATTGATAACCGTGGACAGGATTGAACTTGTAACCTAGAGATAATTGTCACTTAGAACTTCATTAACTTAACCCCTATATCCGTTGTGCCATGTCTTTTTTAATTTGAATTATTAAATAATTTTGTTAAAATCTTTAAAAGTTTAGAATTTAATGTAAAACGTATTTTTCAAACAAATTGTCACCCCCACCAAAAAACAAAAAAAAAAAAAAAAAACTCTAATAAAATAGGTTTATTTCTTGAAAAATGCCCTCAAAAAGGATTGAACCTGCAACCTACAGATGATTGTCACTTTGTATTGATTCAACCCCTATATCCACTGTGCCATGTGCCAAAATAATACATATTTAGCTTAGATTCACAACGAATGTTACGGTTTTTGTGGCCATCATTAGGCTTCAATCAAGAGCACTCCCTAGCGGAGATTCCTTGTTTTAAGTAGAGCGCGATACTTAGTAACGAAACCTTTGGTTGTTCCTTGGGGTTCCTTAATGTTGGGTATGATCCCTTAGTTGTCCCTTGGTGTTCTTTAGTGTTGGGTATGATCCTTTGGTTGTTCCTTGGTTTTCCCTTAGTGTTGGGTATGATCCTTTGGTTGTTTCTTGTGTCCCTGAGTGTTGGGTATGATCCTTTGGTTGTTCCTTGGTGTTCTTTAGTGTTGGGTATGATCTTTTGGTTGTTCCTTGGTGTCCCTTAATGTTGGGTATGATCCTTTGGTTGTTCCTTGATGTTCCTTAATGTTGGGTATGATTCTTCGGTTGTAGATCCGTTCGTCAATGTCGAATAACGTGCAAATAAACGGCTGTCAATATCAGAGATTAGATAGTTAACTAACCGCGTATTCGGGTTGTTGATTGGCTGGGGTTTAAATATTTAAAAAAAAAAAAAGAAGCTGTTTCCTTTTTCACTTTCAATTCTCAAAAGTTAATTTTTTGTTTTTTCAATTAAGCAAAACTAATTAACCGCAGATTGATATTTGCAGTTCATTAAAAGTTGGAAATAAACGTTTTGGAAATTAACTTTTCAAAACTCTTAGGAATCAGTTTAAAGGAATTCAATTTCATCTTGTCTTTAGAAAAAAGAATAAATTCATTAACAGAAACCAAAAATATCATCTGTTATTCTTAACTTGTTATCAGGGTTGCAGAGTCAGAGACGGGGGTTTTAGAGGGAGGTGGCATCCTAGGAATAGTTGGAGTTTAGGTCGGAGTCGTAAGGAGTCAGGTTTAAATAGAGCCGACATCCTAGGAGTTTGAGTTGGAGTCGGAGTCGGCATCCTAGGAATAGCTGGAGTTAGAGTCTGTGTCGTAAGGAGTTAGGTTTTCGATGGAACCGGCATTCTAAGAATAGTATGTTTAAGTGGGAGTCGTAAGGAGTCAAGTTTAGATAGAGCCGGCTAGGAGTTAGAGTCGGAGTCGGAGTCGGAGTCGGCATCCTAGGAATAGTTTGAGTTTGAGTCAGAGTTGTAAGGAGTCAGACGTTTTAGGTGGAGTCGGCATCCTAGGAATAGTAGAAGTTTAAGTCGGAGTCGGAGTCGTAAGGAGTCGGTTATTTTTGGGTGCAGTCGGTATTTTAGGAATAGTAGGAGTTTGAGTCGGTGTCTAATTAAAAAAAAAACCAAATGTTCAGTCACATAAGAGTTTTATAATTTGCTTGAAGCATTTTCTTTATATTGGTTTGGTGGTTGGTTTTAAAGGTTATCACAATGAAAGTGTAAAGAAAATTGTTGTAATTAAGATGTTGTTTGTTTACCTTTGATTTATTCCCTTAATATTTCGGGATGAAAAAAACCCTTCGTCAAAAGATTTTTGAAAGCCCGGAGGCCTGGAAAGGAGATGTTAACTGTCACTAGAATCTGCCCATTCTGTTGAATGCTTGGCTGGGAATGTCTTTTTCTGCAGAATTCTTCGCGCATGAGCGTGTGTGTATGTGTATGTTTGTTTAATAATGTCATAGTATCATTCCAGATTTTTGTTTGTGTGTGTTTGTGTGTGTGTGTGTCTGCTGCGTATGCGTGTGTGTTGGTCTTCCCCATATATATATATATATTTGTATGTTTTTATGTTATTACTCTGGTGAGGGTTAAGGCAATTTGACCCATCATCGAAGTGTTCAGTTACATTTAAAGAGTTTCTTTTTTCTTTTTTTGAGACATGCCGAAAAGTTGTGAAAAGTTTTAATTAGAAAATTGAAAGAAATTGAAACTCGTTTTTTGTCGACGACTGATAACTTATCAAAAAGACCATTAAGTTTTTTTTTAAGTTAATTCAGAAATCTGTTTCTTGGGGAAATTTTTGATGAAACACGAAACTTATCTTAAAAGGTAAACACATCAATTTTCAATTCTAATTATATCGACAATAATTAAAAACAAAAAAAACAAAGCAAAAAAAAAAAACCATTACAGTTGTTGGCTTAATCTCATTTTAAATAAAATACAATTAAATCTCTACATATATAAAGGGCAGTTGTGTGTATGTATGTCCGGAGGAAACTTCAAAAATAAAACAATTAACAACAAAGTAAATATATATACACATTAAATATCACCAGGACTTGGTTTTTGAGCAAAAATAATAGAGATTTAACTTATATTCGTGAAGATAATTAAAAAATAAAATTCAAATGATAACAACATGGATTTTTTTCCATTTAATATTTTAGATAGTAGACATTAACATTTCTTTTCAGAGTAGCTGGATCAATGAAAGGTCGATTTTTTTTACATAGGGATTTAAATGGGGCATCACACGAGGATTCAACTCACGATTCAGTAATAATGGATCTGCGGGACTAACTTTTAAACCCCCCCCTCTACCCAGGCGACGCCGAGTAGCCGCTGTTAGTCTATATATAAATGGCAGTTGGTGTGTATGTATGTCCGGAGGAAATTATGAAAATAAAACGACTAAGTAATTATATATACACATTCACTATCACCAGATCTTGGTTTTTGAGCAAAAATAACGAAGGTTGGATTTATATTCGTGAAGATAATTAAAAAATAAAATTCAAATGATTAGAGAATTGAATTGTTTGTGCATTTAGTATTTTGAATAGGAGACATTCATTTTTCTTTTCAGAGTGGCTGGATCAATGCAAGGTCTTTTTTTTAGATAGGGATTTTAATGGGGCATCCTGTGAGGATCCAACTCGTGATTCAACAATAATGGATCTGTGAGACTACCTTTTTGCCCCACTCTCTACCCAGGCGATGCTGGGTAGCCACTTCTAGTTTTATAATAAAAGAAGTTCGTAAAATGGTTTGAATTTTATTAGTTTTTTATGTATTTTATTGAGTGAGACACGCGTTTCGCATTGTTTAAAATCCTTTTCAAGCTATATATTATTCTTGTGTATATATGCACATATTTTGTGCTTGTTTAAGAAGATTAAATGAGTCTATGTAGTGTGTGCGTCCTGATAGTAGGTTAGTGTGTGTGTGTGTGTGTGCATATACAACTATGGGATGTTTTAACATCTGAATATCACCTTGTCCACAGGGACAGAAAAAATACACTGACTGCACCTATGCATAGGGATAAAATCCCCCCAATTCGGCCACCCGTTGGCCGTAGTTGGCGACTCGTGATGCTTAAGGACGGGACTCTGTTAGGTGAGCAGTCCATGACATGCAACACTCGGCTTTGCAGAATGCGACACAAGATCAATTTCTTAAGCGGAGTTTGACAGGTTTGAATTCTGAATTTTCCTTCTCCTAGACTGGTTACCTAGTCAAGATTTGTTTCTTGGTGAAATTTTTTGATGAAATGCGAAACTTATCTTAAAAGGTAAACACATCAATTCTAATTTTAAGAACTTTTCATTTGTTGGCTTAATGTCTTTTTAAAAAAATACAATTTAATATTGTTTGTGTTTGTAAATTAAACTGTGGTTTTTCGCCCATTTTAATATCATACTAGCAGAGCTACCCGACATTGGCCGGGATTTAAAATTCTAAATAAAATACAATTTTCTTGGCATAGATTAAATTTAATATTTGTTGTGTTTGTAAATTGAACTGTGATTTTTCACTCATTGGTTTTTATTATACTTGTAGAGCTATCAGACATTGGTCGGGATTTAGAATTTAAAATAAAATACAATTTTCTTGGCATAGATTAAATTTAATATGGTTTGTTTTTAAACAAAATAATTTTTCGTCCCTTTCTATATTGCACAGGAAAAGCTATCCGTCATTGGCTGGAATATTTCAAATAGAATATAATTTTCTTGGCACAGATTAAATTCAATATGGTTTTGGTTTGTAAATTGAACAGTCATATTTCGCCCAAATATATATCATACTAGCAGAGCTACCCGACATTGCCCGGGATTTAGAATTCTAAATAAAATACAATTTTCTTGGCATAGATTAAACTTAATATGGTTTGTGCTTGTAAATTGAACAGTTATTTTTCATCATTTTTATCTAAAACTAGCAGAGCTATCTGACATTGGCTTGGATTTAGAATTTTGAATACAATTTAATTTTATTGACATAGACTACATCTAATAAGATTTGTGTTTGTAAATTTAATAGTCATTTCCATCCATTTTTTATATTAAACTAGCAAAGCTACCCGATATTGGCCGGGCTTTAAAATTAAGTCATTTTCACCGTAACTTGATCGATTTTGTTAACCCATTTAGGAAAAAGAAAATCTCAAAGAAAATCATTTTGAAAATTATCGACAAAAACGAAACATTTGTGTCCCGGCATATTTTCGGCTGTGTATCCGGTTCCGGTTCGTGTGTCCTCATCAAAAACAGCCCAAGAAATTTGAAACCAGTGCAGTAGTACTGAACATTCAATTCTTTTTATTTCTTCAACGGGCATTATGTTCATATTGTCTGAGTTAAATAAATATGAACTATGTTCATTAACGTGTGTTAATATGTTATTTATATCATTGTTATATTTT
>CM042175.1:32805945-32807194 GCA_023376005.1 Doryteuthis pealeii
TGTTTGGATCTGCGTGGTAAAATGGGGAGCTGATGGTAGGTGTGGCACTCAACTTGATGCAAAACCAAGGGTCTAGCTGTAGTGAAACGTGAATAGACTACCTAGTTGTCCGGATGATACTGACAATTGGCCAGTCCTTTAACTTTATATAACAGATGCTTCATTATCTACAAAGAATACATCGAAAGTTTTTGTTATCTTCATCTTCTGCAAGGTATGAATACACTTATTCAACCTCCAGCTATGGGTAACTAGGAGTACAGACTTGGATCTTTTAGTTTTGTATGACAACCAGTCCAGGAGAACAAAAATCGAATTCTAACCAGACTCGGAGAATAATGGGTAAATAGTAGGGCAGACTAGGCTCTTTTATTTGGGTGTGGCAATCAGTCCAGGAGTAGGAAAACTGAATCCAAACCAAACTCGGAGAGGGAGGGGTGTAAATAGTAGGGCGGACTGGGCTCTTTTTTGGGTGGCAATCAGTCCAGGAGTAGGAAATCTGAATCCAAACCAAAACTCGGAGGGGAGGGGTAAATAGTAGGGCGGACTGGGCTCATTTACTTGGGTCTAGCAACCAGTCCTAGAGAAGAAGAAAAGCTGAAGTCAAATCAATTTTGAAGAAGGAAGGGTTAATAGTAGGAAACACTAAATTTTTTTCTCGGGTATGGTAACCAATCTAAAAGAAGGAAACCTCTCAATTCAAACCAAACCCGGAGAAAAACGACACACTACATCAGTCATCCCCCACGATCAAGCCAGATTACGGTAACAGTGAGAATAAGTAAAGATGGTTGGATGTGTGTGGGGTGACGTGTGTTATATGTGCGTGTATGCTGGCATTCTCAGCTAATTTGTATGTGCGTCGTTGCTAATTATATGTCTGTTATTTGAAATGCGTGTGTGTGTGCGTGGTGTGGTGCGTGTGTATGCATCCCGGTTAGTTATCTTAAGTACCCCCCACCTTAGAGAGAGTGCTTAGACAGCCGCTCAGCTGTGAGACGGTGTTGTGTATGCCTTTCCCTCTGATATAGCATGTGTATGTGTCCGGTGGCTGTGCATATCGCGTGCATGCGTACTGCATGCGTTTGTGCGCGCGGCATGCTCTGCGTGATAGTGTGCGTGTGTGCATGTGTAGTACTTGATATGTTGTGTGTGTTGTGTGTTGTGAGTGGTGTGTGCATGTGCTGTGTGTGCATTGTCGATGTGATGTGTATGATGTGTGTGAAATGATGTCGTGCGTGAGTCACCC
>CM042175.1:32807294-32827294 GCA_023376005.1 Doryteuthis pealeii
TAATCTCATATGCCATAATGTTTCATATATATATTATATATATATATATATATATATATATATATATATATATATACGACATCTATCATATATATATATACTATATATATATTATATGTGATTCAATATATATGCTGATAGGATTTTTTTCAAAAATTAACTCCTTCCCGTTAATCGCGAACTGAATCTGTATTGATATGAAGGAATAGGCACAGGGAGGTCGATTTTCGAACTCCGTTTCCCATGTGGTAAGGAGTTGCAAATTAACATAGATTATTTGAAGGAGATGATTGAAGGACTGAATCCCATGTAAATATCTACACCAATCTCTTATATATATATGTCATCAGTAATGCGACTCTCCCGTCGTATTTTTCGACGCATGAGGTTCTACATACAATGACTCCCACACAGGGATTTGTTTATAGTGTGAGGCTTGTCATGTTGGACCATCCACACTTTTGGCACTGTCGATAGGAAAGAATTGGGCATCAAAGGGTTGCCACAACCCAATCAACGACTGACCTCAGGAATTTGAATTCAGAGTATCCCTCTCCTAGACTGGTTACCTACCAAGGTTAAAGGTCCAGTCTGCCCTACTATTAACCATAGCTGGGGGGTTGGAATATATGGATTCATACCTTTCCCACATAGGGTATTAGCGCTATGTGAAAATTCAACAGCTTCGGTCTAGGAACTGCAACTCGAACCGACGAGCTTACCTATCATATAGTATATTATATATATATATAAATATATATATATAAACAGCGTCTATCTATCTATCTACAAATTTATATATATATATATATTATATATAACTATATATATATATATATATATATGATAGGTTTTGTTTTCAAATTACTTCCTTCCGTTAATCCGCGAAGTGAATTCTGTATTGATGAAGGATAGGCATTAGGGTTGGTCGATTTTCGAAACTCTAACGTCTTCCATGTGGCGCAAAGTTGCAAATTAACATTGAAGAATTACCACAAAAATTTTTTTAAAACCATGCCTTCATTTGAGGAATTTAGATTTCAATCTTTTAGAATGTTATCACTGTTACAGCTTAATTAAGAGTAAAAAGCATCATTCGGAGGTGTTGTTGATGATGAGGGGAATATTTTCAACTTTATTCTCGTTATAATATTTCGTTTTCATCTTAGTCAAATAAATTTCTATTTTAAATTATTGAAATTGCTAAATCTGTCTAACCAATTTCTGGGACCAATGTTGCAAAAACGAGGATTTTTAGTGCATTATTCTCTGATGCTATTTCCTCAAAAACAATGGTGCAAACTAATGGATCTAGATTTTGGTATCAGCATTATATTATACCAAACATACAACTTTCGATAATTTTTAAGAAATTGTTTTAATATTGTTTTAAAAACAGGGGAAAATCAACCTAATAGGCACACGCGCACACACTCAACAGACAGACAGACACACACACACACACACACACACACACACACACACACCACACACACACACAACAAATAAAGTTCACAAAATATATGATGGGTTTTTCTTCTCAATGAACTTTTGTGAAATTTAAGTCGAAATAATAAGCACCTAAATCCTAGTCGCATTGGAGAAAGAAAACAGAAAAAGATCTGCCTTCAAAACAGAATAAACAGGAGATCAAGAGAACAAAAATACTGTTTGGGGATATTTCAATATTGGATATATCGTGTAATTTAAACAGGACAAGCTAACGTCATGATAGCTTTTGTTTCATTTCATAGGTATCACCCTAACCCTAACCTAACCTAACCCTAACCCAACCCCTAACCCTAACCCTAAACATAACTTTAACCAACCCAACCAACCCTAACCCTAACCCAACTCTAACCCTAACCTAACCCTAACCCAACCACTAACCATAACCCTAACGCTAACCCTAACTAGCTCTAACCTTAACTCTAACCCTAACCCTAAACCGAACCCCTAATCCAACCAAACCCTAACCCTAACCCTAACAGTAACCCTAACTCTATTCCTAACCCAATCCCTAACCCTAAACCTAACCCTAAACCCCACCCTAACACTGACCCAATCCCTAACCTTAAACCCTAACCCAGCCCTAACCAGATAATTTTCTGTCTTGTTTTTTTTGTTTGTTTTGTTTTTATTTTACGACATATCAACCACGGTGGGTTATTTAATGCCGGCAAAGCTTTATAGAGATTCGTAGTTAGTTTGGAAGAAAAATGTTAAAACTCAAATTTTAGTAAATAAATTTTCTATCTAACCCATACATGGGATCCTAACAGGTACTACCACTCCAAGGCCAGAGTGGATCTGGAAGCAAGGGATGCTCCACATTCCCCAGAACTCCAGAACTGGAACCTCACCATCAGATAGAGTTTAACGTCATTCCCAGGACATGTAGACCCTCATACACGCCTTCAGGCACCTATATGATAAAAAGGGCAGGGGCTTCTCATAAGGGCAATAGGATTGGACAATTATATGTAGGTGCTAAGGTTTGGTGTGACAGCCGATTGATTGGAGGTGGCCTCTCCGACCGTCCTTCTAGCCTAAGTAATGGCCAAAGTGGGGTGTTGCATGTCATGGACTGCTCATTCACAGGATTCTGTCCTTAAACATCACGGTTCGCTACCAACGGCCAACAGGAGACCCCATTTGCGGTGGGCTGCTACCCTCTGCAGAGGTGCAGTTGGTGTATTCTAATGGTCCAACCGACAGGCTGTCTGTCTTAGCTGGTAACCTCAGATTAGAATATAATTGTAGGCTGATTAAACTAAAACTTATTCTCACGCGTCTGTAATGTGTCTTTTTTTCTTACCGGAAGGTGAAGTTGGGGTCATCGTTATGACAATCATAACCCCAAACGGGTATGGGAAAATAACCCACCTCCGCTTTTAATTCTAACGAACTGTCTTTAAATTCTAACTACAGGTACACTCACTATTTATGACTGCTCATAAATTGTAACACTGGTAACCCCAGATTAGAACACACTATTGTAGGCAGATCTTTTGTCTTAGCTGGTAAGAGGAATAGCAGGGTAGTAGAGAGCTCGCGGTGACAAGCAAATAATTTCGGATGAAAGAAGACAAAACAACAGTTGAAAATTAAAACAACATATTTTCAAAAATACAAAGGTGTTGTAAATTTGTGGCATTTGCGACGAGACTTATCTTAAGGTGAAATTACGCTGGATATATCACTCGCTTTTTGTTGGTGAAGTTGTGCTAGAATACAAATTTTACTCTCGGTTGCTAGGAAGCGCTTGAAAATCGCGTCTCGCCTGGTGAAAGTTCATACAATGATTGAAGGTCTTTCTATTTTGCAACTAATTTCCATGTATATAATTAATCCTGGTTTCTTTAGAAGTCACGTTCATAAAAGAGGAAACAAAACAAAACAGTTATGTGATGTAGAATTACCTCCCCTTTCAAGATACACCATTAAAATTGACTCTGACAAAAAAAAAAAACGCCCCGTTTTTATTGAATTTTTTTTTATTATCGAATTGTAATTAATCAATTTCTTTGACATTACCAGACATCAATTGAATAATCAATCAATTGATTTTTTTTTTCATTTATGAAAAACAAAAACTTAAAATATTCAACTCAGCAATACAAAACCGTAAACATTGCAAAATTGCTGTGGTCCTAAATGTCCTAATATTCCAAGTCTAAAAGGTTTTTTTTTTCAGGATTCAAAATAATCTTTTTTCTCCGGGTTCGAACATCTATATTTTTAAGTTTAGCTTTGCATGAAACAAGGCCACTGTAATGGGACAACCCTGTGAGGATCGAACTCATTATTGTTGTTCAATAGTTACCAAGTCGTCTCACAGACTAGGTTGTTCTGCAGTGAGGTCGAGTCTCACTGAGTGCCCAATTATAATGTCCTTGTGTCAGGTTACGTAAAAATTAGTAAATACCTACTGGGCAGATGAGATTTCCTGCTGTTAAGGGCCGGAATAGCTCAGTCAGTAAAGCATCGGCCTCGGAACAACAAGGTTCCAGGTTTGATAGGTTGTTTGTTGGATTTTATGACATGTCAATCCTTAGTATCATTTGTATTATTCGGACTATTGTCCTCATCTTCATTATTATCTGTACAACGTTTCGGCCGATGTGCACTTCGGCCTTCTTCAGGTATTTATTGTCGGACTCAGGAACCTTCTCGGGCTCGGGACATTCTGGTCGTAATCGGGAACCTTCTTGTCGTAATCGGGAGCCATCACGGAAATTTGAACCTAAACCTTTATTCAGTCCACGGGGGTATTCTGTTCTCATTCGCTAACCATAGCTGGGGTACAGGTGTTAAGCTGTGTTAATCATTATTCTATGTTACTTGGTGCCCTGTCCAGAATTGAACCTGCATTCTAGAGATAACTGTCACTTAGACCTGTCTTAACCTAACTCCCGTATCCACTAGGCTATGTGCCCAATTGGACAATGATGAGGATAATAGTCGAATAATACAAATAATACTAATTATCAAGGCTCATCTCAACAATTTAAAGAAATGTCAATCCGTGTTTGTTGTGCCAAATACATTATTTTTTATTTATTTGTGTTGGGTATTCAATTCTTCAAACTCAATTATTATTATGAGATTTTCACATCACCGTTAGCTGATGGTACATCAACAAGTCTCCTCAGGTTTCCGGGAGTCTTCTGAGTATTCTAGCCGATTGCAGCCATGCAGTAGTCTGGATAGTCTCAATTCTTCGCTGATTTCCAGTTCCTCCAGTTCTTTTTTCCAAGTTTATTGGGACCCAGGATTCCATTTTTAAGCATCAGGAGTGACGCTATTGCTTATTTTTGTAAATTTCAATTCCATTGTATATTATTGTTATATTATATTATATAAGTACATTGGAAATTTAACCAAACAATTCAAAATGTATCGAACCAGATTTTTCCTTACAAAATGATTTTAATTCCCCCGAAATATTTTCTCTGGTTGGAATTCAAACAGTTGTATGTGTGTGTTGTAGGCATATTTTATTGAAAATGATAGACAAGAATTTAGTGTTCAATTTATATTGGCCTTCCCTGTTGGTGAGCGAAACGTCACAACTGAAATTGTCCCTGGGGTCCAATGGTATATCTTTTTTTCTCGTGTAACGATTATAGTCGTAGGAAATGGACCCTGCGATCCGAGTTCAAATCCTGGACGAGAGTGTATGCACTATTCTACCTCCATCTATGGGTAAAATAGCAGGGCAGACTGAGCACTTTAGCCTTGATAAGACACCCGGTTTAGAATAAGGAAAGCACACGCTTAAAATATGACCTCATGCTATATTCTGTTCGTGGTGGGAGGGCTGGGTAAAAACACTGTACGTTTGATTTTTTCGTCATCCAGACAAAAATTACGATCGACGGCTTTTGATTCTTGTTCGGGATCAAGCGCCAGTAAGACCTGCTTATGACGTAATAACCATCGACAAAGAAATTGAAAGCACTGTTAAGATAAGAGCCAGAAAATTTTGGCTTGAAAAATGACACAGAGATTTGAGAGTCTGCCATTATATATATATATATTATATATATATATATATATATATATATATATATATTTTTCTCTGGTTGGAATTCAAACAGCAATTCAAAATGCATTCCAGTCAGATTCTTCATTTCAAAATATTTTCCAAAATATTTCTTTCTTTCTTTTTCACCCATAATTTACTTTTACTAAAACTGATTTTTTTCAACCCTTAATCATCTAAACCCCTTGATGATGTCACAGAATCATTGTGTATATTTGGGTTAGGCGTTGGTTTTCGAGGCTATCACAATACAAGTGTGAAGGAAAATTTAGATAACTAGGATATAGTTTATTTACCTATGATTTATTTTTGTAATAATTCGGGATGAAAAATTAACCCTAACCACAAAATCCATTTTTCATGAATATGATCTTACTGATAAGATAAAGTGAGAATTCTTTCAAATAGTATCACTACTATTGTACGGCTACACCACCTGGACCCTACCGAAACACTTGGAGATACCAACCAACGAACCATCCATTAAAAAAAGAAACCAACCGAAACCAATCCACCTAATGGCCTTCAAATTTGTCTTCCTATACTCCAACCAAAAATCGACCATTTTTCATCAAATTTTCTTTCCAGGGTCATTTAATCGACGGTATGTTGAAAGGAAAAATGCTGAATAGATAAAATTGATTTCATTTTATTTTACTGACACGTGTTTCAGCCAGGAATTTATCCATGTACATATGTACTCTATTTATTATTATTTTAAATACAAACTAAAATAACAATAATAGAAATTCTATTTTGTATTTAAGATAATAATAGATAGAGTGCATATGTACATGGATAAACTCCTGGTCGAAACACGTGTCAGTAAAATAAAATAAAATCAATTTTATCCATTCAGCATTTTCTTTCCTTTATTTTAAACAACATTTGATTGGGTATTCTCCATACCCATCACTCATTAAATCTTTTGAAAAATTGAAAATCTGAAAAAAGCTGATTATTTTTCTAACGTTATCACTCTGCTTGTTTCTGGATATTTTAATTGCATTGTATATTGTTATACTGTAATATATAAGTACATTTGAAATTTAATAATAATATTCTTTCAGATAGTATATTAGGCCTGAGATCTGTCAGCTGTTCCTTATAAACATTCATCTTAATTCCACAGAATATTTATAATCTTTCCACAGATTATCTAACATTGCCTTAAAGGAATTTAGAGATGGGGCATTCACTATTGATGATGGTAGTTTATTCCATGTATTCACCACTCTGTTACTAAAATAATTTTGTCTTGCATTTGCTTTACAAATTTTTTTAAGAGTTTTTAATTTATGACCCCTGGTATTGATATTTTGAGCAATGTTTAGTAGATCGATGTTCGTTAAATAAAAACAATGTATATATTTGTAGGCTTCAATCATATCCCCTGTTGTACGTTGATAAACCAAACTTGGTAAGTTAATGTTCCTAAGTCTTTCTTCATACGAAAAGGATTTTAAATTATTCACTAATTTAGTAGCTCTCCTCTGAACTCCCTCAATGAGTTTTTTGTGTCCTTGATGAGTCAAACAATTATTTTATTTTATTACTATTTCGGGATTAGAAATAACCCTGACCACAAAATCGATCATTTTTAATGACATTTTAGTCAATTCAAACAAAAATTTTTGATGAGCTACTCTCCCCACCCATCATAAATCCAATCTTTGGAAAAACTGAAAATCTAAAAAAGCTAAAAAAATGACAATGTTCCAAAATCTTTAATGTCCTGTCGATCATTTTAATTGCCGATTGATTTGTCTGTTAAATGTTGACTCGTTTACAAAAGAAATTTATTCGTTTACTTTATAGAAGTGTATTGCAATTCGTGCATAATAGTAAAAAAATGTCCACAAGTAGTGTTAGTGAGTTTACAACGACAACGAAGTTTCACCGTTATGGTGTTAAGGTATTTTGTATGGGATTAGGCTTTAGTTATTTGGTGTGTGTTGCTGGTTTCTTTTTATATATGTTTTTATATATATTATATATGGCTCTTTTTTTTTTCCTTTGGATTGTCTGGCAGAAAAGGAATTAGGATAGATACAGAGACTAAAATATACTTTTTAAGGCTCATACTTTATTTCCAGGTCCATGGCTACTCCTTGGGGAATAGATGTTCTCCTGAGACATTGAATAACGTGTGTTCTCTGTAAGGTAATTCTTTGCAATAAAAAACACAAAAAGATGAAAAGTTGAGGAATAAAAGTGGATAAAACACAAGCAATTTCAGTCAATTAATATTTAGCCTCGGTGCATTAACGAAGCCTCAAAAAACAAAACGAATTTCTGATGAAATTTCGTTAATACACCGAGGTGAAATATTAATTAATTGAAATTGTGACAGACAGAGAGACAGAGACTGAGACACACACACACACACACACACACACACACACACACATATATATATATATATATATATATATATATATATATATATATAGAGAGAGAGAGAGAGAGATAGATAGATAAATAGATTCTTGCACTGATGAGCTATTAGTTGGTATATCTGACTCATTTTGTTACGTACACGGTACCAAATCGATATAATGTTGTATACTCTTCTTCACTTCTTAATTCTTACTTGCTTCTATATCTTGGACATCTATTCTTTTTGCCGGCTTTGGTTCTATCTTCTAACATCTTGCGTCTGGAGTTGTCGTAGGGACTTCGGTCTGGTTTTCTATTAGGTATTTCTCTTTATCAGAAGCCCTGTGTCATTGTTAGTTTTTAGGTAATAAACACAAGACTTCGATTTACGTTGATGTTACTTTATTTCCAAATCCCCAACCCAGACACCTGCGCAGTGAGAATTACATCTTTCGAGCTCGGCTTCTACTTGCTAACTCTGAGTTACTTAGTATCCTTAAACCGAAAGACAGGGTCTTGTATGCCTTCCGGTTCTCACGATGTATCCCCGGAAGGCAAGGTGAGAGTGGGGTCAAGCGCCGTCACTCACTCTCAAGGTCATCAGCTGCACTAATCGCCATTATGTTTCTACACTACCTTATATAAGTCTTAGGTATCCAATAATTATGTAACAATTTGCCGCGTATATAAAATCAAGTTTCTCCATTTGAATTAACTGGAATGCCATTAATCCGTTCTAGATCCCCACAAAATACCCTAACTTTTTGTTACGCTTTTTTTTTCAAATAAGAAAAATAACATTGTATTGCATCATCATCATCATCATCATCTCACGCTAGCAGCACAGATATGCATAACCGTTCCTATCATTCATTGTTTCTGGGAGGTCTTCTGCGCAGCATCCAGTATCTATGCAGAGCTAGTAAATGTAAGTCTTTTCTGGGCCGCCCACACTGGTGTACCCACGTGCTGGTTTTAGATAAAATGTAATGAAATATGTTCTGTAATAATATTTTTTCTTTGTTGTAATAAATTTGGAACCATAAATGTTTTGTAAACTTATTAACATAAGCGTATTCGAAGTTCGCTTGTGACTTAAATTTTAGCTCTCAACACAATGCCAAAAAATAGACCGACTGAGAGTTTGTAAGTTGGAAAGCTCGTAAGTCAAGGTATCACTTGAAATATTTACATGTAGGACACTGCTGGAGAAGCAAGGACGAACTCATAAGCGACGTATTCTTGTGGAAACCAGTGTGGGCCGTCCAGCAAAACCTACATTGATCGTCTCAGCGCGGATACTGGATGCTGGAAAGATAGGAACAGAAGGCAAGCAATTGCTATCAATATCCGTGCTAATAGTGCGACATGATGATGATCGTAGTCCAGCACGTAAGCCAGACACTATGGCATATATATATATATATATATATATATATATATATATATATAGTGTGAGATGGTCACTGTTTCAGCTTTTGCTGGAATGGTGTACCAAAGGCAGTATTATTGGTAGAGTGCTCAATATAAAATAGAGCTGTTATATAATATAATAAGATAAATATACAAAGGTTTTACATATCTATTTATTGGGTGACAAAGGAACATTCACAACCATATTGGTTTCATGCGATGCATTCATCAGGTGAAGATGTTTCAAATGTAAGGAAAATCGAAAAAATTACAAAAAATTAAATAAACACGGGATGCGTATGATTGGATAAAATGATGTGTGTATGTATGTGAAGGTGAATTGAATGTATGAGTGTGTTTATGGGTTGCATAAAGGTTGCGTACGCGTAGTAACTGGTCACACACATAATATGTTGATATGTGAGTGTGTGGTATTTTAACAGTGCTTACGTGCGAGCGTTTGTGTTTGTGCATGTATGTGTGTGTGTGTATGTTTTTTTCCTATCGGATGTGTGGGTTATGTATATTGTATATAGTCGGGTCGTGTTAATTGAGGAGTGTGGCTGAATAATATTAACTTTAAGGTTGCAAATATATATATATATATATAATATATATAATATATATATATAATTGAGTTGAAGTAGCGTTGATATGGAGTCAATCCCTGGTTACTGACAGGTTCTCGCTCATGCGATCTTCAAACCAAATCTAGCTGAAGATCGCATTAGCGAGAAACTGTCAATAACCAGATGTTGACACTATGTCTACGCTTCACTCAAATATTATATATATATATATAATATATATATATATATATTATATATATAATAAAATAAATATATAAAGGTGTTACATATGTATTTATTAGGTGACCCTTTGTCACCAAACAAATAGATATGTAAAACCTTTATATATTTATCTTATTATATTATATAACAGCTCTATTTTATATTGAGCACTCTACCAATAATACTGCCTTTGGTACACCATTCCAGCAAAAGCTGAAATAGTGACCATCTCACACTACAGTATATATAATATATATATATATATATATATATATATATATATATATATATATATATATATATATATATATATATATATGAGTTAAGGTAGTGTGAAAATGGAATCAACACATGGTTACTGACAGTTTCTCGGCCAGGAAATTTCAAGACCAAATCTGGACTGATGATCACATAGGGAAGAAACTGTCAATAACCAGGTGTTGATTCCATGTTCACGCTATCTTAACTCAAAGATTATCTACAATATATATATATATATATATATATATATATATATTGGTTAGGAGGTTGATTTAGAAGGCTATCACAATGCAGGTGTAAAGAAAAAAATAATAATACGGTAACAATGGTATTGTGTGTTAACCTGTATTTAATTCTTGAATTTTTGAGATAATATCTCTTTTTCAAAAGATCACTGGAACTGAAGCAGTCTAGTTATGGCATTTCTTTAAAAAAAACAAAGAAAAAAAAAAGAAATGCCATAACTAGACTACTTCAGTTCCAGTGATCTTTTGAAAAAGAGATATTATCTCAAAAATTCAAGAATTAAATACAGGTTAACACAAAACACCATTGTTACCGTGTTATTATTTTTTTCTTTACACCTGCATTGTGATAGCCTTCTAAATCAACCTCCTAACCAATATGTACACAATGCTTCAAGCAAATTATAAAACTCTCTTATATATATATATATATATATATATATATATATATATATATATAGCGTACTGGTATATATACATAGCCAGTATATGTATATATATGACACATTATATATATATATATATATATATATATATGAGTGTGTGTGGTGCGCGCACGTGTATGTGTGGGCGTGCTTGTGTGTATACATAAGTGCACTTTTATTAGATCTATTTGCAAACCTGATTATTTATATTTCCTTATTAATATCAATTCTTAAACGTCTAATCTGGTGTCCTTTCTCCCCCCCTCCCCACCCACCCCTCTTCATTAATCTTTTTATTGTATTGAATATTTTGTTGCTTGGACATCCTTTCGATGTTAGCGATAATTTCAATATGACTACCTTCTACCTTTGTCATTGATTTCATCTTATCAACAAAAACCGATGACGTCAATTGGCCATGCCGCGCCATCTGACGGCAATATTAATTGCAATAAATCGTGCAATTGTTGCCGATTGCTTAGTGATTAGAGCAACACAATAACGCAGTTATCTCCCCTCCCTTTGTCAACCTTTATTTCCGGCTCAAAGCAACAAGACAAAAAAAAAATAAATAAATAAATAAATAAATGAAAAAATAAAAATAAAAATAAACGAAACAAAAACAAAATAAAATAAAAACAATCATTTTAAACAATTATATAAAAAATTATAAAATATTAATAAAAAAAATAAAAATAAAAAGAGACCGAAATAGAAAAATAGAAAATAAAACAATTATCTTTATAAACTGAAAATAGAATTAATCTTTTTGTTTTATATTTATCCATTCTAAAGAACTTTGTCTATTTTCAGGTTGTCTTTGCTGTTGTCATTGTGGCTGTTGTTTATAATTCAGGTCATATCGCGTTCCTTAATCTTCCGACCGTTATCATCAACACTCTCAACTTAAAAATGAGTGTATTTGATGTGTGCCGGCTTCATCTCTGTATCCGATTCCACAACAAATACGTTTATTTATATGAAAATCGGTACAGAAAATGCAACTGGACACACACCTGGGCATAATGTCCGGAGTTTTTTTGTTTTTTTTTTGGTGGGGGACGAGGTACAAAACTGGTCCTGTTTCTATATCTTTTAGTTCTGTCTTAGCTTGTCTCACTCACCGACCGATCCATACAAATAAGTCCAGTCATCCATCAATATAATGAGACCAAGATTAAATGCAATGCTTAAAAATCATATTGTCCAAGAGAAAATGCAATCCATATATTGATACCCGTGGTCGTTAACTGCCTGCACCACCCTCAGCTTAAAAATGAGACCGTCCAAGATAGAATGCAATCTATATATCAATACTCATGTTTCTTAATTGTAGTACCGTTATCATCTTGCAACACCATCTGGTTAAGAATGAAACCGTCCAAATCGCCCAATATGAAATGCAATCTATATATCAATACTCATGTTCCTTAATTGTACGACCGTTATCTTCTTGTAGCACTCTATGCTTAAAAATAAGACCGTCCAAATCGTCCATTCTAAAGAACTTATGCTATTTTTAGGTTGTTGTCGTTGTTCATAATTCAGGTCATATCTGTATATCAATACTCTTGTTCCTTAATCTTCCGATTGTTATTATCTTGCAACACACTCTGCTTAAAAATGAGACCGTCCAAATCGTCCAAGATGAAATACAATCTAGATATTAATACTCGTGTTCCTTAATTATACGATCGTTATCTTCTTGCAATACCCTCTGGTTAGAAATCAGACCGTCCAAATCGTCCAAGATTTAATTAAAAAATATAAGTTGGTGGTACCTTTCCCGGGGGTGGGGTGGGGGCTGGACAAATCAGGGGGTGGGGGCAAAAAGGAGCAGTGAGGTCAAAACAGGTGGAAGGGATGAGAGAAAAGCATTTGAAGAATTTAATAAATAATTTGTATTTTACAAAATCTAAATGACAATATATATATATATATATATATATATATATATATATATATATATCAACATTTTAATCTTCCGACCGTTATCATCTTGCAACATCCACTAGTTTAAAATTGGATCGTCCAAATCGTCCAAGATGAAATACAATCTAGATATAAATAGTAGTGTTGTTGTATACCCTTTCTTACTTCTTACTTCTAGTCGTCTTTTCTTCTGGCCGGCTTTGGTTCTATCTTCTAACATCTTGCGTCTTGGTCTGGTCTAGCGTCTGGACTTTCTTGGGGACTTCGGGTCTGGTTTCTGTTAGGGATTTCTCCTTATCAGAAGCCCTGTGTCATTGTTAGTTTTTCGGTAATAAACACAAGACTTCGATTTACTTTGATGTTACTTTATTTGTAAATCCCCAAACCAGACATCTGCGCACATCCTACGAGCTCGGCTCCTACTTCCTAACTGACTTAAACTTACTATCCTTAAAACGGAAGACAGGGTCTTCTATGCCTTCCGGTTCTCACGATTTATCGCCGGAAGGCAAGGTGAGAGTGAGGTCAAGCGTCGTCACTCACTCTCAAGGCCATCAGCTGCACTAATCGCCATTAGGTTTCTAAACTACCTTATATAAGTATTAGGGATCCAATAATTATGTAACAGTGTTCCTTAATTATACAATCGTTATCTTCTTGCAACACCCTCTGGTTAAGAATAAGACCAACCTAATAGTCATAGATTAAATGCAATCTATACATTAATACTCATGTTCCTTAATCTTCCAACCGTTATCATCTTGCAACATCCTATGCTTTAAAAGTGAGACCATCCAAATCATCCAAGATGAAATACAATTTAGATATTAATACTCGTGTTCCTTAATTACACGATCGTTATCTTCTTGCAATGCCCTCTGGTTAGAAATCAGACCGTCTAAATCGTCCAAGATGAAATGCAATCTATATATTGATACTCATGTTCCTTAATTTAACGACCGTTATCATCTTGCAACACACTACGCTAAAAATTAAAACCGTCCAATTCACCCTAGATGAAATGCAAAAAATGTAAATCCTAATTATCTGGTGTTGCTTATCTGCGCAATTCTTATTTCTGATGAGTGTCGTCACCTCAGCGAAATAATGGACTATTCCGTTTTTATTATATAGAAAGAAAAGGAAGAAAAGGGACATGCTATATATAAAAATATAATAAGAATGAAAGAAAGGAACAATGGAGGAAAGATAGAATGAGGAGTGAGCGCGTGGAAGCGATAATGCTAATCTGTTTCAATCGAACATAATGAAAGGATGAAAAGTAGGAAAAAAAGAGCGAGTGAGAGTTAAATGAAGATTATTATACTTTTTACATATTGAATTATTTGCAATAGCTCTTTAGACATATCAAACATTGTAATAATTAAAGTTGGTAGCGTATCCACCTAGGAACCTCAATGTTTTGGGTTCGATACTGACCCTTTACCAAAATCGCCAACCCAGAACTCACAGCATGAGTAGCACAGATTCCAGTTTTCACTAGCAATAGACCAGGGAGATAGTTTTTGCGTTGAGGTGGAGCACCACACCTAACATCAGCTCTCCACGTTGGCAAGGACCGGTATTGAACCCGTAAGCTTCTGGTTAACTTCCATAGTTAAGATATCTGCGGTAAAGTGGGGAGCTGATGGTAAGTATGGCGCTCCACCTCGCCCGCAATAAACTTCTTCCTGGTCTAGCGTCAATGAAAAGTGCTAACTGTGCTACGTATGCGCTGAGTTGGCAAGGGCCGGTATCGAACCCGTAACCTTCTGGTTTCTGTGGCACAGTTAAGATCTGTGCAGTAAAGTAGGAAGCTGATGGTAAGTGAGGCACTTCACCTCAGACGCAAAAACTATATCTCTGGTCTATTGCTAGTGAAAATTGGAAACTGTGCTACACATGCTCTGAGTTGGCAATTTGGCGAGGGTCGGTATCGAACCCGGAACATTAAGATTTCTAGGTGGATACTTTACCAACTACTATGCTGTTAGTTCTTTTGCGTGTCTGTCCGATGGTCTCAATCCTCTTTGGGGATTTGTGCCCAGGTTCACGGTAGCATCACTGTAGCCTCTCTTTTTGTAAATAAATGCTGGTGGTAGATTTTATGAAGTGGTCGCTTGCAGTGGTGCAACCAGCAACCAAAGTCAAACGCGAAATGCTAGGTAACTGAGCTTTTTGAATGAATATTGACTTGATCTCCGGATTCTTCAAAGGTGACCTCGTAGGTCATGTGACGTCATAAGAGATCGTCAGGTGGGGAACATATGTTACTTCTGACCAAACAGAGGAAGTTTGGGTGTTTGATAAAATGTAGAAAACTTCATGTGTTGTCATTATAAATGATGGAATGGATGAGGGGGAATTTTTTACATTCTGAATCTTCAGTTATTTTCTATGATGGATGTTTGTGAGTCGACATATTTGCAAAAGTTGAAACAACAAGAAATGTTTTTGGTCTGATGAGGATTGATAATTTGTATTGTTTAGATTTTTCGGACTATTGTCCTCGTCTTTATTGTTACTAGTGTAAGATTCAAGGTTATAATAATGTTATAACTTGTTGAAACAAACTCCGACAAGGGTGTTAAACATATAACAAGATGGACTTTAATTAAAAGCACATGGAATAACATATAACATGAAATACAAGATACAAAGTAGATAATACAATTAAGATTTAATAAAAAAACACATTCAATAGTTACGTACATGTACATATAAAATACAGAAGAGGTTATGGAAGGTCCATAGGGTTGAAGTCACTTACTGACTTAGTCTGGACGTGGCGACCCTACGAGGATAGGGTGTAGACACAAATGTCTAACCCATGTTTCCAGTCCGAGAAGAAGGAGAAAAGAGAGAGAGTGTTTGAATCAGGCGCTTAAATACAACAGACCCCTGGTGGTCATAACCGGGAACCCAGGGGAAAGATAACTCTTCCAGATCCAAGGGAAGACAATCCCCAACACTAGCAAGAATATGCGCCCTCCATGTGTAAGTATTTAAGTACTAATATAATTAAATATATTGAATTAGTAAGATTTACGAAATTAAATATGAACGCATATAAAAAGATAACGCTTATTTTGATTATATTTTAATTGGATTCTATTTGCAAACGTTGTTATAGGAAATATTTTTGTCTGAATTTTTTGGATGAAGCTTGATAATTTGTATGATTTACATTTTTCGGACTATTATCCTCATCTTTATTGTTAGTAGTAAGAATATGCGCCCTCCGGTCGTAAAAATTTAAGTTTTAATATAATGAAACATATTGAATTAGAAAGATTTACGAAATTAAATAAGAATGCATATAAAAAGATTACGCCGATTTCAATTATATTTCAATTGGTTTCTATTTGCAAAAGTTAAAAGAACAAGAAATATTTTTGGTCTGAATTTTTGAGATGAGGCTTGATAATTTCATTTGTTTAGATTTCTCTGACTATTGTCCTCATCTTTATTGTTTTTATACACAACGTTTCGGCCGATGTAACCCCAGCCTTCTTCTGGTGTTTCTGGTTACTATTGAGACGAAGCTTGATCCTTTGTATTGTTAAGATTTTTCGAACTATTGTCTTCATCTTTATTGTTTTCATACACAACGTTTCGGCCGATGTACCCTCTAGTCTTCTTCATGTGTTTCTTGTTACTTTTTAGATGAGGCTTGATAATTTGTATTATTTAGATTTTTAGGACTATTGTCCTCATCTTTAGAGTTACTATCAAGAATGTGCGCACTCTGGGCGTAAGTATTTAAGTTTTAATGTAATGAAATATATTAAATTAGAAAGATTTACGAAATTAAATAAGAATGCATAAAAAAAGATTACACTTATTTTAATTATATTTTAATTGGCTTCTTTTTTCAAAAGTTTCAATAACAAGAAATATTTTTGGTCTGAATTTTTTAGATGAGGTTTGATAATTTCTATTGTTTAGATTTCTCTGACAATTGTCCTCATCTTTATTGTTGTTATACACAACGTTTCGGTCGATGTAACCCCAGCCTTCTTCAGGTGTTTCTTGTTATTTTTTAGATGAGGCTTACTAATTTGTATTATTTTAAATTTTCGGACTATTGTTCTTATCCTTATTGATTTTATACACAATGTTTCGGCCGATGTACCCTCCAGGCTTCTTCAAGTGTTTCTTGTTATTTTTAGATGAGTCTTGATCATTTGTATGAATAGATCTGTAATCGCAAAATTACCGATTTTTAAGCCTTTCTCTTTACCGCACACAACACACACACACACACACACACACACACACACATATATATATATATATATATATATATATATGAAGATGGGAAGGTTGGAGTAAATCCGACAGAATGTGGTAAGGATAAAGGAAAAATGGACAAAAAGGAATAACTCAAACAAGTATATGTGGAGAGATATTTCGTTCCGCGTTAAGCGGTACTTCTTCAGTCAGTTTATTAAAGCATCGTATATACATTTGTATTAATAGAAGATAAAGAGAGTTTGGTGAGTAATTCAGGATGAAAAGTAATGATTTTTGAGGATTTGTCAGAGGACATCTATCACCTTTCCCCCTCTACTTTCCATGATAGATGTCCTCTGACCAACCAAATCCTCACAAACCTTCCCTTCCATCCTGAATCACTCACCAAACTCCCCCCACTCACTTTCTCTTCTATAAATACAAATGTATATACGATGCTTTAATTAACTGACTGAAGAAGTACCGCTTAACGCGGAACGAAATATATCTCCACATCTAGTTGTTTTGAGTTATTCCTTTTTGTCCATTTTTCGTTTATCTTTACCCCCCCTCTACACACACACACACACACACACACACATATATATATATATATATATATATATATATATATATATTATATATATCAAGGAATTTGAAAAAACAAGTGTTCCGAAAATAGGATGAATTTATTTATCGATGTTTAAAAATTTGGTTTCATTAAACCTTCATCAGGATGTATCTTGGGGTGAAAGAAAATGATGGATGTTTTGTAGATGACAGGAGATGAAAATGTTTATAAAATCTTTTTTGTTGTGATGAAGTTTTAAAGAAACCGAAACGTTTAAGCGTCGATAAATAAATTCATCCTATTTTCGGAACACTTGTTTTTTCAAATTTCTTAATATTGTCGGATTTATTTTCCATATTTACTCCCATATATATATAATATATAATATATATTATATATATATATTATATATATATATAAGTAAACATATTGACTGCTTCCTATAAATGTCATTTGACACTTAAGAGCGAGAAATGCGTCATCGTTTTTTGTTTTCTATTTGAGTAAATTAAACACATTAATAACGTAAAACCGTTGAATCTTCTAATGAACAAAGATGCTGAATTGACTTTAAACAAATCAATAATAAAAACGAAATGAAAAACAAAGAAACTTATGAACGCCTACAAGTTTCCTTCAACAAGAAGTGGAAATAAAAGCGTGGAAAATATTTGCCTTCTTTTCTTATCAGACTTCATTGAATTTATTCGTAATGGATTATTTCTGTCAGACGAATAGAATCTGAAAATTGAAAGATCATAAAATATTATTAAAGCATTGGACAATGATTTTTACTTTAAAAATGTATTGGAGATGGTTTTTACTATAAAAATGCATTGGAGATGGTTTTTACTATGAAAATGCATTGGACAATGATTTTTTACTAAAAAAAATGCATCGGACAGTGATTTTTACTATAAAAATGCATTAAGAATGATTTTACTATAAAAATGCATTGGAATTGATTTTTACTATAAAAATGCATTGAAAATGATTTTTACTATGAAAATGCATTGGACAATGATTTTTATTATAAAAATGCATTGGACAATGATTTTTACTAAAAAAATGCATTGGACAATGATTTTTATTATAAAAATGCATTGGAAAATGACTTTTACTATAAAAATGCATTGAAAATGATTTTTACAAAAAAAAATGCATTGGACAATGATTTTTACTATAAAAATGCATTGGACAATGATTTTTACTATAAAAATGCATTGGACAATGATTTTTACTATAAAAATGCATTGGACAATGATTTTTACTATAATAACTTTCGACTTGATTGAATTTATTGGTAATGGATAATTTCTGCCAGACGAATGGAATCTAAAAACTGAAAGATCATAAAATATTATATTGTCTTGAGTTTTCGCTTTGTCATTTTTAATTTTTTTTTTTCAAAATTCATGTCTAAGATGCGGTTTGTTAGATTATTTTTACATATGGTTATTTACTCAGCGTAACTTAGATGCGGCACACGGTCAGATGTATGGGGCGCCCAGTGAGAATCGAACTCACTAACAATAGTCTGCGAACCTAGCTTGCTAACCATTACACCACTTATTTTTTTATGTATAAGGTGAGGTGTGCTGTGGCCCATCACTTAAACTTATAGTCTCTGCGTGGATTAAGGCCAGCCAATCAACACGCTTGAATACGTGGTTAATTGCCTATTCAATCACCAATCTTGAAAGCCGTTCATTAACACGTATTTGATACGGACAAACGGATCTACAACCAAAGGATTCTCCCTAATACTGAGGAACAACCAAGGACACTGCTTAACACATGGATTCTTCACTAAGGAACAAACAAAGGATTCTGCCTAACACCGAGGAACAACCAAGGATTCTTCACTAATGAACAACCAAAGGATTCTACCTAACACCGAGGAACAACCAAGGATTCTTCACTAAGGAACAACCAAAGGATTCTACCTAACATTAAAGAACACCAAGGATCTCCACTGTAAAGTGCTCTCTCACTTGCAACCTATAGATGGTCACAAAAATCGTAACACGGTTGGATGCATCATTAGTGATGAGGATCTTTCAGCATGATATCCTCTTGCTAAAGAGATCCAGCCGATATTGACCACGTCTCAGCCTGCGTCCGACACAGGGATTTCAGCGCGTCCTGCGTCGCTCTCAGCTAATAAATAGTTTCGGGTTTTGTCCTTTATACACGTGG
>CM042175.1:32831436-32858936 GCA_023376005.1 Doryteuthis pealeii
CTATCTTTTCTCCTTCTTCTTCTTTCTTTCTCTTCAACTTTTCCTTCTTCTTTCTTCTTCTTCTTCTTCTTCTCTCTTCTTCTTCTTTCTTTCTTCTTCTTCTTTCAACTTTCCCTTCTTCTTCTTCTTCTTTTTCTTCTTACTTCATTCAACTCTCCATTCTTCTTCTTCTTTTCTTCTTCTTCTTCTCTTCTTCTTTCAACTTTCCAGCTTCTTCTCTTCTTCTTCTTCTTCTTCTTCTTTCTTCTTCTTCTTTTTTCAACTTCCCTGCTTTCTCTTTCTTCTTCTTCTTTTCTTCTTCTTCTTCTTGCTTTCTTCTTCTTTCTTCTTCTTCTTCTTCTTTCTTTCTTCTTCTTCTTCTTTCAAACCTTCTCTTCTTCTTTCTTTTCAACTAAACAAATCTTCTTCTTCTTCTTCTTCTTCCTTTTTTCTTCTTCTCTTCTTCTTCTTCTTTCTTCTTTTCTTCTTCTTCTTCTTCTTCTTCTTCTTCTTCTTCTTCTTTCAACTCTTTCAATTCTTCTTCTTCTTCTTCTTCTTCTTCTTCTTCTTCTTCTTCTTCTCTTCTTCTTCTTCTTCTTCTTTCAACTTTCCCTTCTTCTCTTCTTCTTCTTCTTCTTCTTCTTCTTTCTTCTTCTTCTTTATTAATCTTATTCACCGCACCTGTTTTCATACGCGTTCATTTGATTGTTCTACGCAAAGCCAGTTATTCCCCGCGAATAAATTCAAACATTCTTTTAGATCAGTTCAAACAGAACAACAAAAACACACACAAAAAAAACCCCCAACTATTTCTAAGAATTTTGGGTAGTGACCATTTTAGTTTAATAAGGAACTAGTAGGACCTGTGAATATACTTATTTACTAATCTTAGCTTAGGTGTGGCACAGGGTAAGAAGCATGGGGCGCCCAATGAGAACCGGACTCACTAACAATGGTCTGCTAATCTAGCTTGCTAACCATTACACCACGCGAGGATATACAACATGTATGATAATTTGGTACTAATACAGAATAGCGCGCAAGAGACGATATCATTAGATTACGTATGACAATGATTACATTGCATTACATTTCATGGAATTAACGGTTTAGCTCAGTCGGTAGAGTGTTCGTCCAGAAATCCCGAGGTTCCTGGTTCGATACCGGTCCTCGCCAACTCAGCGATCTGTGAGGTAATGTGAGGAGCTGGTGATAGGTGTGGCGCTCCACCTCAGACGATTAACAATCTCCTTGGTCTAGCGCTAGTGAAAAGGAGTTAGACTCTCTCGCTGTCTGGCTGATACCGACATTAGGCAGCCCCAACGACTTTACACTTACACTACGGTTAGGGTTAGGGTTAGTGTTAGGGTTATTAATGAATAATAATAAATGCAGACGTTCTTTTATGCCAGTTCAAACCAGTTGAAGTTTTTAAAAAGAAGAGAAGAACCAAAAACAAAACAAAAAAACAAAACTATTTTTAAGAATGCTGGGTAGTGACTATCTCAATTTAATAGGGGTTGACATGCCGTAAAATCCAGCCAGTGAAGTTCCAATTCTCTGGGTTCTCTGTGGTGTTTTCCCCATTTCATCATCGACATTGCACGGTTAAAAAAAATGTTTTTTTTAATGAATTAGTAATCTTTGTTGCATCTCGTATCGACGCCATTTTCATTGCACACACACCACACACACACACACACACACACACACACGTGCACGCACACACGCACACATACACACACGCACACGCGCACATACACACGCACACACACACGCACAAACGGCTCCTGCTGTTACTAAATGGTTACGCAAATATTGCTCGTATTAACTTCAAAGAACATTGAAAACAACTGATAAGGACTATCATATTTGATTTATTTCGTAGATTGTAATAATAATAATAATAATAATAATAATAATAATGCGGTAATAGAGATGAGACTGTAAACCATATACACTGCGAATGTAGCAAACTAGCACAACGAGAATACAAAACTAGACACGACTGGGTTGGGAAGGTGATCCACTGGGAGTTATGCGAAAAATTAAATTTTAACCATACAACAAAATAGTATATGCATAAACCAGAATCTGTTCTTGAGAACGAAACGCATAAAATTCTCTGGGACTTTGAAATAAAAACAGATCACCTTATCCCAGCAAGAAGACCAGATCTAGTGTTGATAAACAAAAAAGAAAGAACTTGTCAACTGGTAGATTTTGCAGTTCCAGCACATCACAGGGTGAAGATGGACAAATTCTTGGACCTTGCCAGAGAACTGAAAAAGTTATGGAATATGAAAGTCAAAGTGATACCAATTGTAGTTGATGCACTTGGAACGGTCCCAAAGGGATTGGAAAAAGGATTGAAAAATCTGGACATCAGAGGAAAGATTGAAACCATCCAGAATACTGCACTGCTGCAATCTGCCAGAATACTCAGAAGAGTCCTGGAGACCTGAGGAGACTTGTGGTCACTCAGACTGCAGTGAAAGACCATCAGCTAACGGTGATGTGAAAACTCAAAAGGAGTGAAAATAATAATAATAATAATAATAATAATAATAATAATAATAATAATATGGAACATGACAGTAAATGTCGTATCAATTGTAATTGATGCCCTTGGAACAATCTCTAAGAGTTTGGAAAAGAGTCTGGATGAATTGGAAATCAGAGGCAGAATCGTATTGAGATAATTGTTTGTACGCAAAATAAAGACCTACGTAAATCCCAATTGTCTTTAGATTAAATGGAAACAGAAGAATTATCGTTGAACTTTGGTAATCTTAAATATTAATGTAATTCTTAAATGTAGCGATTAATGTTGAGTTCTGTAGTTTATTGTTGCCTATCTCATATGGTAGCCGTACGGGAAAACTAAAAATGTTGTTTATCATTTGCAATAAGTTCCAACTTAGCAATAATAGACAAATTATATCATTGTTTGAAAAATGGTGTTCAAGTTTAAATATGTATTGTATAATATCTACGCACGAGCAGGGTGTGACACAAGGTCAATTTCTTAAGCGCAATTTATCAGATTTGAATTCAGAATTTTCTTTCTCCTAGACTGGTAACCGAGCCATGGTTTTAAAAAAGCCCAGTCTGTCCAGTTACTTACCCATAGCTGGAGGGATAATTGGATTTATACTTTTGCCAATGGTATTAGCGCTATGTCAACCCAATTATGCATTGGTCCTACAAACCTAACGCACTTCTATATTCTCAAACAAGAACAACAACCAAAATGTGAAACATGTCAAACACCTTTGACAGCTAAACACTTATTCATGCAATGCAGGTTTTTTTCACATTAAAAACCGTTATTTTAAAGCAAACAGCATGAAAGATCTGTTTGAAAATGTCAACATGGAGGATATTATCTCTTTTTGAGGGAAACAAAATTATACCATAGAATATAGACATGAAACAAATCAATACCATACATCATAATCCCAATAATGCTAACACATTGTTAAAACCAATTACTAAAAAGTATAAATATAAATACACGATATGTAATACTTCCTAATCGTTAGGCATAACATAACCCCAGAGGGGTTGATATGCTGTTAAAATCAATAAACAAGGAACTGAACTCGGATCGACGAGTCCATTTCCTACGACTCTAACCACGTGACCACGCGCCTTCTTAATATGTACTATAATATGTTACTAGCAGGACCTGTTGATATACCACAGTATGCTAATATTATTACAATGTTTGCCAATTTAATTATTAGAGTGTTTGTTCGTCTAGTATTTGAAGTCGCAGGCTCCATTTACTGTGATGGTAACCGTTACAGTTCGAGCGCTTCACAAAAAATCCCTTTTGGAAAATACAGAAAAAAAACTGATCATTACATCCGAGAATTGTATGATTCGAAAACAAAAAATGCCTTTAGTGGATATTAAACTGGATACTGTCACATTCTATCAATAGAATTCAATATAACTGGCATGATACCGTGGATATAACACAGTATTTCTGTTAGTATAGCATTTAATTCTAAGACTAACAGTAACAAATGAATGAATTAAAACTTAGTTTAATTCGAACAATTTATTAAAGAACTAATAAAAACAATGACTAACAATATAAAATCCTTCCTGTGTATAGAGTCAAGATTAAGAGATTTACCTGTTTGATGGAGAAGATATCTGGTATCTTAGTGATTTCTCGGAGAGAATTTCAGGTCGAGGGAATCTATCGGGTGATTTTTCGTATTTTGCACCCCCTTTCACCAGCGCTAGACCAAGTATGTTATTTTCGCGTCTGAGGTGGATCGCCACACCTACCATCAGCTCATCTCTTTACCACATAGATCCCTGTGCTACTTATACGGTGAGTTGGCAAAGGCCGGTATTGAACCAGGAACCTTGTGATTCCTAGCCGGACGCTTTATCGACTGAGCTAAATCGGCCGTACCTTAACAAAAAAACAAACAATGATTTTTCATGAAATTGCACTCAATTCAAACAAAATTTGGCTAAACTTGCAAATCGTCGTCAAAATTAAAACGGAAAATTTTGACGATGATTTGCAACACATCAAACTAAAGTCAGGTAAGTCAGGTTAGTAATTGTTTTTATTTCATTAATAACGAATCTTGAATATTTTCTAAACTGTAAATAAATATTTTAGTTTAGAAAATATTTCAAGATTCGATAAATAAATGAAATAAAACAATTACTAACCTGACTTACCCAAAAAAAAAAAAAAAAGTCAAGTATTTTGAATCGGATTTTTAGAATTAATTTTAATTTCAAAATTTAGTTTGATGTGTTGCAAATCGTGGTCAAAATTTTCAGTTTTTGCAAATTTAGCCCGAAATTTTTTATGTAGAATTCTCCACACCCACCATTCATCCAATCTTTTGAAAAATTAAAAGTTGGCGAGGGCTGGTATTGAACCCGGTACCTTGTTGGTCCCAGGCGGATGCTTTACCATCTGAGCTAAAATGTCCCTCCCTATCTTCCTCCAGATTAAAATAAACAGACATTAGGAATTACTCGTTTTGGGATGTCGAAGTCCGGGAAAAAAGTCGAACACAGTTCACATGCATTTAAACACAAACAAACACACAGAAAGACAGACAGACAGACACCAAGTGAATCATATAAAACCCACATGCCTTCCTTATGTTTGAAACAAACACAGTTTCCTTCGAGCATACTGACTGTAATTAAGCTTTTTTGCTTGTCTGTCTGTCTGTCTGTCTGTTTATTTGTTTGTATCCTCCCTTCATCCTCCCTCCCTTCCATCCATCCCTTCATCCATTGTCCCTGTGTGTTAAAACGGAAGTTCAATTAGACGCACCCCTCATGTGCACCGCCGCCATCGCTACTTTTCGCTTTACTTTTCGGTTTAGTTTTTATAAACAAGAATGCCAAGTTAACTGTTATTGGGTCGGCCAGACCCCCACGCCCCATTCCCATTACCCGTCCCCTATATCTCTCGACTGTAGCGTGCATATATCAATGTCTGTCTGTCTGTCGAGTGCAGGTTGGTATACAGTGCGCATGCTCACATTGCCCGTCAGTTTATTCCCCTCCCCCAAATATCTTTCAGTTGAGATTCGCACTGTACGAATAAGACAATCCAGTTTAACGTGTATTTGTTTTTCATTAAGA
The DNA here is from genome assembly GCA_023376005.1 of Doryteuthis pealeii. Classification (NCBI taxonomy): domain Eukaryota; kingdom Metazoa; phylum Mollusca; class Cephalopoda; order Myopsida; family Loliginidae; genus Doryteuthis; species Doryteuthis pealeii. The sequence goes on from CM042175.1 coordinate 32,837,056, forward strand.
AAAATATCCGCCAAAAATGAATGAAATAAAAAATATCCCAACCCCGAAAAATGAATGAAGTAAAAATATTCCCCTTCAGAAAAATGAATAAAATATAAAATATTACTCCCCTGAAAAATGAATGAAATAAAAATACTCTCCTTCAAAAAAATGAATAAAATAAAAAATATCGCCCCCCCCCTAAAAAAAAAATGAATAAAATAATGAATATCCCCCCCAAAAAAAAAATGAAATGAAAAATACCCCCAAAAAAAAATGAATTAAATAAAAATATCCCCTTTCAAAAAATGAATGAAATAAAAAATATCACCCCCCCCAAAAAAAAAATGAATGAAATAAAAAATACCCCCCCCCCAAAAAAAAAAAATGAATGAAGTTTGTATTTTTGGTTGGAGGTAAATTTTATGTGAAATGTAACATTAAAGAAAGTTTAAGTCATAACAAAAATTATCCTGTGAAGTAAAGTGAAGAGCTGATGGTAGGTGTGGCACTCTACTTCAGACGCTAAAAATAATCACCTTTGTCTAGCGCAAGTGAAAAGGAGATAGACTCCCTCGCTGTCTGGCTGATACCGACTTTAGGCCACCCCGATGACTTTACTTACTTATTTACTAATCAAACTTCATGAAGCCCAGTGAGGTAGACGGTGATTTTAACTAGAAGGGGCTGTGTAGCATCACCTGGGTAGAGAGGAGAAACAAAAATCCTGGTCTATTGATTTATTTACTTTCGACATTTACAAATGCTGGAAATTTTTAAGTAGAATTTCAATTCTATTTCTATGTACCGTATTTGACGGCATATAAGACGCACGGGCATATAAGACGCATAATACCTTTGGGAAAGGTATGAATCCTACTCTCCCTCCAGCTATGGATAAATAGTAGGCAGACTGGGCTCTTTAACCTTGAATTGGCAACCGGTCTAGGAGAAGGAAAACTCTGAATTCAAACCTGTTGAATTCTGCTAGAGAAATTGACCCTGTGTCACATCCTGCTTGTGCGGAGGAGTTGGTAAATATATATATATATAAGGCGCACGGTCATATAAGACGCACCCATCCCATTTCAGCAGGTCAGATTGAGCAAAAAAGTTTTTAGTATATTTAACAATATAATCTTTTGTTTATGTATTTAAATGTATTTAAGAATATATTCTTTTTTTTCATATTGTTGAAAACAATCTAGCTGTGCATTACACAAGCAGAAACATAGCTGTATAAAAGCAATTTGGCAGTACAGTTAAGCAAAAACAGCTGGGTTAGTGAGCATCATAGAGAAGATTAGCCTAGACTTACGGGAGGTCTCAAACTTCACCTACCATGTATAAGACGCAGGCCAATTTTTTTAGCCAAAATTTTAAAAAAGGAGTGCGTCAAATACGGTATATTTTTAATTTTTATATATATTTTTGAATATTAATCAAAACTTCTTAATTTTTAAATATTAATCTTTCTAAATTTGAATTTTAATCAAATTTTCTTAATTTTTGCACAAAAAGCAAGAACCGCGAAAAAAGAACTACAAAAATAAAACAATTAATGATATGATAATGATATGGGAGAAATAAGAGGAAATTAATCTAACAATATGTGGAGAAAGGTAGACAAACACGGGATGTTGTACTTATAATAAACATCCATCCAGTAAAACATCCCGTGCTTGTCTACTTTCTCCACAAAGTAAATATATGTACACATTAAATATAATATTCAATGTCTACATATATTTACGTTATCATTGCTTTATTTTCTTAGTTACATCAGGACATTCATTCATACCTACACATCAACTGCTTTTGAAATATGCTGGAGGTCCGTGGTGTAATGGTTAAAGTCGTTGGAAATGGACTCGTCGACGCGAGTTCAAATCCTGGACGAAGCTGTTTGCATTTAACATAGAGCTAATACACTTGGGAAATGTATGAATCTAACTACTCTCCCTCAGCTATGGGCAAATAGTAGGGCGGATTTGGGCTCTTTACAATGTTTAGGTGGCCAGTCTAGGAGAAGGAACAGTATGAATTCAAACCTGTTAAACACCACTCAGAATTGCGGAGGGGTTGTTGTATATATGTATATATATATATATATATATATACCAAACTTATGGGTAAACCCTTGAGGTAAAAAAAACAGCAAATAGTTTGATAGTAAAAATATACTACCAAACTTCACCTGGGAAAAAGAAAAGACCAAGAGAGTCGTACAAACCGGAAATAATCGATTAATACTATAGCACTTGGCCAAAAGAATATATATATATTATATATATATATATATATATGGACCATTTCCACTCGTGGGTATCTGGGCCCGACGAGCTTCGTCAGACCTGAAAAAATAAAAACGTGGTCTGACGAATCTCGGTGGGTCCCAGATACCCACGAGTATATATATATATATATATATATATATATTATATATATATATATATATATACTGCTAGGATTATCTAAAGCTAAAATGTAAAAAGTGTTCAATACTTAAGTAGAGCAAAAAATAAAGTTAAACCTAATGAGCCAGATATACCTATCAATAGTTTCGCTTAATAGCTCTTCAGGGCAAGAATCTGATAAGCTACTAAGCGAAACTGTTGATAGGTATATCTGACTCATTAGGTTTAACATATATATATATATATATATATATATATATATATATATATGGGAAGTGAATTCTCAAGTGATGTGTTTATGATATGGCTTTTTTAGCCGACAATTTTTTTGGGGAATATGTGCTTAATTGAAGTCTTACCTAATTTTGAAAGTTAATTAATTAATAATTAATCAATTAGGCGGGCATACCTATTTAAATGTAAGGCTAAACAAATCGAGAAAAATCAATCTCTGTATGTACATTTCGGCCTATTAGGCCTCATCAGCAGAGCTATAGATAGGAAGACCGCCTTGTGCGTGATTTGTTTAGCCTTACATTTAAATAGGTATGCCCGCCTAATTAATTAATTATTAATTTCAAAATTAGGTCCGACTTCAATTAAGCACATATTCTCCCCCCCCCCAAAAAAAAAAACAACACATATATATATATATTGTGTGTGTGTGTGTGTGTGTGTGTAGATGGTCTGCAAGACTATCACTCGTTAACCATTACACTACTGCCAAGTATATATGAGGGGCGTCCTAAATTTTCAACATAGTGTTTCTACAAAAATTATTAGTTAACAATAATAAACTAAAGTAGTTATTAAATAGATATTTGTTTTAAAAATCTAGAAATAGGAAATTTGAAACTTAAAATTAGGCGTTTCATATTCGAAATGAATTTTAAATATTAATTTACATAGCAGAAATACCTAATTAAGTCAGAAAGTTTTGAAATAAAATAACTGATGCATTATAAAATTTATTTATTAATAAATCACCACTGATAACTTCATTAAAATTGGAAAATTCCCAGATTTTTGGTAATTTTTTTCAATAGGGAAGGAAGGGTAAAATCATTTTGTAAAATACAGATTTTACGTCATCTTAGACAACGTTGATGTCCATGGTTACAATAAATTGGCATGACTGAAAATAGTTTAAAATGTATCAAAAATAAATTACATTATTGTGATTTTTCAACAATCTAACCCAAGCTCAATGGGTGACCCAACGGGTCACATCTTTTCTAGTTATATATATATATATATATAGCCTTGCACCCATCTATACACACACACACACACACACACACATACATATATATATGTGTGTTGTGTGTGTGTGTGTGTGTAGATGGTCTGCAAGACTATCACTCGTTAACCATTACACTACTGCCAAGTATATATGAGGGGCGTCTCGTGTAGCATAATGGTTAGCAATCTATTATTTAGTTAGTAAAACCATTGAGAGTAAGTTCGATTCTCACTGGGGGGCGCTTGCTTCTGGCTTTTGTGCCACATCTGAGTTAAGCTTAGTGAATGACTACATGTGTGCAATTTCTTTTATTAATATTTCCGTGTAGCGATGATGACAAAATGCGCAAAGCTACTTTCTCATCGAGTCGTTGTAGACAGAGGTCAAAGAAAAGAAGAAAAGAAAGAAGAGGAAACAAGGATGATGATGATGGAAATGATTTTATTTTTAGCTTCGGTTGGGCAAATCCATAGCGAAAACAGTTAAATCGCCACCAGTCAATTTTTGATTGACTGGTGGCTTAAAGTGTTTATTGTGCCGCCAGCATAGCGATAAGACACGCAGAAGTCAGATTCAACATATATATATATATATATATATATATATATATAATATATATATTCGACATTACACACACACACACACACACACACACACACACACACACATATATATATATATATATATATATATATATATATATATATATCTGATGAGTCTAATTTTCAAAGTATATATTTGTATATATATATACATATGTGTTATATATATATATATATGTATATATATATATATATATATATATATATATATACATATGTGTCATATATATATATATATATATATATATATATTATATATTACTCATATATATATATATAAAACATTTGTATATATATATAACACATATGTAATATATATATATATATATATATATATATATATATATGACACATATGTATATATATATATATATATATATTACATATGTGTCATATATATATATATATATATATATATATATATATATATATTATATATATTACATATGTGTTGGTGCCGGACTGGCACCCAACCGATCGGATTTCAATTCCGGCTGTAGGTAGCTTACAAAATGTCTAGCCACACTGAGGAGACTTGATAAGTCGAAACACGTGTCTGTGGATGACCCTATATATATATATATATATATATATATATATATATATATGACACATATGTAATATATATATATATATATATACATATGTGTCATATATATATATATATATATATATATATATATTACATATGTGTTATATATATATACAAATATTTTATATATATATGAGTTATAATATATATATATATATATATATATATATATATATTATATATATATAATTGCGCAAATAGAGGAAAGAATTAATTACCATGACCAGACAACTCGGCAATCACCATGAGCGACATCCGGAGCACTGGACAGCTGTTTCGACCTCCTTTGGTCTCATCAGCAGTGCATACCACAATCTCTACCGCTAGAGATTGAACCAGCGACCACAGAGTGAAGAGCGGAATACACTCGCCCATCTCTCTCTCTCACACAACACACACACACACACACACACACACACACATATATATATATATATATATATATATATATATATATATTTATATATGGGAAAAATAAGAGGAAATTAATCCGACAATGTGTAAGAAATGCAGACAAACACGGGATGTTTTACAAGATGGATGTTTATTGTAGATAGCAATGTCGACGTTTATAACGTTTCGGTCTGTTAGACCTTCTTCAGGACGTTGGGTTGAGTTCTTGTTTCAACGGATGTTATTCTCATACTGGTGAGTTAGGAGGTCGTGAATAGGGGAGGAGTGGTCAGTTGCTGGTGTTAGTAGGAGTGTTAGTGGGTGTTTCATTTATTTACTGATAGCGGATGTAGACCGAAACATTATAACGTTGACATTACTACCTACAATAAACATCCATCTTGTACAACTATCCCGTGTTTGTCTACCATTCTCCACACACACACACACACACACGCGCCCACACACATATATATATATATATATATATATATATATATATGAGGAAAAATGAGTAAAGAAAAGAAATGTAAATGGATAAAATGAATTTAATCGATATCACATTAATCGATATCACTTACACATGTGTTTCGGTCAGTTTATGTGTGTGAAAATATTTCGCACACATAGAAGATTCAACCTTCATCAGAGTGAACATTTATTTTGAATGAAAAAAATTCGTTGGGAAAAAACAACAGAGATTTTTTGGAAATATTCGAAAATCGAATTTTTTCATTCAAAATAAATGTTCACTCTGATGAAGGTCGATTCTTCTATGTGTGCGAAATATTTTCACACACATAAACTGACCGAAACACATGTGTAAGTGATATCGATTAATGTGATATCGATTAAATTCATTTTATCCATTTACATTTCTTTTCTTTACTCATTTTTCCTCATATTGTCGGATTCAATTCCTTTTCCATTTTCACACACACACACACACACACACACACACACACATACACATATATATATATATATATATATATATATGAGATATATTTTTGTATCTGTATCCGTTTTTTGGAAGTACATATACCAGGTTTGGGCATAGGTGTGAAGCATTAAAGTATTATATTATGACAATGTTGTTTTCATAATATGTTAATCTAGGAATAAATATCAGAAAACTCGGTAGTTTTTTTTTTAGTTTCTTTTATTTAGACGTGGTGGTAAATTTTCAGGATCGTGACATCCCTTCTTCAAGATATACAAACTGTGTCAAAAAAGTATCAATATTTTTTTTAACTTTTTGACTCACAAGCCATTCTGAAAAAATTAACGTTCCATTCATTATTCATTTCTACCTTGATAAAAACAGCTTCAAACTTGGCACTTTTATGACACACCTTGTATTCTTAAAAAAAAACTAACGTTCCATTTATTGTTCATTTCTATCTTGGTAAATACAGCTTCAATTTCGATACTTTTATTACACACTGACAAAAATGTAAAGAAAAAAAAATCCCTCATGCTTTGAAAATCAAAATTTCACAAAACTTTATTCCAGCCATCATCTCTCCGCTTCAAAATCCGTCGCATGCGACATGACGTCATTATAACCGTCTTTCTCGCCCGCGATTGAACACTCTCTTCACGTAATTTTTAAAAAAGTTATTTTTTCGAACATTTCAAAATTCTCCGCTTTCCAAAGAATTTCATTAAAAAAAATTAGGATTTATTCTGAAGAAGGTCGAATCTGAACTCTACCACAAACTACTGGTAGAAAATAGGACCAGCCTAGAATCACCTTTATACCAAGAAACTTGGTAACGCACCAAAGTATATATATATATATATATATATATATATTATATATATATATATATATATATATATATATATAAACTTGGTAACGCACCAAAGTATATATATATATATATATATATATATATATATATATATATAATATAATATAATATAATAAGATAAATATATAGGTTTACATATCTATTTATTGGGTGACAAAGGAATATTCACAACCATATTGGTTTCATGCGATGCATTCATCAGGTGAAGATGTTTCAAAACCTATATATTTATCTTATTATATTATATAACAGCTCTATCTTATATTGAGCACTCTACCAATTAATACTGCCTTTGGTACACCATTCCAGCAAAAGCTGAAATAGTGACCATCTCACACCACAGTATATATATATATATATATATATATATATATATATATATATATATATATATATACACGAAGATAGGAGGGTTGGATTAAATCCGACAGTATGAGGTAAGAAAAAGGAAAAGTGAACAAAAAAATAATAACTTCTACTACATCTACTTGTTTGAGTTATTATTTTTGTCCACTTTTCCTTTTTTTCTCCCCCCCATATATATATATATATATATTAAGAAATTTGAAAATACAAGTGTTCCAAAAATAAGATTTATTTATTTATCGACGTTTAAACCTTTCGGTTTCATTAAACCTTCATCAGGATGTAATAAGGGGTGAAGAAATTCATGGATGTTTTATAGATGACAGGAGAGATAAACAAATCTTTATAAATTTTTTTTTTTGTTGTGTGAAATTTTGTTATTGTCATCTATAAAACATCCATCAATTTCTTCACCCCTTATTACATCCTGATGAAGGTTTAATGAAACCGAAACGTTTAAGCGTCGATAAATAAATTAATCTTATTTTTGGAACACTTGTTTTTTTCAAATTTCTTAATATTGTCGGATTTATTTCCATATTTACTCCCATATATATATATATATAAACTTAGAAGCAATTACGCCCCCCCCCCAAATGGTTCGACTTGTGTTATCATCCTAATGTATGTCTATTTTCCCCTCCTTTTTCTCTAGCTTACCATATCTTTAACTGAGTCTTCCAATTTGTCTACGAAGATAGATAACTAAGTGCCACACCTATGACCACCCGAATAACAGCAGTTCGACTGCAAAAAAGCCTTTGAAATGACGTCCAAGTTTTAGCTGATCCGGAATGGTAGTGCCTGTTAGTTAAGGATCTAAAAGAGTTGGTTAAATATTATCAATATTAAGAATACTTACTTGAAGCTAGAAGGACCGGGTTAGCTCAGTCGGTAGAGCGTTCGGCTAGAAACAACAAGGTTCCTAGTTCGATACCGGCCCTCGCCAACTCAGCGTATGAGTAGCACAGGGATCTGTGCGGTAAAGTAAGGAGCTGATGGTAGGTGTGGCGCTCCACCTAAGACGCAAAAACAATCTCCTTGGTCTAGCGCAAGTGAAAAGGGGATAGACTTTCTCGCTGATTGGCTGATACCGACATTAGGTATTAGTACTTTTTTTACTTACTACTACTACTACTACTACTACTACTACTACTACTACTAATAATTATTATTATATTATTATTATTATTATTATTATTATTATTATTATTTCACTCCTTGTGAGTATTTCACTCCAGCATTAGCTGATGGTATTTCACTGGAGGCTGTGTGACAAGTCTTCTCAGGTCTCCAGGACTCTTCTGACTATTCTAACCGATTGCAACAGTGCAGTAGTCTGGATGGTCTCAATTCTTCCTCTGATTTCCAGATCCTCCAGTCTTTTTTCCAAGTTTATTGGGACCGTTCCAAATGCACCAACTACAATTGGTATCACTTTCACTCTCATATTCCACAGCTTTTTCAATTCTCTGACAAGATTCAGGTATTTATCCATCTTTTCATTTTCATCTTCAGCTTCACCCTGTGATCTGCTGGAACTGTAAAGTTGGCACGTTCTCTATTTTTTTGTTAATCAACACTAGGTCTGGTCTCCTGGCTGGGATAGGTGATCGTCTTTATCTCAAAGTTCCAGAGAATTTTATGCGTTTCATTCCCAAGAACAGATTCTGGTTTATGCATATACCATTTTTTTTTGTATGGTCAAAATTTAATTTTTTGCATAATTCGCAGTGGATCACCTTTATTATTATTATTATTATTATTATTATTATTATTATGAATACTCTTGTTCCTTAATCTTCCGACTGTTACCATCCAGCAACACCCTCTGGTTAAAAATGACACCGTCCAAATTGTTCAAGAAGCAATGTAAAAATGTAAATCCAGATCATCTGGTATCACTTAATCGTTTATTTCTTATTTGTCCCATTATATTTCACCCAATTTAAAAAAGGAAACATTCCAAATGGTCTGGCGTCGTTTAAATGCACATCGTAAAATTAAAATGAATTGAAAACAAAAAAACTTAGAAGTTTGTTTTATTTGTAATATTGAAATTGTCAATTACGGAATGCATTTTAATAATTTTGTCTTAATTTAGTTTTATGCGAGCCAAGCGTCAGGCGAATTTCCAGCCGATTTTTTTTTCGAGTTATGATTTTGTCACTTTTTTTGTCGGCAAAATTAATGTAGATATTTAAAACACATTCCGCCAGATTTTTATCGGCAAATCAATGTAAATATTTATAATCTCCCTTTTAAGAGAATGTGAGAGAGTTAAATCATCGCTACTTAACTTTGGTGATCTAAAGTGGACCTATGTATTCAGTATGACATCCAAAATATTATTGTTGTGAATCATTATTTAAGAAACAAAAAAAAAGTGATCATAAAATGGGGGATCTATTTTCTATATTAACCTAGTTATAAACAGATCCCTCATTATTTGGCCACTTTTTATCTAGTGGGAACTTGACTTGTGACTTGACCATAATATTATTGTTGGGAATCATTATTTAAAAAACATTTGATCCTAAACTGAAGGATCTATTTTTAATTATTTCCATTCATTACATTCTTTTGGTTTGATTTACCTCTTCATTGTGACTGATTATTTATTGTTGGGAAATCATTACTTTGATTTAAAATGGGGGATCTTTTTCTATATTAACCTAGTTATAAACCGATCCCCATTATTTGGACATTCTCTCTGACTTTGATTTTATTGTGACAATCCCTTGATCCATTAAGTGATCCGTGGGAACCGGTGTTTTCTTGTTTATGTTGGGAATCATTATTTAAGAAATGAGAAAAAAAGAATATTGATCATAAACTAGGTGATCTATTTTCTATATTAACATAGTCATAAACCGATCCCCCACTATTTGGCCACATTCTCTCACTTTTATTTAAGATGAAAGCAATTGTGCAAAACATCATTATTAGCTGATTTGTTTTCCGGCATATCAACCCTCTCTTGGGTTATTTAATGCCGAATCAAGTCATTTCTGATAAACAAAGGACTCAGGCTGCTGTTGCTACAGTGGTCACTCAATTAAGTATTGAACCAGCGTATTGCTGCATAAATTCGGTGATCAACGGTATTAGTGAACATAATTGCGCGATTGGAGTTCGAACTCGCTTACTACGCTGTCACAGTCCAGTACGTTAGCCCCTACGCTACGGGGACTCACCTCCAAGGAGTTTTTAAGTAGTTATCAACTAAAACTTGTTCGAAAATCCAAGATAAGTATAAATGAAGAGGTTTAATATACAAGGATTGATTGATAAATGAGATTTTCTACCGCCTGGGGTCGCTAGTGATCGAGATAGAAACATGTGCGAACATGTCCTCTTCGAGCATGCGCAGTGTTGACTGTGTGACGTCATTTCGTCATCAACAAAATGAAAAAATCGATACAATTGGTGTGAAAATGTCTAGCTTGGGTTTGGTTTGTTTTATGGCATATCAACTTTAGTGGGTTATTTAATGCCGATAAAGTTTTGAAATAAATTCATTCCTAATGGAAACTCAATTAAAAAAAAAAAAATCCTGTTTTTCTATCTAACCCATAGATGGGACTCTTAAGAGGTACTACCAATCCGGGTCAGAGCGGACCAGGGTGCACATTCCCCAAACCTACAGAACTGGAACCTCACCATCAGATAGAGTTTAGCGTCATTCCCAGGACATGAAGACCCTCAGACACTGCCTTCTAGCACCCATATGATAAAAAGGGGTTGAGACTTGCCATAAGGGCAATAGGGTGGGGCAATCGTATAGGTTCTAGGACTTGACGTGATCAGCCGATTGATCGGAGGGGGCCTCTCTGACCGCCCGTCTAGCTCGGGAAAGGGCCAAAGTAGAGTGTTGCATGTCACGGACTGCTAAGCCACCAGAATTCCGTCCTTAAGCATTACGGGTCGCCACCCACGGCCAACAGGTGGCCCCATTGGGGGACTTACCCCTCTGCAGAGGTGCAGTTGGTGTATTCTAATGCTCTAGCCGGCAGGGCGGGAAAATGTGTAGCAGTAAATGACGATTATATTGAAAATTTTAAAGAGAAATAAATTTACTTCCAATTGGACACATAGCGTAGTGGATAAAGGAGTTAGGTTAAGACAGTTCTAAGTGACAGTTATCTCTAGACTGCAGGTACAATCCTGGTCAGTGGGAGTAGTAACATAAAATAATAATAAACACAGCTTAACACGTGTACCCCAGCTATGGTTGGCAGAATGAGAACAGGATACCCTCGTAGACTGAATAAAGGGTTAGGTTCAAAGTTCCATGATGGCTCCCGATTACGACAAGAAGGTTCCCGGGCCGAGAAGGTTCCCGAGCCCGAGAAGGTTCCCGAGCCCGACAAGAAAAAATCTGAAGAAGGTCGGAGGGCACATCGGCCGAAACGTTGTACAGATAACAATCAAGGTGAGGACAATAGTCCGAATAATACAAATAATACTAAATTTTTATACCAGTTTTGTTGTTCTTATTAGGTTTAAAAACTGCCCCCCGCCCGGTTGAGAGTTCCTGGTTCGATACCAGCCCTTGCCAACACAGCGTATGCGTAGCACAATGATATGTGCGGTAAATGAGCTGGTTATAGGTGTGGCGCTCCACCCTGGTCGCCAAAACAATCTCCTTGGTCACTAGCACTAGACGTATTTTTAAGCGTTTGAAACGGAGCGCCACATTAGCCCCTCACTTTACCGCATAGATCCATACGCTGAGTTGGCGAGGGCCAATATCCAACGAGGAAACTCGAGGTTCCTAGCCAAACACTCCACCGACTGAATCTTAACCAGCCATCTATAAATATATAAAGGGTAGTTATGTGTAAATATATATACACATTCACTATCACTAGATCTTGCTTTCTGAGCAAAAATAATGAAGATTTCATTTGTTATATACCTCTTTTATTCTTCTGGCCGGATCTGCTTCTTCTATCTTCTAATGGTCTCGTCTGGTCTTCTTATCTGGGGATTCCGTGTCTGGTTCTGCTGGGGATCATTTCTTATCAGAAGCCTTGTGTCATTGTTAGCTTTTAGTAATAACAACAAGACTTCGATTACCTTTGATGTTATTTTATTCAGGATCCCCAGGCCAGACAACTGTGCGCTGAGAGTCACATCTTGCTAGCTTCTAACTACTGCAACTGACTACCGCAACTAACTGAGTTGCTTACCTTAAACCGGAAAAGGGCTTTTAATCGGGGTTCCGTTCTCACGATTCTATCCCCAGAAAGCAAGGTGAGAGTGAGGTCAAGCATTGTCACTCACTCTCAAGGCCATCAGCTGTACTGATCGCCATAAGGATTTCTATACTACCTTAAAAAGTAATAGGGATCCAATTAATATGTAACACATTTATATTCGTGAAGATTGTTTAGGAATTAAAGTTTGAATAATAACAGCCTCGATTTACAGATATTTCTGTTTTGCTAAGAATAGATTGCAAATAATTTTGGGATCATCATATTTCAAGAGTAAAAAGGCATTATCTATCTATCTATCTATCTATCTATACCAGGTGTGCCAAAAAGTTACGAGATTTTTTGTACTTTTTGATATACCTTGTATTCTGAAAAAAAAATGTTCCGTTCATTCTTCATTTCTGTCTTGGTAAATACAGCTTTAAACTTGGCACTTTTTTGACACACTTTGTATTCTGAAAAACATAATGAATGAATGGAACGTTATTTTTTCAGAATACAAGGGGTGTCAAAAAGTACAACAAATCTCGATGCTTTTTTGACACTCCTTGTATGTGTGCGTATATGTCCGGAGGAAACTACGAAAATAAAGGAATTAACAACAAGGTAAATATATATACACGTTCACTATCTCCAGACCTTGCTTTTTGTGCAAAAATAATAAAGATTTGATTTATATTCGTTAAGATTATTAAAAACTAAAACTTGAATTGTAATAGCATGAATTGTTTTTTTTGTATTTAATGTTTTTAAATAGGAGAGATTGATTTTTACTTTTCAGTGTGACTGCATTTTTTTTTTCTGATGCACCAGTAGGACGGATCAACTCAATGTCTTTTTTACATAGGAATTTTAATGGGGCATCCTGTGAGGATCCAACTCACGATTCAGTAATAATGAATCTGTGAGATTAAATTCCTCCCCCCTCTACCCAGGCAATGCCGGGTAGCTGCTTCTAGTATTTCTGATGTGACATTTTCTACATTTATGTTCATTTGTAAAGACTGCTTTTCTGAAAGAACGAAAAAGAAAACATGTTTGAGTTTTGCTGGACCAGCAAAACGTTCATCACTCTAGTCAGTATATAAGTAAAAAAAAAAAATTACGGTTATTTTTAGTAAAAAAAATGACCTTATGACCTTAAGGCATCCCTTTTGCGATTTCGACTCGTGGGGACAGTTTTCTTATTTACACCGTAAATTACTCTAGTCAGTATATATATTTTTATATAAAAAAAAAAAAAAATTACGGTTATTTTTAGTGAAAAAAAGGACCATATAACCTTAAGGCACCCCTTTTGAGTTCTGCTGGACCAGCAAAGCGTTCATTACTTTAGTCGGTATATATGTAAAAAAAAAATAGTTACGGTTTATTTTAGTGAAAAAAAAAGGACCATATGACCTCAACTCACCCCTTTTGCGATTTCGACTCGTGGGGACAGTTTTCTCATTTACACCGTAAAAATCCGCCTGTTTGTTAGGGGTTAGGGTTAGAGGTTAAAATTAGGGGTTAGGGTTAGTGGTTAGGGTTAAGGTTAGTGGTTATGGTTAGGGGTTAGTTTTACAATTAAAAAAAAACTCTAAAAATCGTCTGTTAACAATTAACCGGATTTTGACGGTGTAAATGGAAAAAATTTCCCCACGAATCGAAATCGTAAAAGAGGTGCCTAAAGGTCATATGGTCCAAGAAATACCCGCGTAAAATAATTTACTTCGTTTTTATACTGGTTTTGCTTGTTCTATTTAATCTAGAAATTAGGGTCACAGTTAAGGCCTCGAGTTCCCCAGATCAGAAACTCCACCGACTCACCTAACCCGGCCCTCAGTATATATATACTTACCAACCCCTCCGCACGAGCAGGATGCGACACAAGGTCAATTTATTAAACCGAGTGTAGCAGGTTTGAATTCAGAGTTTTCCTTCTCATAGACTGGTTACCTAGCCAAGTCAATTAACTTTGAACGACGTATCTTTGATAATCTGTGTTACGAGCCCTGTCTGCCCTGCCATTAACTCATAGCTGGAGGGAGAATTGGATTTATACCTTTCCCATGTGTATTAGCGCCATGTGAAATGCAAACAGCTTCGTCCAGGAATTGAACTCGGGTCGATGAGTCCATTTCCCATGCCTCTAACCATTAGACCACGCGCATCCATAAGTGTATGTGTAACAAATAAAAGTACGTTTTTTTAGTAAAAAAAAAATCCCCATGATCTGGCTAATTCCCTCGGATTTTATTCAAGAGGATATGTCTACGGTCGTGTAATATTGATTTTGGGAAATGCTCTATTTATAACCCGACCTGTGCTCGGCCTATTGTTCGGCTGTTTTTTTAACAGACTTGTTTAGTTCTTATTGGCTCTCCTGTTCGATGTAGAGCACTACAGGTCCTTTTTTAACTTTTATATTTGTCACATTTTATTACGAGAACATGAGGAATTTATCATTGCTTATCTTTCTTAACGAGAGTTAAAAGTAATTAAAAATGAATACAAGGTTACTTTCACACACACATAAAGACACTCATTCTATTACTCACACACACACACACACACACACACACACACACACACATATATATATATATATATATTATTTCAGTTTTTCAGCTGATGGTATTTCACTGGAGCCTGAGTGACAACAAGTCTCCTCAGGTCTCCAGGACTCTTCTGAGTATTCTGGCAGATTGCAGCAGTGCAGTATTCTGGATGGTTTCAATTCTTCCTCTAATTTCCAGATTTTCCAGTCCCTTTCCCAAGCCTCTTGGGACCGTTCCAAGTGCACCAACTACAATTGGTATCACTTTCACTTTCATATTCCATATCTTTCATATTCCATATCAGTTCTCTGGTAAGGTCCAGGTATTTGTCCATCTTTTCATTTTCCTTCAGCTTCACCCTGTGATCTGCTGGAACTGCAAAATATTATTATTATTATTATTATTATCATTATTATTATTAATATTATTATTTTACTAATCAATTTTTATTCCCTAAAAACTTTTTTACTGTTAAGTTTAATGACACGAAAATTATACTAAATTATTCCTTACTGATAAGATTGAATTATATTTGATAAAAAATCCGTTTTAATTGGTTTTAACGCTCTATTCATAATTCGACATTTTCTGGGGTTTGTCCTATTGTTATGCTGCTTTTAACAGACACGTTTAGGTCTTATTGGCTCTCCTGTTCAAGGTAGAGCACTACAAGTCGGTTAAATCGAACTTAACGGACCTAAATTCCAGCATCGTATGTCAGCCTACCGAAAGAAAAAAACATCAGCGAATTAACCGAATTTAATAAACTTTTCAGTGTTGATATATTAATGAATAAAAGATTTAATGCACCAGTTATTTTATCTAAAAACTTTTACATTTTTTCAGGTCAATTAACTTTGAACCACGTATCTTTGAGAATCTGTGTTACGAGAAAACGAGTTATGAGAGTGACGAATTAATGTCATTTCTGTTTATTTCAATGGTGAAAATTGATTTGATATACGAATAATTTGAATTATGAACAGAACAAATTAATAGCATTTCTGTTTATTTCAGTTGGGAAAATTGATTTGATATACGAGGAAATAGTTATGATCGGAATGAATTAATGGCATTTCTGTTTATTTCAATGATGAAAATTGATTTGATATACGAGGAAATTGAGTTATGAACGGAACGAATTAATGGTATTTATGTTTATTTCAATTAGGAAAATTGATTTGATATACGAGGAAATTGAGTGATGAGTGGAACAAATTAATGGCATTTCTGTTTATTTCAATTGGGAAAATTGATTTGATATTCGAGGAAATTGAGTTATGAGCGGAACGAATTAATGTCATTTCAGTTTATTTCAATTGGGAAAATTGATTTGATATACGAGGAAATTGAGTTATGAACGGAACGAATTAATGTCATTTCAGTTTATTACAATGGTGAAAATTGGTTTGATATACGAGGAAATTGAGTTATGAACGGAACGAATTAAACCCATAAGTCAAGGTATCACTGTAGTTTAAAAATAGATACCGCCCTGTCGTTAGAATGCAACGACTGCACCTCTGCAGAGGGGTAAGATTCCCCCAAATGGGGCCACTTGTTGGCCGTGGGTGGCGACCCGTGATGCTTAAGGACGGAGTCTTGGTGGATGAACAGTCCATGATATGCAACACTCCACTTAGAACCTTACTTAGGCTAGACGGGCGATCAGAGAGGCCCCCTCCGATCAATCAGTTGGTCACGTCAAGCCCTAGCACCTATATGATTGCCCCAACCCTATTGCTCGCCCCAACACTCTTTATCATATGGGTGCTAGAAGGCGTTGACTGAGGGTCTACATGTCCTGGGAATGACGTTAAACTCTATCTGATGGTGAGGTTCCAGTTTTGGAGGTTTGGTGAATGTAGAGCACCCCTTCATCACCATTGCTCCCTGGTCCACTCTGACCCGGAGTGGTAGTACCTGTTAGGGTCCCATCTATGGGTTAAATAGAAAAATGTATTTATAAAAAAAATTGTACTATCCATTAAGAATTGATTTATTTCAAAACTTTATCGGCATTAAATGACCCACTGAGGTTGATATGCCGTAAAACAAAAAAAACAAAAAAAACCAAATCAAACCGAACAAAAATAGTTATTGTTACTAAACAGACCAAATTGCTGTTAAATTTGAACTAAAATTCACTAATTTTAATTTCTAAGTTGTGAAATTAATAACGAAGCAGATCTTTCAAATTAAGATTTTTTTTTATGATTAATTCTATTTTCTTCATGTTAAGAATGTTAATGTTTTATCTCTAAGGTTACAAGATTCACATTTCAGTATATGTTTCTTCTGGTACTGATGATTTATGACACACACACACACATACACACACACACACACACACACACGCATGCATACATACATACATAGCAATAGCATAATCTTTACACATTATTGCCCTTACTCACAATCCTATAACTCCACCACCAGAACCTTTCCTCTCATGAGCCCTTAAATGACTCATCAAACCCGCTGCAGATCCACAAAGTTTGATGCAAATATGACATAGGAAGGACGTCCTCCCCGTTGTATCAGATGATAAAATTTGATGCTTATGCACCACCATATGTCTTGTAAGACCAGAAGCTGACTTACAGACTTTGTTACAGATTGCACAAGACACATTGTTTGTTCCTGGAGTTTGCATAAATTGTCCCTGATGAGACATATGATTGACATATCCAGCATTAGAAAAGCAGAATTCGACCACATATCTGACATTTCCAACCCTCTATGTTCTCTCCAATATGACAAGGTGTATCCCTTTCAAAGTTGACGCTTGAGGTTTTCATGCTCAATTCTTTCACTCTCAATACTGGTACAGCTATCATCCACATGAATTCTCCAGTCAGTTCTCTTCAATGCCAGCTTTTCCCAGTTGCCAGGATTTATTTTTATTTTTACAAGGTTGTTTTACATACAAACATACACACATAGACACACACACGCATATACACATACACACACACGCATATACACACAGACACACATACGCACCCACGCACACACACATACATACACACAGACAAATCCACATACACACACATACACACACATGCGCACACACAAATACACGCATGTATGCATACATACACATTCACACGCATAAACGTGTCCCGGGTACTGTGTTAGAATGTATCTAGTGATGAGGTTCCAATTTTGGAACTCTGGGGAATGTGGAGTGCCTCCTCCTCACCATTACTCCCAGGTTCACTCTGACCCGGAGTGGTAGTACCTGTTAGGGTTCCATCTATGGGTTAGATAGGAAAAAATGGGTTTAATTTTTTATTTATTATTTGTATTATTTAGACTATTGTCCTCATCTTTATTTTTATTTTCACAACGTTTCAGACGATGTGTCCTCCAGCTTTCTTCTGGTATTTCTCCTCTGTCCCAGGAACTTTCTTGAACTCAGGAACCCCCTCCACGAACTTGGGAATTTATGATGATTTATGAGATACACACATACATATACACATACACATGTACACACATACATGCATACACACATACGCATTCATACCTACGCATACACACACATACACACACATGCATACACACACGCACACAGACAGACAGACAGACAGACAGACAGACACACATACACACAAACTGTGTGTATATATGTCCGGAGGCGCGTGGTGTAATGGTTAAAGTCATGGGAAATGGACTCGTCGCCCCGAGTTCAAATCCTGGACGTGGTAATTGCATTTCACTTAGCGCTAATACCCTTGGGAAAGGTATGAATCCTACTCTCCCTCCAGCTATGGGTAAAATAGTAGGGCAGCCTGCGCTCTTTAACATAGGCAACCGGCCTGGGAGAAGGAAAACTCTGAATTCAAACCTGTTGAACTCCGCTTAAGAAATTGACCTTGTGTCGCATCCTGCTCGTGCGGAGGGGTTGGTAAATATTTAACTGTCCAGTGGAAACTATGAAAATAAAATGATTAATGACAAACTAAATATATATACACATTCAATATTACCAGATCTTGCTTTTTGATGAAAAATAACGAAGATTTCATTTATAAAATTAGATAATCTTAGATAATTAAAAGGTAAAATTGGATTTTTTTCATTTATATTAATATTTTAAATTGGTGACATTAATTTTTCTTTTAAGAGAGTCAGGATCAATACAAGGTCTTCTTATACGAAGACTTCAATGGAGCATCCTTCCAGGGTCCATCTCGTGATTCAAGAATAATGTATTTCATAGACGACCTTTTTTAACTCCACACCTCTACTCAAGCGATGCTGGATAGCTGCTTCTAGTTATGTATATGGCACAGTTGAGCGAGAAACAAAAAGCATCACCGATCGCCACCTACGGCCAAGAGGTGGCCCTACTGGTAGCGGGGGGGTCTTACCTGTCTGTTGAGGTGCAGTCGGCGGATTCTACAACCCTAGCCGATAGGACGGACGTTTTCTGTGCAAATCCAACCCTAGAAGCACATTTTATATTTCGCAAAAAACATCTTTCAGATGATGAGGGCGGAGTCGTCATCGATCTTATATTTCTGAGATCATTGAATATTTCGGGTCTCTCAACATCGTATTGTAATATATTGCATGGTCAATGAATTCGATACTGGGAACCAGGTTCTGCACGCAGGAAATGTGTGGGTGTCAAACACGGCCCTGAAAATAAAAACAGGATATTGCCAGGAACGCATTGAACTGACCTTTGGCACCCGAAAAATTCAGGGGTACATTGACACTGCATAGGCACAGGCAATGCGTAGGTGTAGCCAATAACCAATGAAAAGGAGACAAATTATAGAAAGTCCAGTCAAAGAGACAGATATTTGAATATGACAATCTGGATGTGGGCAATGCAATCTCTACGGTTCCTGGCACCCTTTGAAGTATTGTACAATTTAATTATTTATTCTTTCTGATGAGAAAAATAAACATATAAGTATAAAAAGTTCATTACCATAATCAGGTAAGAAGAAAAAACAGACAGACAGTTCTGATGCAGCATAATTTACTTACATTCTCCAAGGTGCGCTTGTGTAATGGGTCTGTTGTAGGCTGCCGAAACATTGAATCTTTCAAAGCCTCCATGCTTCCAGTAGTCTGCCAACACTTTGCGAAATTCACTTGTCATGGTTATTTTCTATAATTTTCGAATTCTATACAATATACGCATTGTAATTGCCTTCAAGCAAAGATATAAATAATAATATAAACTTTATTCAACAACGCTTCTAAAAAACAAACATCCAAAAATCTTATATATATATATAATATATATATATATATATAGAGAGAGAGAGAGAGAGAGAGGGGGGGAGAGAGGGGGCCAGTTTAGCTCAGTCAGTAGAACATTCACCTAGGAATTGTAAGATTCTGGGTCCAATACTGGTCCTCACTAACCCATCGCATGGTGTAGCTCAGCTTGGATAATCTTTGTGTGGTAAATCATCTTGGAGCTGATGGTAGTCGTGGCACTCCACTTCAGTAAAGCAATCTCCCTAGTCTAGTGTAAGCAAAAAAAGGAGATAGACTCCCTTGCTGTTTGGCTGATACTGATAATAAACCACTCTCCAATGTGCGCTTGTGTAATGGGTTTTGATACTAAGATATATAATTGGTGACCAGAGATGAAATCCTGGAAGAGACTGTTTGTGTCTTCACTTTAGAGAAGGAAAAAAAATAGAGGCTGGGGAATAAATATTTGTTTGTTCTGCTTATGATCAGTCTTTCGATCTCCAGCCTGTTTGATACCTACGAGGTTTTCCTGTATACACCCCTTCTCGCCAACGCAGTCTGTTTTCATCAAAGAGGCGTGAACCTGTTTAGTTGAAGAATTATAAAAAGCCAGTAGAAATCTGAGTTGAGCAGATCGGGATCGAGATCGCTTGCAATCAGAACTTCCGAAGGCTCCTGCGTATGTGCATCCTCTGCCGATGAATCTCAGTCTACACACAATCGGAGAATAAAAATATAATTCTATATCTTTACATATACAAGTGTTCCGTGTTCTTTATCGGGTCCAGTGACGGTGTATAACAGTATTTTCTTCCCCAGGTGACCCAATCGGGGCTGATGTATCCTCCAGCAACAGGTTTTCACTAAACTCGCCTCCAATATCTTATAATCCGAAGAATTTTCTAATCTTGTTTTTTCTTTTTTTTAATTTTTTTACATAGTTTGAAAGTTGATTATACGTATTTAAAAAATTCTATTTTGATAAATAATTTGAATTGGTGAGCAAATATTTTGGTGAAATCAATGTTTGGAAAATTTTTTGTTATTGTATTCTATAGAATACTAAGTCCAATTACCGTCGAATTGGCAAGACGAGACGGCAAACAGTCGTAACTGAATACGATTCTGAGATGCCGTAATGACCACTGAAAAGTGGCAGGATTTATGGAGCCTCAGAGGGCCCTACGAACCAAGCAGCCAATCAGGACTCAGGGAATGGACTCACCCAAATGCATGGGTGGACTGTTCTGAATTCCCATAAATACCAGTGCAGTACTGGTGCAGTTGGGCTTGGCCAGTCACATTGCTCAAACCAATTTTTGGCTGGCTGACTGACTTCAATATATTCCAATCATTGATGCAGTGATAGATTTAAGGCCATAGGTTTCAGTGTTGCCAAATGTTTTGAAGAGTTCACATGCAATTGATCCCCTAGTAGAGACAGTGTATAATTCTTTTTTAGGGATGAATTTTTGAAGGTTAAG
>CM042175.1:32863936-32883936 GCA_023376005.1 Doryteuthis pealeii
TTTTTTCTCCGGGTTCGAACATCTATATTTTTAAGTTTAGCTTTGCATGAAACAAGGCCACTGTAATGGGACAACCCTGTGAGGATCGAACTCATTATTGTTGTTCAATAGTTACCAAGTCGTCTCACAGACTAGGTTGTTCTGCAGTGAGGTCGAGTCTCACTGAGTGCCCAATTATAATGTCCTTGTGTCAGGTTACGTAAAATTAGTAAATACCTACTGGGCAGATGAGATTTCCTGCTGTTAAGGGCCGGGAATAGCTCAGTCAGTAAAGCATCGGCCTCGGAACAACAAGGTTCCAGGTTTGATAGGTTGGTTTGTTGGATTTTATGACATGTCAATCCTTAGTATCATTTGTATTATTCGGACTATTGTCCTCATCTTCATTATTATCTGTACAACGTTTCGGCCGATGTGCACTTCGGCCTTCTTCAGGTATTTATTGTCGGACTCAGGAACCTTCTCGGGCTCGGGAACATTCTGGTCGTAATCGGGAACCTTCTTGTCGTAATCGGGAGCCATCACGGAAATTTGAACCTAAACCTTTATTCAGTCCACGGGGGTATTCTGTTCTCATTCCGCTAACCATAGCTGGGGTACAGGTGTTAAGCTGTGTTAATCATTATTCTATGTTACTGGTGCCCCTGTCCAGAATTGAACCTGCATTCTAGAGATAACTGTCACTTAGACCTGTCTTAACCTAACTCCCGTATCCACTAGGCTATGTGCCCAATTGGACAATGATGAGGATAATAGTCCGAATAATACAAATAATACTAATTATCAAGGCTCATCTCAACAATTTAAAGAAATGTCAATCCGTGTTGTGTTGTGCCAAATACATTATTTTTTATTTATTTGTGTTGGGTATTCAATTCTTCAAACTCAATTATTATTATGAGATTTTCACATCACCGTTAGCTGATGGTACATCAACAAGTCTCCTCAGGTTTCCGGGAGTCTTCTGAGTATTCTAGCCGATTGCAGCCATGCAGTAGTCTGGATAGTCTCAATTCTTCCGCTGATTTCCAGTTCCTCCAGTCTTTTTTTCCAAGTTTATTGGGACCCAGGATTCCATTTTTAAGCATCAGGAGTGACGCTATTGCTTATTTTTGTAAATTTCAATTCCATTGTATATTATTGTTATATTATATTATATAAGTACATTGGAAATTTAACCAAACAATTCAAAATGTATCGAACCAGATTTTTCCTTACAAAATGATTTTAATTCCCCCGAAAATATTTTCTCTGGTTGGAATTCAAACAGTTGTATGTGTGTGTTGTAGGCATATTTTATTGAAAATGATAGACAAGAATTTAGTGTTCAATTTATATTGGCCTTCCCCTGTTGGTGAGCGAAACGTCACAACTGAAAATTGTCCCTGGGGTCCAATGGTATATCTTTTTTCTCGTGTAACGATTATAGTCGTAGGAAATGGACCCTGCGATCCGAGTTCAAATCCTGGACGAGAGTGTATGCACTATTCTACCTCCATCTATGGGTAAATAGCAGGGCAGACTGAGCACTTTAGCCTTGATAAGACACCCGGTTTAGAATAAGGAAAGCACACGCTTAAAAATATGACCTCATGCTATATTCTGTTCGTGGTGGGAGGGCTGGGTAAAAACACTGTACGTTTGATTTTTTCGTCATCCAGACAAAAAATTACGATCGACGGCTTTTGATTCTTGTTCGGGATCAAGCGCCAGTAAGACCTGCTTATGACGTAATAACCATCGACAAAGAAATTGAAAGCACTGTTAAGATAAGAGCCAGAAAATTTTGGCTTGAAAAATGACACAGAGATTTGAGAGTCTGCCATTATATATATATATATATATATATATATATATATATATATATATATATATATTTTCTCTGGTTGGAATTCAAACAGCAATTCAAAATGCATTCCAGTCAGATTCTTCATTTCAAAATATTTTCCAAAATATTTCTTTCTTTCTTTTTCACCCATAATTTACTTTTACTAAAACTGATTTTTTTCAACCCTTAATCATCTAAACCCCCTTGATGATGTCACAGAATCATTGTGTATATTTGGGTTAGGCCGTTGGTTTTCGAGGCTATCACAATACAAGTGTGAAGGAAAATTTAGATAACTAGGATATAGTTTATTTACCTATGATTTATTTTTGTAATAATTCGGGATGAAAATTAACCCTAACCACAAAATCCATTTTTCATGAATATGATCTTACTGATAAGATAAAGTGAGAATTCTTTCAAATAGTATCACTACTATTGTACGGCTACACCACCTGGACCCTACCGAAACACTTGGAGATACCAACCAACGAACCATCCATTAAACAAAGAAACCAACCGAAACCAATCCACCTAATGGCCTTCAAATTGTCTTCCTATACTCCAACCAAAAATCGACCATTTTTCATCAAATTTCTTTCCAGGGTCATTTAATCGACGGTATGTTGAAAGGAAAAATGCTGAATAGATAAAATTGATTTCATTTTATTTTACTGACACGTGTTTCAGCCAGGAATTTATCCATGTACATATGTACTCTATTTATTATTATTTTAAATACAAACTAAAATAACAATAATAGAAAATTCTATTTTGTATTTAAGATAATAATAGATAGAGTGCATATGTACATGGATAAACTCCTGGTCGAAACACGTGTCAGTAAAATAAAATAAAATCAATTTTATCCATTCAGCATTTTCTTTCCTTTATTTTAAACAACATTTGATTGGGTATTCTCCATACCCATCACTCATTAAATCTTTTGAAAAATTGAAAATCTGAAAAAAGCTGATTATTTTTCTAACGTTATCACTCTGCTTGTTTCTGGATATTTTAATTGCATTGTATATTGTTATACTGTAATATATAAGTACATTTGAAATTTAATAATAATATTCTTTCAGATAGTATATTAGGCCTGAGATCTGTCAGCTGTTCCTTATAAACATTCATCTTAATTCCACAGAATATTTATAATCTTTCCACAGATTATCTAACATTGCCTTAAAGGAATTTAGAGATGGGGCATTCACTATTGATGATGGTAGTTTATTCCATGTATTCACCACTCTGTTACTAAAATAATTTTGTCTTGCATTTGCTTTACAAATTTTTTTAAAGAGTTTTAATTTATGACCCCTGGTATTGATATTTTGAGCAATGTTTAGTAGATCGATGTTCGTTAAATAAAAACAATGTATATATTTGTAGGCTTCAATCATATCCCCTGTTGTACGTTGATAAACCAAACTTGGTAAGTTAATGTTCCTAAGTCTTTCTTCATACGAAAAGGATTTTAAATTATTCACTAATTTAGTAGCTCTCCTCTGAACTCCCTCAATGAGTTTTGTGTCCTTGATGAGTCAAACAATTATTTTATTTTATTACTATTTCGGGATTAGAAATAACCCTGACCACAAAATCGATCATTTTTAATGACATTTTAGTCAATTCAAACAAAATTTTTGATGAGCTACTCTCCCCACCCATCATAAATCCAATCTTTGGAAAAACTGAAAATCTAAAAAAGCTAAAAAAATGACAATGTTCCAAAATCTTTAATGTCCTGTCGATCATTTTAATTGCCGATTGATTTGTCTGTTAAATGTTGACTCGTTTACAAAAGAAATTTATTCGTTTACTTTATAGAAGTGTATTGCAATTCGTGCATAATAGTAAAAAAATGTCCACAAGTAGTGTTAGTGAGTTTACAACGACAACGAAGTTTCACCGTTATGGTGTTAAGGTATTTTGTATGGGATTAGGCTTTAGTTATTTGGTGTGTGTTGCTGGTTTCTTTTTATATATGTTTTTATATATATTATATATGGCTCTTTTTTTTTCCTTTGGATTGTCTGGCAGAAAAGGAATTAGGATAGATACAGAGACTAAATATACTTTTAAGGCTCATACTTTATTTCCAGGTCCATGGCTACTCCTTGGGGAATAGATGTTCTCCTGAGACATTGAATAACGTGTGTTCTCTGTAAGGTAATTCTTTGCAATAAAAACACAAAAAGATGAAAAGTTGAGGAATAAAAGTGGATAAAACACAAGCAATTTCAGTCAATTAATATTTAGCCTCGGTGCATTAACGAAGCCTCAAAAAACAAAACGAATTTCTGATGAAATTTCGTTAATACACCGAGGTGAAATATTAATTAATTGAAATTGTGACAGACAGAGAGACAGAGACTGAGACACACACACACACACACCACACACACACACACATATATATATATATATATATATATATATATAATATATATATATAGAGAGAGAGAGAGAGAGAGATAGATAGATAGATAAATAGATTCTTGCACTGATGAGCTATTAGTTGGTATATCTGACTCATTTTGTTACGTACTGAGGTTTTCACGGTACCAAATCGATATAATGTTGTATACTCTTCTTCACTTCTTAATTCTTACTTGCTTCTATATCTTGGACATCTATTCTTTTTGCCGGCTTTGGTTCTATCTTCTAACATCTTGCGTCTGGAGTTGTCGTAGGGACTTCGGTCTGGTTTTCTATTAGGGATTTCTCCTTATCAGAAGCCCTGTGTCATTGTTAGTTTTTAGGTAATAAACACAAGACTTCGATTTACGTTGATGTTACTTTATTTCCAAATCCCCAACCCAGACATCTGCGCAGTGAGAATTACATCTTTCGAGCTCGGCTTCTACTTGCTAACTCTGAGTTACTTAGTATCCTTAAACCGAAAGACAGGGTCTTGTATGCCTTCCGGTTCTCACGATGTATCCCCGGAAGGCAAGGTGAGAGTGAGGTCAAGCGCCGTCACTCACTCTCAAGGCCATCAGCTGCACTAATCGCCATTATGTTTCTACACTACCTTATATAAGTCTTAGGGATCCAATAATTATGTAACAATTTGCCTCGTATCTAAAATCAAGTTTCTCCATTTGAATTAACTGGAATGCCATTAATCCGTTCTAGATCCCCACAAAATACCCTAACTTTTTGTTACGCTTTTTTTTTTCAAATAAGAAAAATAACATTGTATTGCATCATCATCCTCATCATCATCATCATCAGCATCATCATCATCATCATCATCAGCAGCAGCAGCATCATCATCATCATAATCATCATCTCACGCTAGCAGCACAGATATGCATAACCGTTCCTATCATTCATTGTTTCTGGGAGGTCTTCTGCGCAGCATCCAGTATCTATGCAGCGCTAGTAAATGTAAGTCTTTTCTGGGGGGCCCACACTGGTGTACCCACGTGCTGGTTTTAGATAAAATGTAATGAAATATGTTCTGTAATAATATTTTTTTCTTTGTTGTAATAAATTTGAAAACCATAAATGTTTTGTAAACTTATTAACATAAGGGTATCCGAAGTTCGCTTGTAACTTAAATTTTAGCTCTCAACACAATGCCAAAAAAATAGACCGACTGAGAGTTTGTAAGTTGGAAAGCTCGTAAGTCAAGGTATCACTTGAAATGTTTACATGTAGGACACTGCTGGAGAAGCAAGGACGAACTCATAAGCGACGTATTTCTGTGGAAACCAGTGTGGGCCGTCCAGCAAAACCTACATTGATCGGCTCAGCGCGGATACTGGATGCTGGAAAGATAGGAACAGAAGGCAAGCAATTGCTATCAATATCCGTGCTAATAGCGCGACATGATGATGATCGTAGTCCAGCACGTTAGCCAGGCACTATGGTATATATATATATATATATATAATATATATATATATATATATATATATACACTATAGTGTGAGATGGTCCCTGTTTCAGCTTTTGCTGGAATGGTGTACCAAAGGCAGTATCATTGGTAGAGTGCTCAATATAAAATAGAGCTGTTATATAATATAATAAGATAAATATATGAAGGTTTTACATATCTATTTATTAGGTGACAAAGGAACAATCACAACCATATTGGTTTCATGCGATGCAATCATCAGGTGAAGATGTTTCAAATGTAAGGAAAATCGAAAAAATTACAAAAAATTTCAAAAAATTCAACAGACAAGGGGTGCGTATGATTGGATAAAATGATGTGTGTATGTATGTGAAGGTGAATTGAATGTGTGAAAGTGTTTATGGGCTGCATAAAGGTTGCATACGCGTAGTAACTGGTCACACACATAATACGTTGACCTGTGAGTGTGTGGTATTTTAACAGCGCTTACTTGCGAGCGTTTGTGTTTGTGCATGTATGTGTGTGTGTGTGTATGTTTTTTTCCTATCGGATGTGTAGGTTATGTATATTGTATATAGTCAGGTCGTGTTAATTGAGGAGTGTGGCTGAATAATATTAACTTTAAGGTTGCAAATTATATATATATATATATATAGTGAAAATGGAATCAACACCTGGTTACTAACAGTTTCTCGGCCAGGAAATTTCAAGACCAAATCTGGACTGATGATCACATAGGGAAGAAACTGTCAATAACCAGGTGTTGATTCCATGTTCACGCTATCTTAACTCAAATATTATCTACAATATATATATATATATATATATATATATATATATATATATATATATTGGTTAGGAGGTTGATTTAGAAGGCTATCACAATGCAGGTGTAAAGAAAAAAATAATAACACGGTAACAATGGTGTTGTGTGTTAACCTGTATTTAATTCTTGAATTTTTGAGATAATATCTCTTTTTCAAAAGATCACTGGAACTGAAGCAGTCTAGTTATGGCATTTCTTTTTTTTTATTTAATTTTTTTTAAAGAAATGCCATAACTAGACTACTTCAGTTCCAGTGATCTTTTGAAAAAGAGATATTATCTCGAAAATTCAAGAATTAAATACAGGTTAACACAAAACACCATTGTTACCGTATTATTATTTTTTTCTTTACACCTGCATCGTGATAGCCTTCTAAATCAACCTCCTAACCAATATGTACACAATGCTTCAAGCAAATGATAAAACTCTCTTATATATATATATATATATATATATATATATATATATATATATATATATAGCGTACTGGTATATATACATAGCCAGTATATGTATATATATGACACATTATATATATATATATATATATTATATATATATAGAGTGTGTGTGGTGCGCGCACGTGTATGTGTGGGCGTGCTTGTGTGTATACATAAGTGCACTTTTATTAGATCTATTTGCAAACCTGATTATTTATATTTCCTTATTAATATCAATTCTTAAACGTCTAATCTGGTGTCCTTTCTCCCCCACCTCCCCCCACCCCTCTTCATTAATCTTTTTATTGTATTGAATATTTTGTTGCTTGGACATCCTTTCGATGTTAGCGATAATTTCAATATGACTACCTTCTACCTTTGTCATTGATTTCATCTTATCAACAAAAACCGATGACGTCAATTGGCCATGCCGCGCCATCTGACGGCAATATTAATTGCAATAAATCGTGCAATTGTTGCCGATTGCTTAGTGATTAGAGCAACACAATAACGCAGTTATCTCCCCTCCCTTTGTCAACCTTTATTTCCGGCTCAAAAAACAAGACAAAAAAATAATAATAAATAAATGAAAAATAAAAATAAAAATAAACGAAACAAAAACAAAACAAAATAAAATAAAACAAACATTTTAAACAATTATATAAAAAATTATAAAATATTAATAAAAAATAAAAATAAAAAGAGACCGAAATAGAAAAATAGAAAATAAAACAATTATCTTTATAAACTGAAAATAGAATTAATCTTTTTGTTTTATATTTATCCATTCTAAAGAACTTTGTCTATTTTCAGGTTGTCTTTGCTGTTGTCATTGTGGCTGTTGTTTATAATTCAGGTCATATCGTGTTCCTTAATCTTCCGACCGTTATCATCAACACTCTCAACTTAAAAATGAGTGTATTTGATGTGTGCCGGCTTCATCTCTGTATCCGATTCCACAACAAATACGTTTATTTATATGAAAATCGGTACCGAAAATGCAACTGGACACACACCTGGGCATAATGCCCGAAGTTTTTATTTTGGGGGGAACGGGGTACAAAACTGGTTATGCTTCTATATCTTTTAGTTCTGTCTTAGCTTGTCTCACTCGCCGACCGATCCATACAAATAAGTCCAGTCATCCATCAATAAAATGAGACCAAGATTAAATGCAATGCTTAAAAATCATATCGTCCAAGAGAAAATGCAATCCATATATTGATACTCGTGGTCCTTAATTGTACGACCGTTAACTGCCTGCACTACCCTCAGCTTAAAAACGAGACCGTCCAAGATAGAATGCAATCTATATATCAATACTCATGTTTCTTAATTGTAGTACCGTTATCATCTTGCAACACCATCTGGTTAAGAATGAGACCGTCCAAATCGCCCAATATGAAATGCAATCTATATATCAATACTCATGTTCCTTAATTGTACGACCGTTATCTTCTTGTAGCACTCTATGCTTAAAAATAAGACCGTCCAAATCGTCCATTCTAAAGAACTTATGCTATTTTTAGGTTGTTGTCGTTGTTCATAATTCAGGTCATATCTGTATATCAATACTCTTGTTCCTTAATCTTCCGACTGTTATTATCTTGCAACACACTCTGCTTAAAAATGAGACCGTCCAAATCATCCAAGATGAAATACAATCTAGATATTAATACTCGTGTTCCTTAATTATACGATCGTTATCTTCTTGCAATACCCTCTGGTTAGAAATCAGACCGTCTAAAACGTCCAAGATTTAATTAAAAAATATAAGTTGGTGGTACCTTTCCCGGGGGGTGGGGGCTGGACAAATCAGGGGGTGGGGGCAAAAAGGAGCAGTGAGGTCAAAACAGGTGGAAGGGATGAGAGAAAAGCATTTGAAGCATTTAATAAATAATTTGTATTTTACAAAATCTAAATGACAAAATATATATATATATCAACACCTTAATCTTCCGACCGTTATCATCTTGCAACATCCACTAGTTTAAAAGAGGATCGTCCAAATCGTCCAAGATGAAATACAATCTAGATATAAATAGTAGTGTTGTTGTATACCCTTTCTTACTTCTTACTTCTAGTCGTCTTTTCTTCTGGCCGGCTTTGGTTCTATCTTCTAACATCTTGGTCTGGTATATCTTCTAAGGTCTGGACTTTCTTCTAAGGTCTGGTCTTTTATGGGGATTCCGGGTCTGGTTTCTGTTAGGGATTTCTCCTTATCAGAAGCCCTGTGACATTGTTAGTTTTTAGGTAATAAACACAAGACTTCGATTTACTTTGATGTTACTTTATTTGTAAATCCCCAAACCAGACATCTGCGCACATCCCACGAGCTCGGCTCCTACTTCCTAACTGACTTAAACTTACTATATTTAAACCGGAAGACAGGGTCTTCTATGCCTTCCGGTTCTCACGATTTATCGCCGGAAGGCAAGGTGAGAGTGAGGTCAAGCGCCGTCACTCACTCTCAAGGCCATCAGCTGCACTAATCGCCATTATGTTTCTAAACTACCTTATATAAGTATTAGGGATCCAATAATTATGTAACAGTGTTCCTTAATTATACAATCGTTATCTTCTTGCAACACCCTCTGGTTAACAATAAGACCAACCTAATAGTCATAGATTAAATGCAATCTATACATTAATACTCATGTTCCTTAATCTTCCAACCGTTATCATCTTGCAACATCTTATGCTTTAAAAGTGAGACCATCCAAATCATCCAAGATGAAATACAATCTAGATATTAATACTCGTGTTCCTTAATTACACGATCGTTATCTTCTTGCAATACCCTCTGGTTAGAAATCAGACCGTCTAAATCGTCCAAGATGAAATGCAATCTAGATATTGATACTCGTGTTCCTTAATTTGACGACCGTTATCATCTTGCAACACACTACGCTAAAAATTAAAACCGTCCAATTCACCCTAGATGAAATGCAAAAAATGTAAATCCTAATTATCTGGTGTTGCTTATCTGCGCAATTCTTATTTCTGATGAGTGTCGTCACCTCAGCGAAATAATGGACTATTCCGTTTTTATTATATAGAAAGAAAAGGAAGAAAAGGGACATGCTATAAATAAAAATATAATAAGAATGAAAGAAAGGAACAATGGAGGAAAGATAGAGTGAGGAGTGAGCGCGTGGAAGCGATAATGCTAATCTGTTTCAATCGAACATAATGAAAAGATGAAAAGTAGGGAAAAAAAGAGCGAGTGAGAGTTAAATGAAGATCATAACACTTTTTACATATTGAATTATTTGCAATAGCTCTTTAGACATATCAAACATTGTAATAATTAAAGTTGGTAGCGTATCCACCTAGGAACCTCAATGTTCTGGGTTCGATACTGACCCTCACCAAAATCGCCAACCCAGAACTCACAGCATGTGTAGCATAGTTTCCAGTTTTCACTAGCAATAGACCAGGGAGATAGTTTTTGCGTTAAGGTGGAGCACCATACCTAACATCAGCTCTCCACTTTGGCAAGGGCCGGTATTGAACCCGTAACCTTCTGGTTAACTTCCATAGTTAAGATATCTGCTGTAAAGTGGGAAGCTGATGGTAAGTATGGCGCTCCACCTCGGCCGCAATAAACTTCTACCTGGTCTAGCATCAATGAAAAGTGCAAACTGTGCTACGTATGCGCTGAGTTGGCAAGGGCCGGTATCGAACCCGTAACCTTCTGGTTCTTGTGGCACAGTTAAGATCTGGGCAGTAAAGTAGGAAGCTGATGGTAGGCGAGGCACTTCACATCAAACGCAACAACTATATCTCTGGTCTAGTGCTAGTGAAATCTGGAAACTGTGCTACACATGCTCTGAGTTGGCAATTTAGCGAGGGTCGGTATCGAACCCGGAACATTGAGATTTCTAGATGGATACTTTACCAACTACTATGCTGTTAGTTCTTTTGTGTGTCTGTCCGATGGTCTCAATCCTCTTTGGGGATTTGTGCCCAGGTTCACGGCAGCATCACTGTAGCCACTCTTTTTGTAAATAAATACCGGTGGTAGATTTTATAAAGGGGTTTGTCTTGGACTATTTTGTGTTATAGTTATTTACTAAGCTTAGCTTAGATGTGGCACAAGGCCTGAAAATATGGGACGCCCAGTGAGAATCGAACTCACTAACAACGGTCTGCGAATCTAGATTGCTAACCATTACACCACGCGAGGTGCCCATTATTTTGTGTTATAAGGCACACTGCAGACCACCACTTAAATTTATAGACTAAGCGAGGTCACGTGGTTTAAACCTCAGCAAATCAACAGCCCAAATACGTGGTTGGTTAACTTTTTAATCGTTGATATTGACAGCCGTTCACTTGCACTTTATTCGACATTGACGAATGGACCTGGCAGCAACACTAAGAAACGCCAAGTACTAAGGAGCACCGAGGAACAACCAAAGGATTCTTCACTAAGGATCGCGCTCAGCTTAACACAAAAGAATATTCGCTGGAAAAGCGCTCTTGCATGAAACCTAAAGGATGGACACAAAAATGGTAAGTTTCTTGGAGTGGTGTAGTCAACAACCAAATAAAGTCAAAAACGAAATCCTCTTTGGGGATTTGTGCCCAGGTTCACGGTAGCATCACTGTAGCCACTCTCTTTTTGTAAATAAATGCTGGTGGTAGCTTTTATGAAGTGGTCGCTTGCAGTGGTGCAACCAGCAACCAAATAAAGCCAAACGCCAAATGCTAGGTACCTTTGCTTTTTGAATGAATATTGACTTGATCTCCGGATTCTTCAAAGGTGACCTCCTAGGTCATGTGACGTCATCAGAGATCGTCAGGTGGGGAACATATGTTACTTCTGACCAAACAGAGGAAGTTTGGGTGTTTGATAAAATGTAGAAAACTTCATGTGTTGTCATTATAAATGATGGAATGGATGAGGGGGAATTTTTTACATTCTGAATCTTCAGTTATTTTCTATGATGGATGTTTGTGAGTCGACATATTTGCAAAAGTTGAAACAACAAGAAATGTTTTTGGTCTGATGAGGCTTGATAATTTGTATTGTTTAGATTTTTCGGACTATTGTCCTCGTCTTTATTGTTACTAGTGTAAGATTCAAGGTTATAATAATGTTATAACTTGTTGAAACAAACTCCGACAAGGGTGTTTAACATATAACAAGATGGACTTTAATTAAAAGCACATGGAATAACATATAACATGAAATACAAGATACAAAGTAGATAATACAAATAAGATTTAATAAAAAAACACATTCAATAGTTACGTACATGTACATATAAAATATAGAAGAGTTTATGGAAGGTCCATAGGGTTGAAGTCACTTACTGAATTAGTCCGTACGTGGGGGATAAACCCATGTTTCCAGTCCGAGAAGAAGGAGAAAGGAGAGAGAGAGTGTTTGAATCAGGCGCTTAAATACAACAGACCCCTGGTGGTCAAAACCGGGAACCCAGGGGAAAGATAACTCTTCCAGATCCAAGGGAAGACAATCCCCAACACTAGCAAGAATATGCGCCCTCCATGTGTAAATATTTAAGTATTAATGTAATTAAATATATTGAATTAGTAAGATTTACGAAATCAAATATGAACGCATATAAAAAGATTACGCTTATTTTAATTATATCTTAATTGGATTCTATTTGCAAACGTTGTTATAGGAAATATTTTTGTCTGAATTTTTTGGATGAAGCTTGATAATTTGTATGATTTACATTTTTCGGACTATTTTCCTCATCTTTATTGTTAATAGTAAGAATATGCGCCCTCCGGTCGTAAAAATTTAAGTTTTAATATAATGAAACATATTGAATTAGAAAGATTTACGAAATTAAATAAGAATGCATATAAAAAGATTACGCCGATTTCAATTATATTTTAATTGGTCTCTATTTGTTAAAAGAACAAGAAATATTTTTTGTCTGAATTTTTTAGATGAGGCTTGATAATTTCATTTGTTTAGATTTCTCTGACTATTGTCCTCATCTTTATTGTTTTTATACACAACGATGAGGCCGATGTAACCCCAGCCTTCTTCTGGTGTTTCTGGTTACTATTAAGACGAAGCTTGATCCTTTGTATTGTTAAGATTTTTCGAACTATTCTCCTCATCTTTATTGTTATCATACACAACGATGAGGCTTGATAATTTCATTTGTTTTGATTTCTCTGACTATTGTCCTCATCTTTATTGTTTTTATACACAACGATGAGGCCGATGTAACCCCAGCCTTCTTCTGGTGTTTCTTGTTACTTTTTAGATGAGGATTGATAATTTGTATTATTTAGATTTTTAGGACTATTGTCCTCATCTTTATTGTTACTATCAAGAATGTGCGCACTCCGGGCGTATGTATTTAAGTTTTAATGTAATGAAATATATTAAATTAGAAAGATTTACGAAATTAAATAAGAAGGCATAAAAAAAGATTACACTTATTTTAATTATATTTTAATTGGCTTCTATTTACAAAAGTTACAATAACAAGAAATATTTTTGGTCTAAATTTTTGAGATGAGGTTTGATAATTTCTATTGTTTAGATTTCTCTGACAATTGTCCTCATCTTTATTGTTTTTATACACAACGTTTCGGTCGATGTAACCCCAGCCTTCTTCAGGTGTTTCTTGTTATTTTTTAGATGAGGCTTACTAATTTGTATTATTTTAAATTTTCGGACTATTGTTCTTATCCTTATTGATTTTATACACAATGTTTCGGCCGATGTACCCTCCAGGCTTCTTCAAGTGTTTCTTGTTATTTTTTAGATGAGTCTTGATCATTTGTATGAATAGATCTGTAATCGCAAAATTACCGATTTTTAAGCCTTTCTCTTTACCGCGCGCGTGCGCGCGCACACACACACACACACACACACACAGACATATATATATATATATATATATATATATATATAATTAATGTTGATATTATGATTTCACACTCATAACTTCAAGTTTCTTGGTAGTCCAATCATCAGATGAGAAGTGGTTGAGATGTCAAAAACCAGTCGTGAAATGGTTGAGATGTTAAAAATCAAATTTTTTAGCGTTTATATGCAGCGTTTTTCACGCGATGGGAAATGCAAAGCTAAAAATTGTTTTTTTAAACTGTGGCTTGTTTAACGTTTATGTGACGTGGATTGTATTCACGTGATGTAATGTTATGACGTTAAATTTGTATTTAAAAAACATTATAATCAAACACACTTGCATTGGTGTTAATGCACGCGGTGTTCAGATGAATTTTTTTTTTTTTAAATAAATAAAAAAAAAAAAAAAAAAAAAAGAGAGCGAAAATTCAGGGATCAATTAGGGTCAGGTGGTAAGTGACACAGTAAAAGTTTGTTTAAATGCCTACATTTCGAAACGAGTTCACTTCTCTTATTTAATAAGTTATTGCTTGTATTTTGTAATATGCACAACTTTTCTTCTAAGCAAAGATCGCAACGTTGTCCGCCTTTGTATGCCTGGGCTTTTTTTTATTATTTCCCATTTTACTGTAGGTGTTCTGCCCGTTTTTTCCTTGATCTGCCATATATATATATATGAAGATGTGAGGGTTGGAGTAAATCCGACAGAATGTGGTAAAGATAAACGAAAAATGGACAAACAGGAATAACTCAAAACAAATAGATGTGGAGAGATATATTTGGTTCCACGTTAAGCGGTACTTCTTCAGTCAGTTTATTAAAGCATCGTATATACATTTGTATTTATAGAAGATAAAGTGAGTGGGTGGGGGAGAGTTTGGTGAGTAATTCAGGATGGAAAGTAATGATTTGTGAAGATTTGGTTGGTCAGAGGATATCTATCATCTTTCCCCCTCTACTTTCCATGATAGATGTCCTCTGACCAACCAAATCCTTACAAACCTTCCCCTTCCACCCTGAATCACTCACCAAACTCTCCCCCCACTCGCTTTCTCTTCTATAAATACAAATGTATATACGATCCTTTAATTAACTGACTGAAGAAGTACCGCTTAACGCGGAACGAAATATATCTCCACATCTAGTTGTTTTGAGTTATTCCTTTTTGTCCATTTTTCGTTTATCTTTACCCCCCTCCACACACACACACACACACACACACACATATATATATATATATATATACATATATATATATATATATATATATATATATATATTATATATATATATATCAAGGAATTTGAAAAAACAAGTGTTCCGAAAATAGGATGAATTTATTTATCGATGTTTAAACAATTTGGTTTCATTAAACCTTCATCAGGATGTATCTTGGGGTGAAGAAAATGATGGATGTTTTGTAGATGACAGGAGATGAAAATGTTTATAAAATCTTTTTTGTTGTGATGAAGTTTTAAAGAAACCGAAACGTTTAAGCGTCGATAAATAAATTCATCCTATTTTCGGAATACTTGTTTTTTAAAATTTCTTAATATTGTCGGATTTATTTTCCATATTTACTCCCATATATATATATATATATATATATATATATATATATATATATATATATATATATATATATATATAAGTAAACATATTGACTGCTTCCTATAAATGTCATTTGACACTTAAGAGCGAGAAATGCGTCATCGTTTTTTGTTTTCTATTTGAGTAAATATAAACACATTAATAACGTAAAACCGTTGAATCTTCTAATGAACAAAGATGCTGAATTTGACTTTAAACAAATCAATAATAAAAACGAAATGAAAAACAAAGAAACTTATGAACGCCTACAAGTTTCCTTCAACAAGAAGTGGAAATAAAAGCGTGGAAAATATTTGCCTTCTTTTCTTATCAGACTTCATTGAATTTATTCGTAATGGATTATTTCTGTCAGACGAATAGAATCTGAAAATTGAAAGATCATAAAATATTATTAAAGCATTGGACAATGATTTTTACTATGAAAATGCATTGAAAATGATTTTTACTAAAAAAAATGCATTGGACAATGATTTTTATTATAAAAATGCATTGGACAATGATTTTTATTATAAAAATGCATTGGACAATGATTCTTACTATGAAAATGCATTGAAAATGATTTTTACTAAAAAAATGCATTGGGCAATGATTTTTACTATGAAAATGCATTGGACAATGATTTTTATTATGAAAATGCATTGGACAATGATTTTTATTATAAAAATGCATTGGACAATGATTTTTACTAAAAAATGCATTGGACAATGATTTTTATTATAAAAATGCATTGGAAAATGACTTTTACTATGAAAATGCATTGGAAAATGACTTTTACTATAAAAATGCATTGAAAATGATTTTTACAAAAAAAAAATGCATTGGACAATGATTTTTACTATAAAAATGTATTAGACATGATTTTTACTATAAAAATGCATTGGACAATGATTTTTACTATGAAAATGCATTGGACAATGATTTTTACTATGAAAATGCATTGGACAATGATTTTTACTCTAATAACTTTCGACTTCATTGAATCTATTGGTAATGGATAATTTCTGCCAGACGAATGGAATCTAAAAACTGAAAGATCATAAAATATTCTATTGTCTTGCGTTTTCACTTTGTCATTTTTAATTTTGTTTTTCAAAATTAAGATGCGGTTTGTTAGATTATTTTTTACATATGGTTATTTACTCAGCGTAGCTTAGATGCGGCACACGGCCAGATGTAAGGGGCACCCAGTGAGAATCGAACTCACTAACAATAGTCTGCGAACCTAGCTTGCTAACCATTACACCACTTATTTTTTTATATATAAGGTGAGGTGTGCTGTGGCCCATCACTTAAACTTATAGTCTCTGCGTGGATTAAGGCCAGCCAATCAACACGCTTGAATACGTGGTTAGTTGACTATTTAATCGCCAATCTTGAAAGCCGTTCATTAACACGTATTTGATACGTACGAACGGATCTACAACCAAAGGATTCTCCCTAATACTGAGGAACAACCAAGGACACTGCTTAACACAAGGATTCTTTACTAAGGAACAAACAAAGGATCCTACCTAACACCGAGGAACAACCAAGGATTCTTCACTAAGGAACAACCAAAGGATTCTACCTAACATTAAGGAACCCTAATGATCTCCACTGTAAAGTGCTCTCTCACTTGCAACCTATAGATGATCACAAAAATCGTAACACGGTTGGATGCATCATTAGTGATGAGGGACTTTCAGCATGATATCCTCTTGCTAAAGAGATCCAGCCGATATTGACCACGTCCCAGCCTGCGTCCGACACAGGGATTTCAGCACTTCCTGCGTCGCTCTCAGCTAATAAATAGTTTCGGGTTTTGTCCTTTATACACGTGGTAAGGTTGTGATTTAACCAATGAACTATTATTTCCGGTCTTTTACGTTGGTAACTTTCCCTATAGATATGTTGTCCGTCAGAGTATTAGTTTCAAACTATTTCAGTCTTTAACGATTTCTTTTTATCACTTTATCTTATCAGTAAGATCAGATATGATAAAAAATGATTATCTATCTATAGCTGTACCTGCCTTTCTTATGCGTATATTGATACCGTTTTTTGTAGATGAGATATTGCTACCAAGGTATGTGAACTAGTCTACTAATTTTTGAGGCTTACCATTAAGCGTGGAAATGTTTCAAACTTGTTTAAAACATATGAACTCTGTTTTTTCTGAGTTCACATAATGTCCAATGCCTGTTGCCGCTTTCTTTAGGCTATGCAGCAGTTATTCGGTATGTGCTGGTGCATTTGTGTGAAGCTCTCGATTATCTCCGTAGTCTGCATCGATAATCTTTAAATTGATAAACTATGAATTGCAACAGTAAAAAGTATTAAACCTTAACCTCTCTACGATATATATTAACTCGTAAGTCCTCGCTCTTTTATTTTTTTAAATTTTAAAATGCAATGCATTTATTAAATGAACAAGGTTCTGTACATTTAAGTAGTCTGTGTATAATGGCTTTGATTTTTTGGTTACAATGATCTGCTCTAGTAGAAAATATTAAACGTTAACCTCTCTACAACATTTATTGAATCGTAAGTCCTCACTTATTAAGTCCTCTCTCTTTTATTTTCTATTAAAATAACCAATACATTGATGTGCTGCAGTAGAAAGTATTAATCGTTAACCT
This sequence comes from Doryteuthis pealeii, assembly GCA_023376005.1. Lineage (NCBI taxonomy): Eukaryota > Metazoa > Mollusca > Cephalopoda > Myopsida > Loliginidae > Doryteuthis > Doryteuthis pealeii. The sequence goes on from CM042175.1 coordinate 32,881,999, forward strand.
CTTTACGACATTTATTAACTCGTAAGTCGTCTCTCTTTTATTTTCTATTAAAATAAACAATATATTGATGTACTGAAGTAGAACGTATTAAACGTTAACCTCTTTAGACATTTATTAACTCGTAAGTCCTCTCTCTTTTATTTTCTATTAAAATAACCAATACATTGATGTACTGAAGTAGAACGTATTAAACGTTAACCTCTTTAGACATTTATTAACTCGTAAGTCCTCTCTCTTTTATTTTCTATTAAAATAAACAAGACATTGATGTGCTGCAGTAGAAAGCATTGAACGTTAACCTCTTTACGACATTTATTAACTCGTAAGTCTTCTCTCTTTTATTTTCTATTAAAAAATCAATGCATTTATTAAATGAACAAGGTTCTGTACAATAAATCAATCTGTATATAACGGCTTTAAGTCCTCTCTCTTTTATTTTCCATTAAAATAAACAATACATTGATGTACTGAAGTAGAACGCATTAAACGTTAACCTCTGTACGACATTTATTAACTCGTAAGTCCTCTCTCTTTTATTTTCCATTAAAATAAACAATACATTGATGTACTGAAGTAGAACGCATTAAACGTTAACCTCTTTACGACATTTATTAACTCGTAAGTCCTCTCTCTTTTATTTTCTATTAAAATAAACAATACATTGATGTACAGCAGTAGAACGTATTAAACGTTAACCTCTTTACGACATTTATTAACTCGTAAGTCCTCTCTCTTTTATTTTCTATTAAAATATGTAATATATTTATTAAACGAACATGGTTCTGTACATTTAATCAATGTGTATAAAAGTTGATTGATTTTCAATGTGTCAGTTATTATAACATTTTGATATTTGATTCGATTAATTTCAACTGACATAAATTCTATTCTTTCATGAATGATATATTTCTTTCTGTAATGGATGCTTACACATCCAAACGTTAATCGGATCGACACGGACACAACCAGCTGGTTTGGTTTTTTTTTGGCTTTTTTTCATAACGACGGATTGACGATTGTTTTTAATATCACTCTTCATCTTCCGATGGGTAAACATGATTTTTCTTTCTTTCATCAAAAACTTTCCATTCTTCTTCTTCTTCTTCTTCTTCTTCTTCTTCTTCTTCTTCTTCTTCTTCTTCTTCTTCTTCAAACTTTCAATTCTTCTTCTTCTTCTTCTTCTTCTTCAAACTTTCCATTCTTCTTCTTCTTCTTCTTCTTCTTCTTCTTCTTCTTCTTCTTCTTCTTCTTCTTCTTCTTCTTCTTCTTCTTCTTCTATCTTTACCCTTCTTCTTCTTCCATTCCGGTCTTCCATATTAATGAGTGGCAAATCGTTATAAGAAATCAATGCAGACAATTAACATAATTGTTTGTTGTTGTGTTTTCAAAAAACTAATTGCTCGTCTATTGATACAGATTGAACGATGTGTAAGATGGAAGAGGAGTGGGAAGAGGAGGAAGGCAGAGGGGGTGGTGGAAGATCAGAGAGGGGGGAGGAAGGAAGGAAGGAACATTAAAGGGGAGGGGAAGAAGAAGCGGAAATGGAGTTGAGAGGAGAAAGAAGGTAGAGATAGTAGAAGATGAGAGAGAGAGAGAGAGAGAGAGAGAGAGAGAGAGAAGCCAGAAGATGTTAGACGAATAAAAGACGTTAGAATGTAATAAGAACATAATCTTAAAAATATTCTCTCTTTTCTCCCAGAGAGAGAGAGAGAGAGAGAGAGAGAGAGAGAGAGAGAGAGAGAGAGAGAGAGAGAGAGAGAGAGGGGGGAAGGAAGTGAGAGGAGAAAACGACGTTGGAGTAGGAGGAGAGAAGAAGAAAGAGAAAGAAGTGATAAATTATCAAATACGTTTTAGCATTTTCTTATTAAACTTAATGACCTCAAAAGAATTGACCTCTCACTTCAATCGATCCTACAACTTTTTCTACGATTGATCATT
>CM042175.1:32888936-32983936 GCA_023376005.1 Doryteuthis pealeii
TTAAAAAGTTTTTTTCTTATTTGAAGCACCCGAATTAATAAAATGAATTCCACAGCAATTTATATCTACTAGCCAAAATATGCAACCTTCAGGCGCGATTATTTAAGTTTTTTTTGTTTGTTGTTTTTGTTTTACGGCATATCAACCACGGTGGGCCATTTAATGCCGGCAAAGATTTGAAAGATTCGTAGCGAAAAAAAAAATTGAATTATTTCCTATAAGTCTAACATCAACAAAGGGGAACCACTCTTGACTGATAAATTATGTATCTATTTTCCCATTACACTAACCCAAAACCCTACCCTAACCCCGTCTTCTTTTTTCCTAGTAGATCAATAAATAAATAAATAATTTTCAGTCAAGAGTGGTTCCCCTTTGTTGATATTAGACTTATAGGAAATAACCAAAAATTTTTCCTCGAAACTATCAAAGAAAATTTCTAAACACAATTTTTGTTGTAAACAATTTTCTATTTAACACATAGATGCGACATTAACAGGTTTGGTTTGGTTTTGTTTTATGGCATATCAACCTCAGTGGGTCATTTAATGCCGATAAAGTTTTGAAATAATAAATCAATTCTTAATGGATAATACAATTTTGTTTATTAACTCGTGTTTTTCTATTTAACCCATAGATGGGACCCTAACAGGTACTACCACTCCGAGTCAGAGTGGACCAGGGAGCAATGGTGATGAAGGGGTGCTCCACATTCCCCAAACCTCCAAAACTGGAACCTCACCATCAGATAGAGTTTAACGTTATTCCCAGGACATGTAGACCCTCAGTCAACGCCTTCTAGCACCCATATGATAAAAAGGGATTGGGGCTTGCTTCTAAGGGCAATCAGGTTGGGAAAATCATATAGGTGCTAGGGCTTGACGTGACCAGCCGATTGATCGGAGGGGGCCTCTCCGACCGCCCGTCTAGCCCAAGATAGGGTCAAAGTGGAGTATTGCAAGTCATGGACTGCTCAACCACCTGGGTTCTATCCTTAAGCATTACGGGTCGCCACCCACGGCAAACAGGTGGCCCCATTGGGGGAGTCTAACCCCTCGGCAGAGGTGCAGTCGGTGTATTCTAAAGTCCCAGCCGACAGGGCTAGACATTAACAGGTACTACCACTCCGGGTCAGAGTGGACCAGGGATCAATGGGGATGAAGGGGTACTCCACATTCCCCAAACCTCCAGAACTGGGCAGTTACTATACAGACTGAGCTAAACCGACAAAGTCCTATTATTATTGTAATTACAAATTACAATTAAAATTTAAATTAGTGAAATAGACCACTGATTAGGACTGAGTCTATTCTTGTAGTGACTATCCCAAGCGGAGTTTAACAGGTTTGAATTTAGAGTTTCCTTCTCCTAGACTGGTTGCCAAACCAAGGTTAAAGAGCCCATTCTGATCTACTATTTACCCATAGCTGGAGGGAAAGTAGTTGGATTCATACCTTTCCCAAGGGTATTCGCGCTAAGTGGACTCTAGCTTCGTTCAGGATTTGAACTCGGGTCGACGAATCGTTCTGCTCAATTATAATGAACTAACCATCAGTTTTTGTACTTGGGTGTGATATGCTTAGAATGAGAGAGTCACTGTGAGCGACTTAAAGTAGGCAAAGGGTCATTCTACTCAATTTTAATGAACTAACCATCATTTTTTTTTACTTTGGTTGGGTGTGATATGCTTAGAATGAGAGAGCCACTGTGAGCGACTTAAAGTAGGCAAAGGGTCATTCTGCTCAATTTTAATGAACTAACCATCATTTTTTTTTTACTTTGGTTGGGTGTGATATGCTTAGAATGAGAGAGCCACTGTGAGCGACTTAAAGTAGGCAAAGGGTCATTCTGCTCAATTTTAATGAACTAACCATAATTTTTTTTTTTGGTGGTGTGATATGCTTTGAATGGGAGAGCCACTGTGAGCGGCTTAAAGTAGACAATGGGTAATTCTGCTCAATCATAATGAGCTAACCATCAGTTTTTTATTACTTTGCTTGGGTGTGATATGCATAAAACGAGAGAGCCACTGTGTGCAACTTAAAGTAAAGAAAGGGTCCTTCTGCTTAATTATTATGAACTAACCATCAGCTTTTGTACTTTGTTTGGCTGTGATATGCTAAGAATAGGAGAGCCACTGTGAGCGACTTAAAGTAGGCAAAGCGTCGTTCTGCTAAATTATAATGTACTAACCATCAGTCTTTGTTTGTACTTGGCTTGGTGTGATATGCTTTCAATGGGAGAGCCACTGTGAGCGATTTAAAGTAGGCAAAGGGTTAAGAGCTGACCCATCTAAATATTGAACGTACCGGTTATTACTGGTGTGAAAAAGCTATGGACAAATACAAGACAATTCCGGTTGAAAATCGGCGCCGCTTTTTGTTCGTTTCGCATTGAAAGTATTGATTTTGCTACATTTAGATTGGACGAAAGAAAATGGCTTAGCTGCTGCTGATGCTGCTAATGCTGCTGCTGCTGCTGATGATGATGTTGCTCTTGCTTGCTGTCGTTGCTGCTGCTGGTGCTGCCGCTGCTGCCGCTGCTGCCGCCGGTCGCAAATGAAAAAATAGGACGTCTGACTTTTTAAAAAAAGGCAAAAATTTGTATATATTTATTATTTGACATGAACCTACAATATTATACAGAATCTAAATTGGGCACCTCATGTGGTACAAGCTAAGCATACCATTTTTAGTGAGTTCGATTCTCACTGGGTGCCACATACTTTTGGCCTTGTGCCGCATCTAAGCTAAGCTTAGTAAATATCTAAGGGCACTTCACGTAGTGTAATGGTTAGCAGGCTAGATTTGCAGAACATTGACAATGAATTGGTTTCTCACTGGGTGTCACAATACAACTGGCTTTGTGCCACACCTAAACTACACTTAATAAATATGTAGGCACCTCATGTAGCCTAATGATTACCAAGCTAGCTTAGCATACCCTTGATAGTGAGTTCGATTCTCACTGAGTGTTCCATACTTCTGATATATTTACTACTTGACATGAATCTACAATATTATATGAGTCTGGGTTGGGCACTTCATGTGGTGTAATGGTTAGTAAGCTAACCATACCATTGTTAGGGAGTTCGATTCTCACCGAGTGTCCCATACTTCTGGTATATTTACTACTTAACATGAATCTACAATAATATATAGAGGCTGGGTTGCGCACCTCATGCGGTATAATGGTTAACAAGCTAGCTTAGCAGACCATTGTTAGTGAGTTCGTTTCTCACTGGGTGCCCCATACATCTGACCTTGAGCCACATCTAAGCTTAGCTTAATAAATAACTCTACAGAGCCTAAATCAGTAGAACGACATGTAGAGATTTAAGTAATCCAATTGATACGAATAAATCACTTGATTTAATTTCTTGAATGTTTTATTCAAAAAGTCAATGAAAGAAAACTACATGAACTAGCAAACATATGTGCCCTTTGCGGGCTTAAGTTGTTGGCACATTGCTGTTCCACTAAGGGCGATGGCGTAGTGTCAAATAAATAAATAAATAAATAATCTGCATCTGCGCAAGTGACCTTCATTGTTCATTTCTATCTTGGTAAATACAACTTCAAACTCGACACTTTTATCGCACACTTTGTATTCTGAAAAAAAATGAATGTTCCATTCATTGTTCATTTCTATCTCGATACTTTTATTGCACACCTTGTATTCTAAGAAACATTACCCTCCATTCGTTGTTCATTTCTATCTTGAAAAATACAGCTTCAATATCGATACTTTTATTGCACACCTTGTATTCTAAAAAAAAAATTACGTTCCATTCATTGTTGATTTCTACCTTGGTAAATACAGCTTCAATCGCGATACTTGTATGACACACCTTGTATTCTAAAAAAAATAACGTTCCTTTCATTGTTCATTTCTATCTAGGCAAATACAGCTTCAATCGCGATACTTTTATGACACACCTTGTATTCTGAAAAAAATTAACGTTCCATTCATTGTACATTTCTATCTTGGTAAATACAGCTTCAATCTCGATACTTTTATGACACACCTTGTATCCTGAAAAAATTAACGTTCCATTCATTGTTCATTTCTATCTAGGCAAATACAGCTTCAATCGCGATACTTTTATGACACACCTTGTATTCTAAAAAAAATTACGTTCCATTCATTGTTCATTTCTCTCTTGGTAAATACAGCTTCAATCGCGATTCTTTTATGACACACCTTGTATCCTGAAAAAAATTTATGTTCCATTCATTGTTCATTTCTATCTTGCTAAATACAGCTTCAATCTCGATACTTTTATGACACAACTTGTATTGTGAAAAGAATTGAGGTTCTATTCATTCTTCACTTCTATCTTTAGTAAATATAGTTTCAAACTTGGCACTTTTATATATCACAGGGTGTTGGATAAATTTGACATATTCATATTTGGTTATTTTTCTCCGTAGGTTGGAGGTATTGACACACACTACGCATCATTTAAAAGCTTGTTCCCTTCTTCATTCATATATGTGATGACAGATAGAATGGATGACTAGAACCCACCTGAATCATGGAAGAGAATTAACTTGTATCATGATGATCTGAGCCGGCCATCAAAATAAGGAGATTATGGTTATTGCCCAATGCTCCCTGAACACTGTAAAAACAATCAGGCATGAACTACAGAATTGCAATGGAGACTACGAGGCTGTGGCTAGAAGAAAGCAACATATCAGACGATCTGATTGTGTTCGTACAGCAGAATTCCTCGGAAATCTGTAGAAAATGCGTTGGACCCTCAAATGCCTACGTGGAGTTGCTAAACACTGTAGTCAAACCCTGGATAACAAGGGTAGCCAATGGTAGGCAGCAGGATTCGGCCCTCTGCCACACCTTTGGAAAAACGTGCCAGTACTACAAAAACCCAGTTAATTTAGGCAGAATTAAGGTAGTTTCTGAGACCGTTCCCAGGGAAACTGTAACATCAGTTTGCTTCAGGTTCCGGAGCAGGATTGAGTCTGTGATCGACCTTAATTGATGTTATTTTGAGTGAAACTTGTGGACAGCAGTGTAATTTCCGTGCCTGATGAATTTTGTAGTTAACAAGCACTTTTTCTTTTACCTCATGAAGCATTGTTGAGTAAAGTATATTATTATTTATATTTTTGCTTGAAGGCAATTACAATGTATATCGTATAAAATTCGATAATTATTGAAAATAATCATGACAAGCGAACTCGCTGATGAGACTTGATAAAGTTGAAACAAGCTGTACAGTGTTCTACGTGGGGCACAATATTTTGCCGAGTTCGCTTGTCATGATTATTTTTCAATAATTATCGAATTTTTACGATATACGCATTGTAATTCTCCAGCAAAAATATGAATTATATATGTTTAGGTATTTTTTTTATTATACTACATATATATATATATATATATATATATATATATATATATAATATATAATATATATATATATATATATAATATATATACTAGCAAATATATGCACCGGGTGCAAGTGTTTAAGTTTTAATATAATAAAAATATCATATTAATTAGAAGGCTAATGAAACTGAATAAGAATGCAGATAAAAGATTTGGAACAGAAGGGGTATGATTGAAAAATAGAACAACTTTGAAACTAACTCTTCCATCATTTTCTATTACTCCCCTCTTTCATGGTAAATTTTCCTAATTTAAACTATTTAGTTAAGGAGTAAAGAATAAAATGACAGTTATTTGTTCTTGTTAATGGATTTCTTTTAAGATTTATCTCCGAGATTTTTGCTCAAATTTATTAAGATAAAACCAAACAATTAGAAATCAATAATACTAAGCACATATTTATTAAAATCAAACTTTTAAGATCAATATGCAAATTAGCCTTCCCATTCACACTATAATCCGCTATTTTGTTGTAATATATAAATACAATTGCATGTTCTGTGTATGTAGCTATGGTCAACAGTCTTAATGATGTAAAACAATTTTATTAATAATTGAGGTTTAAATAAAAATAGAATCATGGAGAATGTGATGTAAATAACGAAGGGAATTGTGATTTGTATAGTAATATAGTTTCGGTTACAGACAGACAAACACACAATATCCATTATAATAAGATAGTAGCAGGCTACCTTTAGCCGTGATCGAGATTTTTTGTACTTTTTGACACACCTTGTGAATACAGCTTCAATCGCGATATTTTTATGACGCATCTCGTATGTTAAAAGTGTACATAGATCGTGAGGATTTAAACAAAAAAGAAAAAGTAACAAAGACGCCGTTATGAACACATCAATCCTGATTTTCTTTGAAATTATCCATTTTGATTTTTTTTTTAAATGAATCTAAATTCATCATTGGTGGAAATGTTTATTGATCTATCGATTTTGAAATGTAATGGAATCCTGTGGAATTTGCATGACTCCAATTGACAGAACTTATTATTGGGCCAAATTGCTTTAAGAAAACCTATTTTAAAAGTTACTCTTTTTTATGGTAGATAAGATTATCTTGTGATAAATGAATCAAAATAACTTTTTCTATTTCTCAGATTTTCTGATATTTTCTGTTATAGATGGAGAGATAAAGATAGGGCTATATATATATATATATATATATATATATATATTATATATTAATATATAGTTAAAAATTAATGGTAAAGTGAATGAATGGATGAAATAAAAATGAATGAAATAAGAGGGATAAATGAAAAATCCTTTCCAAGGGACCCCTCTCAAAAGTATTAAAACACTTTTGAGAGTTGGGGTCCCTGATAGAAAGTTTTTCTCATCTATTATTAGACTCATTTGAAGCATCAAGTTATATATATATATATATATATATATATATATATATATATATATATATATGTGTTGTGTTGTGTAATGTGTATATATGTGTGTGGATGAGAATAGAGGAAAGTGTGGATATAACAACACAAACAGCTAAAGGGAATTGATATTTTGCCTAATCATTGGGTGAAGCCTTTTCGAAACTTTATTGGCATAAGTACTTGTGCATTCTGCTTTTATAATGAAAAGGTAAATGGGTGAGGGGTGAGAGAAATTTGGGAGGGTTGATGTGTAGGGAATGGTACTTTTGTTTTTATGGGGTCAGTCGGTTGACTTTGATATTTGGAGTGTGGGTCAAATGTGTTGATGTCCGGTGTGTATCGGGAAAACGGGGGTATCCAAATATCAAATTCTTCTCTAAGTCAACCGACTGACCCCATAAAAATAAAAGTACCAGGGTTAACAGAAAAATAATAGGAAAAAACATAACGAGTATTAATGTTAGGCGAAATGGTTTACTAAGCAAAGATGCAAGGTGAACAGAGTAATTAGCAATTGCTAGGTTAAATTAACAAACTTTTGTAACTCCATCATCAGTTAAAAGAAAAATAAGAAGCAACGAGTATTAAGGATGTGCAAAAAAGGAATTACTGACTTAGAAAGGAATCGGCTTAAATATCTGACTAGATGTTTAAAAAAAATCATTGCATCTAGTATTAATGGTCCTTTATTTAGCAGAGGTGATGACACTCATTTGAAGGTTCTTATTTTTTAACCAGAGGGTTTTACAAGATGATAACGGTCGTACAATTAAGGAACACGAGTATTAATATGGTTAAATCCTACTTAACGGACATAAATTCCATTATTGTATGTCACCCCGCCGAAAGAAAAATATACTAAAAATGAAGGAATTAACCGAATTTAATGAAATTTTCAGCGTTGATATATTAATGAATAAACAATATAATGCAACATTTATTTTATTTGAAAACTCGTACATTTTATCAGGTCAATTAACTTTGAACCACGTATGTTTGTGAATCTGTGTTACGCCTCAAAGATACGTGGTTCAACTGACCTGAAAAAATGTAAGAGTCTTCAAATAAAATAACTAGTGCATTATATTGTTTATTCATTAATATATCAACACTGAAAATCTCATTAAATTCGGTTAATTCCTTGATTTTTAGTATTTTTTCTTTCGACGGGGTGACGTACAATAATCGAATTTGTGTCCGTTAAGTAGGGTTTAACCATTAATATATAGATTTTGAACGGAACCTGTAAATATTAATCTAATATTGTCCACTACATTTAAATCGTTCATCTGTGCCAATTAGTTGAAACTGACTTAGAAAGAAATCGGCTTAAAAATCTGACTAGATGTTTAAAAAAAAACTGCCATATTTGCTCATAAAAATGACATTAGATTCAAGAGAAAAGATTACAGGATAATTATCTTGTCACATCATTTATGACAAAAGGTCTTTTACCAGCGAAAAGTCAATTTGAATTGAAGATGTTATAATGAATTTTAGTTTTATAATTTACCAGATTTACATTCAACTCTAAATCATCAGGATTTATTAGAAATCCATTAATAGTCACATTTTGATAATTTCTATCATTAGAAAAAAAAACCCATCAGGATCTGTGGATATATCACAGTTTGATAATTTAATTATTAAAACGTTTGATATGTTTACTTCTGGACCCTAACGAAGTGACCATAGAATAAACTATAACAGAAAATACCATGTTTGCTCATAAAAATGGCATTAGATTCAAGAGAAAAGATTACAGGATAATTATCTTGTCACATCATTTATGACAAAAGGTCTTTTACCAGCGAAAAGTCAATTTGAATTGAAGATGTTATAATGAATTTTAGTTTTATGATCTACCATGTTTTGGTTTGGTTTGGTTTGTTTTGTTTTACGGCATATCAACCTCAGTGGGTCATTTAATGCCGATAAAGTTTTGAAATAAATCAATTCTTAATGGATAATACAATTCTTTTATAAATACATTTTTCTATTTAACACATAGATGGGACTAACAGCTACTACCACTCCGGGTCAGAGTGACCAGGGAGCAATGGTAATGAAGGTGCTCCACATTCCCCAAACCTCCAGAACTGGAACCTACCATCAGTAGTTCAATATGTAAAAAGTATAATAATCTTGATTAAACTCTCACTCACTGTTTTTTTTTGTATTTATTTCTTTCTTTTAATCTTTTCATTTTGTTTGATTAAAACAAATTAGTGATATCGCTTCTACTCGCTCACCCCCTCTCTCTATCTTTCACCTACTCTCTTTTTTTCTTTCTTTCTTTTTTATCTCAGTCTGTAGGGCATATGCTGAGTCGGTGAGGGGCAAAATTAAACGCGGAACCTTGAGGTTTTGGGTTTAATACTGGCCTCGGCGATGAGTAGTACAGGGATCTGTGCGGTAAAGTGTGGAGATGATGGTTGGTGTAGCACTCCACCCCAGACGCCAAACCAATCTTCCTGGTATAGCGCTAGTAAAAAGGGGATAAACTCTCTCGCTGTTTTGCTGATACTGACAATAGGCCACTCCGTCGACTTTACTTTTTACTTAATTATATTGCATGTCCTTTTCTTCCCTTTCTTTATAAAAAAAAACGGAAGGGTCCATTATTTAACTGAGGTGACGACACTCATAATAAATAAGAATTCGTCAGATAAGCAACACTAGATAATCAGAATTTACATCTTTGCATTTTATCTTGGACGATTTGGATGGTCTCATTTTAAACTAGGGGTGTTGCAAGATGATAACGGTCGTACTTTTAAGGAACACGAGTATCAATATATAGATGGTTCCTATTAGAAAATGCTCATTCGTTTTATTTTAGTTTTACCCATAATTATTTCAGTATATGATAATCTCCTTAGTGAGTGAGGGGGAATGAAAGAGCTGACTCTGCAGCTAAATCAGCTCTAGATTTGCTCCCCGACAAGTTCAAGATTCCATATACTGACTTGAAACCTAACAATAAATAGATTCCTTCATACAAAATGGCAACAACACTAGAATAACAACATCCACAATAAACTCTTCCTAATCAAACCCAATTTGGGAGGCTGGAGACCAACTTTAAGAAATTCCAGGATGAAACAAGTCATTGTGTCCCGATTATTCATTGGTCTCCCAAGACTAACGCACTCCTATATACTCAAGCAAGAACAACAACCACAGTGTGAAACATGTCAAACACCTTTGATTGTTAAACACTTATTCATGGAATGCAGGTCTTTTGCTCACATCAGAAACCGTTATTTTAAAGCAAACAATATGAAAGATCTATTTGAAAATGTCAACATGGAGGATATTCTCTCTTTTCTGAGAGAAATAAAATTATACCATAGAATATAGACATTAAACTAATCAATACCATACAACATAATCCCGAATGGTGCTAATACATTGTTAAAACGAATTACTACAAAAGTATAAACATAATACGCAACATATATTACTTACTAACCGTTAGTTATGACATAACCCCGAACGGGTTGATTTGCCGTTAAAATCAATCAACCAACCAAGCAACATTAATTATTTCGTTCATTTAACTCGACAGTCTAAAAACTTTATGGCACTAACCAGCAGAATACATAGCAATCTTATCGGCTTGAACAAATGAATACACCGACCATATCTCCTATACAAGTGTATAGGGCATGTGTTATCAGCACCCTCGTGTATGGATGTGAAATATGGACCTTGTACTCCCACCAAGAGCGGCGGCTAAATAGCTTCTACCTTCGCTGCCTTAGACGTATACTGAGCATCACCTGGAGGGACAGGATCACTAACACAGCAGTTCTAGAGAGAGCTCAACTCCCCAGCTTGTGTTCTCTACTGAGACAGCATCGTCTCCGACGGTTGGGTCATGTCTGCCGAATGGACGATGGACGAATACCGAAGGACATCCTCTCTATGCAGATCTTTCGTCTGGTAAGAGACAGATTGGTCGCCCCCAGCTGCGTTTCAGGGATGTCTGCATGAATGATCTCATGTGCTTTGGCATTGCTCCTTCCAGCTGGGAAAATTTGGCTCAGGACCGCCCTCGGTGGCGGCAGGCTCTCCATAGAGAACTGTTCATGTCTGAAGTCACCCTCACGCAACACCATGAAGCTAAGAGGCCCAGAAGAAAGCAGTGGCAACAAAGCACTGGCACATCAACAACAAATGAGATATCTGAGGTCGAGAATGTTTTTCGAACATTGGACTTCACAGTCCAGGAGACGCTGTAACTTCAAGGGCCCAAAAACTATATTATAGTCTTCCGAGACTGAAATGCCAATAATCTCTGCGAAGGGGGGCTACCAGTCTGCAGTGAATTCTGCTTGCTGAGCAGTCGAAGGCTTGCAAAACAAAACTTTGACCCTTACTTGGGCTAGGTGGGTGATCGGAGAAGCTCCCCCCGATCAATCGGCTGGTCATGTCAAGTCTATATGATTATTATTATTGTCACTTAACCGCCTATTACACGAACCATCCGAGTAAGACGAACAAGACTTGCAGAACGCTGTTGTAGAAGCAAGGACGAACTAATAAGTGACATTCTACTGTGGTTGGCTGGTTGGTTGGATTTACGGCATGTCAACTCTTGTTGGGTAATTTTATACCGAAGACATTTTGTTTTATTCATTCTTGATGGATACTCAACTTTTTTAAACACATTTTTTTCAATTTAACCTATAGATGGGACCCTAATAGGTACTACCACTTCGGATCAGATTGGACCTAGGAGTAATGGTAATGAAGGGGTACTTCATATCCCTCAGAGCTCCAGAATTGTAACTTCACCATCAGATAGTTTAACGTCATACCCAGGACACTGTTCTCCTTTGGACTCCTACTCATGGACACACTAGTGTAGGCCGAATCTACATCAATCGGCTCTGTACAGATTCTGGATGTCGTGTGGAGGGTCTGCCAATGGCTATGACCGAGGGAGAGAGAAAGAAAGAGAGAGACAGATAGACAGAGGAAGAGACAGACAGACAGACAGACAGTGACAGAGACAGAGAGAAAGAGAGACAGTTAGAGACAGAGAAAGAGATATAGATAGATAGATAGGTAGGTAGATAGATAGATAGAGAGATAGATAGTTAGATAGAGAGAGAGAGTGTGATAGAGAGACAGACAGACAAACAGACAGACAAAGATAGAGACAAAGACAGAGACAGATACAGTTCGAGAGAGAGAGAGAGAGAGAGAGAGAGAGAGAGAGAGAGAGAGAGAGAGAGAGAGAGAGAGAGAGAATGCGAATCCGTGCTGTCAGTGCAACCTGATAATGATGAATAGTTCCGGTTGAAATCTGTGCAATAGTAGACTAGACGCAATACTCAGCTTTTAGATATGAAAAATGAACTCGTTACCAGCACCCCCCCCCAAAAAAAAAACCCGATTAAATACATCAAATCTGTAGCAAACATTGATAAAAACTGTGCAGTGAATTGAACGAGTAAAAGTCTAACCTACTTAGCGTAGACAAAGTTAGTGTAGTGAGTTCTTTCATAAAAAAAATCTATGTCAACGTTTCAACTTTACAGTCCAACTTATCTGTGTCGTAGATGAATATCACAGAAAAGAAGAAAAAGATCTGAAGGAAATAATTAAAACAACGAAAAACCTTCCAATATTTTCACACTTAATATTATAATCAAATTCAACGATATATTAATGTATATACACTGATGATGATACATATATATATATATGTATATACGATGGACGGGTTTATTGGTGCGCGGAGACAGAGTATCAGACCCCCCCTTACCCCCGCCCGCCCGCCCCCCGGCTTTATCCAGGAAATCTAAAGTAGCCAAATTGAGGCTGGAATTGTTTGTCTTGTTTGTTGTTCCATTTACCCGGGATAGAAACTATGGCCGACTTACAATGTCGAGATATTTATTGACCGTTTTATCAATATTAGACTGAGAGAGACAGAGAGACAGAGAGAGACAGAGACAGAGACAGAGAGAGGGGGAGAAAGAAAGAGAGATAAAGAGAGATAAGGAGAGAGAGAGGGAGGCAGAAAGGAAGAAAGAAAGAGAAAAAGAGAAAGAGAAAGAGAAAGAGAAAGAGAAAAAAGACAAAGAGAGAGAAAGAGAGAGAGAGAGAGAGAGAGAAAGAAAGAGAAAGAGAAAAGAAAGAGAAAAAGAGAGAGGGAGAAACAGAGAGAAACAGAAAGAGAAAGAAAGACACAGAGAGAGAAAGAGAGAGGGAGAAAGAAAGAAAGAAGGACAGAAACAGAGAGAGAGAGAGAGAAAGAAAGATAGAGAGAGAGAAAGAGAAAAAGAAAGAGAGAGAAACAGAAAGGGAGAGAGAAAGAAAGAAAGAGAGAGAGAGAAAGAAAGAAAGAAAGAAAGAAAGAGAAAGAAAGAAATAAAGAAAGAAAGAGCAAGTGAGAGAAAGAAAGAGAGAGAAAGAAAGAGAGAGAGAAAGAAAGATAGATAGATAGATAAAGAGAGAGAGAGAGAGAGAGAGAGAGAGAGAGAGAGAGAGAGAGAGAGAGAGAGAGGAGAGAAATTACTTTAGAATATTCAGGATTCACTGAATTCTCATTTATAAAAAAGAAGAAATGCCATAAATCTTTTTTGGCGGAACAAAACAAATTGTAACATTCCAGTTAAAAATAATCATAGATCCTTGGATATTTAACCACTAGCAGGACCTGTGGATTTACCACAGTATGATAATTTAATTATTTCAATGTGTGATTTATTTACTTAATATAACTTTTGTAAATAGTTATATAATATTGTCCTGTAGAAGGTTTTACATAAACCGAAACGTTAACCGTCGACATAAACACTGTAATAAATTCATCTTTTTTGGAACATTGTTTTTCATATTCGTATATATCCCTATCTAGTTTCCAAGAATTTTCGGGAAAAATTACGTCACATAGTCTAAAATTAAGATGCCGACGTTAGTCAGCGTTTTAAAGTCTGTCTTTCCTTTCCTCATATTTGAATATCAACAAAAGCAACCACATACCAAAAGCAGAAGCTCGCAGACATTTTTTTCATTAACAACGAAAGCCCTGAGGAAGGTTTGTTAAACAAACCGAAACACTGAAACGTCGGCTTATCAAACATCATTCGTTAATGAATCTTGTGTTTTTTTCAATTTTTATATTACATATCCCTATCTATATATCTCTATCGCTATGTATCACTTTCTCTCTCTCTCTCTTTCTTTCTTTGTTGTGGGGTGTGGGTGGGTAATCATGTGACCACACAATGTGATCGATGTTACTCTACTTCCTAGTTCGGAATCGTCTCGGAGAAATTCCAGTCAATTATTTTCATGAGTAATCTTTTATCTTTATGGCAAACAACCTTGAACTCTCGAGTTCGTAGCCAGTTTGCCTCACCCCATCAAACACAGACGTTAGCACCACCGTCTGCCCCAGAGGTGATGGGGGGGGGGGCGATATCTAAATTTGAGTTCAAGAAACAAGGAATATATATGGTTCTGCCAATACCGTGAATATTGAACATCGTTTTTCTTTCTTTCACCGATTCTTTTGCATTGGTCCGTATGTTCAATCCAAGTTTCCATTGGCCTGTATGTCCGATCCAACTTAAAGAGCTGTAATATCCGATGCCAAGATAAAGAGAAAAATTGACTCTGCCGATGAAAAAGATCGATGAAAAACACCGATTCCTTGGAGCGTTCTATTGAAAATAGTTCGCGAATAACAGAGTCTCAAATACTATTTCTCTGAATTTTTGAGATTGATAATTAGTATTATTTGGATTATTCAGACTATTGTCCTCATCTTTATTGTTATCTACACTATTTCTCTGAATTTTTTAGATGAGGCTTGATAATTAGTATTATTTGGATTATTCAGACTATTGTCCTCATCTTTATTGTTATCTACACTATTTCCCTGAATTTTTGAGATGAGGCTTGATAATTCGTATTATTTGGATTATTCAGACTATTGTCCTCATCTTTATTGTTATCTACACTATTTCTCTGAATTTTTGAGATGAGGCTTGATAATTCGTATTATTTGGATTATTCAGACTATTGTCCTCATCTTTATTGTTATCTACACTATTTCCCTGAATTTTTGAGAAGGGGCTTGATAATTAGTATTATTTGGATTATGCAAACTATTGTCCTCATCTTTATTGTTATCTGTACAACGTTTCGGTCGATGTGTCCTCCGGCCTTCTTCAGGTATTTCTTGTCGGGCTCGGGAACCTTCTCGAACTCGAGAACCTTCTTTTCGAACACTGGAACCTTCTTGTAATCGGGAGCCATCACGGAACTTTGAACCCAAACCGTTTTGTAAAACAAAAGTGTGTCTAGTTGAGAAGAGAGAAAAAACGAAACGAAAAAGAGACGGACCTGATGTAGGCGTCTGTCGTGTCTCCGGACAGTTTCCTCTCTTCAACTGAATCTTTCAACTGTTTGGCCCTTTTTTTTTTTAATAATCTTTTTTGTTATGCATACGTCAGCATTTAGTCAAAATTATTATCGGCTGATTTCCTGATGCATGTAAAAAATTCCGATATCGAATATTTGTATTACTTAAATAATTCGTAAATTGTTGGCCTTGGGATTATTTACATTCTAGCTATTGTTCTAAAATATTTATAAAACTATTTTTCTTTTTATTCTCGTTTGTTTACACAATTCAAAATCTAAATGATAATATACAATTGTAAAACTAATTGTTTACGAAAACTTCATGATTCTATTCCACATTCACGTAAGAATATAAGAGTTAATCCTATAACTGTCAATTTTTTGTTTTATGTTGAGAGCTAACATTTAAGGTACGCGCGGCCTAGTATCGAACTAGGAACCTTGTGGTTTTTAGCCGAACGCTCTACCGACTGAGTTAACCCGGTCCATATTATTTTTTATATATTTTAATTTACAACTGAAAAAAAAGCTAAGTAAATAAATTCTTCTATTTGACCGTTTTTATTTTGAATTCAAGATAGTTACAATGTAGCAATATTCAACAGAAGTTAACCAGACAAGATTATATATAATATATATATATATATATATATATATATATATATATATATATATATGAATAAGATATAATGAAAAAACAAACGATGTTTACAACTGAAATAGGCTCATCAGAAGAGAAAGTGTGCAAACCGTTTCGGGGCCCAATTCTCTTGACGGTTTAAAAAGCAACACTCGGCCCATCCTCAACTAATATGAGGACCCTATTGCATTATAATGTATCAACCGCACGTGGGTCGGTCATCAACAAAAATATAAGACGGGAAAAAGACCGTTAGTAAAAACAGAACGCTGCTAGTTAAACGTTGGAATTAATCAAAAAAAAAAAAAATTGTGCTGTCTGTATTAAAAATAATATCAATTTTATTTAAAAATAAAATGAATTTTATTTAAAAATAAAATGAATTTTATTTAAAAATAAAATGAATCTCATTTTCAATTTTGAAAATAATCAGAAGCATTATACTAATGAAATAAGACTCAAAAAAGTCTGATGTAAAGTCATAGAAAAGTGTAAAATATGTATAAAAAGTGTATATGGAATATCAAAATTATTGTAATACAATCCAACTGTAAAATAAGTAGCCCACATTTATAGGTAAATCCGTGGTGTTAATGGATATCATCAAAAAGGGTAAACATTCAAATGTAAAGTTTTTTCATGGACAAGTATGTGAAAATAAAATGGAAGTTAATCCGACAGTATGAATAAGATATAATGAAAAAACAAACGATGTTTACAACTGAAATAGGCTCATCAGAAGAGAAAGTGTGCAAACCGTTTCGGGGCCCAATTCTCTTGACGGTTTAAAAAGCAACACTCGGCCCATCCTCAACTAATATGAGGACCCTATTGCATTATAATGTATCAACCGCACGTGGGTCGGTCATCAATCCATTAACACCACGGATTTACCTATAAATGTGGGCTACTTTGGAGTTTTTGTTTATTTATTTCTTTGTGCAGAATGTGTGTATTTTCCGTTAGGATATTTCGGTAATTAGAGTGGGGGCATGAATGTAATTTTAGGTGTTGTGAAATGGAGATATTATCTGTCACATTTTGAATATGAAAAAAATCTGGAACACAACTCTCCTGATTATGGCGCTTCGAAGTGCCGAAAGTACTCGGGATATAAACATCGGTGGACTAATCCACGGATTCCATCCAAATATAAAGAAGTTGGCCAGAAAGCTTGAAAAGATCAAAAATAAAATCGTTAAACAGGAAACGTGCCTTTTGTTTAATTCCACATGTATAAATGAAAGAATGCTGCCCAAATACACATAATTCCCTTAATTTGCATACTTTGTTTAGAAGAGTTTGAGTAAAGTTTTTTTTGTCGATGAGAAACTGTGCAGCCATTAGAATTTGTTTATCAACAAAAATAAACGTAAAACAAATAAACAAAAAAAAATTGTGTCGTCCAGGAAAGAGAATGTGTTGAACAAAGGGAAAACCTAAGCAGTATTTCCTTTTTCTTCTTGTTTTATTTTTTTCATTTTTTATAAGATCTTTTTCTTTTTGTGAGACGGGATGAAAGAAAACTGATCGCTGGTCACTTAGACGAAACGAAACGAAATAACAATTACTTTAGTTTTGTTCTGATCTTTGAAAGGGTTGCAATCAACGTTCATTAATCTATCGAACCGAATTGCTTTACTGGACAGAAAAAAAGGGACAAAAATACAACCCCCCCACCAAAAAACAAAACAAAAATGGTTAAAATAAAGTGAGCTAAAAAAAGAAGCAATCATTTTACTTATTTGTCACTACTTTTCAAATTGTCTTTTAGACGCCATTGTAGTCTTTAACTCTTTGTCTACCAAATTTCCCCCTCGGTTGTATTAAATTTTAAGTATTATGGGATATTGTTGCATAATCTATGCGGTTGCATAGATTATTGTCAATCCCCTGTATTTCTGAAGGGACGGCCTTTTTTCATATCACGGGCGGGACTTTCCATGGAATATTACAGAAAGCCCGCGAAGTACGTGAAGTCACGTCGGACCAAGTTTACCCTTTAGTACCTGCTTGGACGTCCGATGAGAAGCGTGGGCTCGTTATGCACACGCGCGTTGTGTTAGTTAGAAGAAGAATTTTAGTTAAGTAAATAAAAGTTTAAAGAAATAATATGGTGTTCTTGTTTGATGAATGTCTTGGCAACAAGACTGACCAAGAAGAAGGAATGCATCAAAGACGAACAGCCAACAAGAATCTAGAAATAGAATTCAACATGGAGAGAAAGAATAGAAACGACTGGAGATCACCAAATGGCCAAAGAAGTAAGTAATGCAAAATGCATATGCATCTCTCTGTCTACCTATGTCTATCTCTCTCCTCTCTCTTCAGTATGTAACAATATTTCAAAGAACTTTTGACTCACCCTAGTATCGTATCTTTATAATGCAGTATAAAATCTTCTTTCTAAGATTTTTTCTCTTTATATTTAATTTCTAAGATGAGATTATAATATTGAGTGTTTTTCTTAACTCTTTGTCTATCAAATATCCCCCAAGGCTGCAACAAATGTTCTTGGTATTTTTTACCTGTATGATGGGATATCTTAAATTTCAATATCTATTCACCTCATTACTCATTTTGTACTTTGTTTGATGTGCGGTGGGGGAGTCGCTGTCAGTGGCTTAAAGTAGGCTAAGAGTTATCTTTTTGCCTACCAACCAATCCCCCACGGCTATACCAAGATTTCTTGGTATTTTTTATACATGTTTGATGGAATATTTCAAAGATCACTATAATAATCTTCATACAATGACTGCTATTTACACAGTAGCATTGCAACCAACAAAGCCTTCATCAGATGATGACTCTGGGTTCAGGCATGGTTTCGGGGCATCATTACCACTAACTCAGAGCGTCCCAGCAGTATCTCACGATACCACCAGACTTTGTCAGTTTGATGTCACAATATAGGACTGCCATATCCACGCTGATGCAGTTAGAGCTTTCTCCTGAATCTTTTTCAAGTATTTCCTCTTGTCCGGTAGAGAAAGTCCAAGTTTAGACAAAAATGCCGAGGTTGAGTTGGTAATAAACCCCGGACATCCGACCTCAATGGGAAATACATCCGTGATCCATCCGTTTCTGACGCATTGCTCACGTAGGTCTTCATATTTTCATAATCTCAGAACTCATTCTATTGAAATAAAGTCCTATTATTATTGTAATCTGGGTCCTGCTGCTCAATTATAATTAAAAAGATAAGTCACATTACATATCTATATTGGTTCAAATCATGGCATCAGTTTTTCTATTCCTACAACAAGAGGAGATAACTCGTGTTGTTTATTCAGGATATGACATTAGTCTCTTGGATATAATTTGAAAAATGATATTTCCTTTTTTCAAACTTTTCGCATTTATGACTTTTCTACATTGATAAATCATTCGTGGTTATTTTATTTAATCGTGGTCATAGAAAGGTTAAAACAGCATAATTACGTGAAGTCATTTTCTAAGCTTTGCATAGTTTGGTACAAGGCCATGAATATTGGGCACTCAATGAGATTCAAACTAACAATAATCTGCTAGCACAAGTTGCTAACCAAGGCATTATTCAAAGCGCCATCATTTATTGAGTTTTGGGTAGTATGGCACATGGCCTGAACAAACCATTAAGTTTTGTGTTGCATAGACCTTCTTTAACGGCACTAAATAGGTATATGTTATATACTTTTCTTACTTCTTACTCTGGTCGTCTATTCTTCTGGCCGGCTTGGTTCTTCTATCATCTATCTTGGTCTGGTCTTGTCGTGGTGTTTCTTGGGGACTTCGGGTCTGGTTTCTGTTGGGGATCACTCCTTATCAGAAGCCTTGTGTCATTGTTAGTTTTTAGTAATAAACACAAGACTTCGATTTACGATGATGTTACTTTATTCGTAGATCCCCCAGACCAGATAATCACGCAGTGAGACTCACATCTTGCTAGCTTGGCTTCTAACTTCTAACTGACTGAGTTGCTTACTCCTTAAACCGGAAGGGGGCTTTCTATGGGGTTCTCACGGTCTATCCCCAGAAAGCAAGGTCAGAGTGAGGTCAAACGCTGTCACTCACTCTCAAGGCCCTCAGCTGCACTAATATGATTTCTACACTATTGTCATAATCATTAGGTATCTAATGATTATGTAACATTTGTACTTTGGTGTGAGAGCCGCCAAAATATAAGAAAAGAAAAAAAATGGTTAAAATAAAGCGAGTTTGAAAAAATAAGTAATCCTCTTATTTATTTGCCACAACTTTTCAAATTGTCTTTTAGACATCACTCAATTCCTTAACTCATTACCTACCAGATTTCCTTCCTGGCTCTACCAAAGTTTCTTGGTATTTGTTTACCTGTATGATGGGATATTTCAAACTTCACTATCTATTCACCTCACAATTCATTCTATTTAAATAAAGTCCTATTATTGTTATTGTATTTGGTTTGGTTTGTTTTGTTTTACGGCATATCAACCTCAGTGGGTCATTTAAGGCCGATAAAGTTTTGAAATAAATCAATTCTTAATGGATAATACAATTTCTTTATAAATACATTTTTCTATTTAAACCATAGATGGGACCCTAACAGGTACTACCACTCCGGTTCAGAGTGGACCAGGGAGCAATGGTGATGAACGGGTGCTCCACATTCGCCAAACCTCCAAATCTGGAACCTCACCATCAGATAGAGTTTAACGTCATTCCCAGGACATGTAGACCCGCAGCCACCGCCTTCTAGCACCCATATGATAAAAAGGGGTTGGGGCTTGCCATAAAGGCAATAGGGTTGGGAAAATCATATAGGTGCTAGGGCTTGACGTGACCAGCCGATTGATCGGAGGGGGCCTCTCCGACCGCCCGTCTAGCCCAAGATAGGGTTAAAGCGGGTATTGCAAGTCATGAACTGCTCATCCACCTGGGTTCTATCCTTAAGCATCACGGGTCGCCACCCACGGCCAACAGGTGGCCCCATTGGGGGAGTCTTACCCCTCTGCAGAGGTGCAGTCGGTGCATTCTAACGCCCCAGCCGACAGGGCGGTATTGTTATTGTAATTTGAGTCTTTCTGATCAATTATAATCAACTAACCATCAGTTCTTTTGTACTTTGCATGGGAGATCTGCTGTGAGTGGTTTAAAGTAGGCAAAGAGTTAATTCTTTGCCTACCAAATTTCCTTCCTCCACTCACGGCTATACTAATAGTCTGATCTGATAAGATGGTGAACCGGGAAAAAATTGTTACCAAGCTAAATTTGGTATTTTTTGAAAGCTTAGGGTATCTTATTTTGACATTTAAAACTCCTCTTTTTGATCCCCGGAGAATTTTTTTATTAGGGAGGGATATGCAATTCAGATATAATTTGATAGATAAGAAGGTGGACAGGGAAAAAAATGTTTCCAATCTAAATTTGGTACTTTTTTTTGAAAGCTTAGGGTATCCTCTTTTGAAAAACTCCTCTTTTTGACCCCACGGGGAAAATTTTTTTTATTATGGAGGGGTATGCAATTCAGATCTAGTTTGATAGATAAGAGGTGGACAAAAAATTGTTACCAAGCTAAATTTTTTTTTTTAAGTTTTTAAATAAAATAGAATAGATTAGAAATCTCCCCTTTTTGATCCCCTGGGGAAAATCTTTTATTAGTGGGGGCAAACCAGATCTATAAATTTTATTGGTAATTTTTACCTGTATGATGGAATATTTGGGTAACGAAAATATAGTATCCCTAATCTTATAATTTTAGGTATTATATCTACTCTGCTATAATATCATTGAGCACTCTTTCTGTACAGACACTTTACCTACCAATCCCCCCCCCCCCTCACGGCTGAACCAAATTTTCTTGGTATTTGTTTATTTGTATGATGAGATATTTCAAAGTTCACTATCTAATCAGCTCAGAACTCATCCTATTCAAATAAAGTCCTATTATTATTGTAATCTGAGTTCCCCTGCTCAATTATAATGAACTAACTATCAGGTTTTGTATTTTGTTTGGCAGTGTTGCGAGAGCCGCCTTGAGCGGTTTAAAGTAGGCAAAGAGTTATGCAACAACGGGCCTGCTCAATACTTAATTGGATGACCACTTAACTCTTTGCCTACCAAATTTCCCCCACGACTGTACCAAATTATCTTAGTATATGATGGGATATTACAAAGTTAGCTATCTATTCACCTCAGAACTCATTCTATTAAAAAATCCTATTATTAGTGTAACAAATGATACGTGCGAGAGCCGCTGGGTAATTCCATTTCAAATCATCCAGGCAATGTACCCCATCATATTTCTGAAATTTTGTACGTGTGGAATATGTTAAAGTTAGACAGTTCCCCAAATTCTAAACATTGGTGGAGTTATGTCGATTTTGAGCTCTCCAGATTTGAGGGGGTCGCGAAAAATGGCGACTTTTTGTAATCTATTTTTGTTTGTAAAATAAGTTCTAGAGCTTCCCTAATCCTAAAATTGTTTTTGGAAAGTATTTTTGCCCGAGAAATCCAAAAATGTTTTCGAAAAAGTCTGAAAGTCAACCAATTTTAAGTTATTCATGATTATTTTGATTTTTTCATAGCAAGATCAATATCCCGATGTGGCACTGCATCTATGACAAATATTTTTTTGATGATTATTTCATATCTATGTTTCTATTATTATTAATTGTTCATATCTATTGAACATTATTTATAATAAAAAAAGATTGTTTTTTGCTCAGTTAAAATTTTGATTTTTTTTCTGGATGATTTGACATGGAATTGCCCCGCTGTCATTTATTTTGTTTATTCTTATTTTTACTCATTTTTTAAACATTTTTACAATCCATTTTTAAAAATCTTATTAACCCATAGATGGGACCCTAACAAGTACTACCACTCTGTGTCAGAGTCAACCTGGGAGTAATAGTGATGAAATGGAACTTCCCATTCATATAGAGTAACGTCATACCCAGGACTAAGACCCCCAGTCACCGCTTTCTTGCACATATATGATAAAAAGGGTTGGGGCTTGCCATTGGGTATTACCACACCGGATCTTTGAAGTAATGGTAATGAAGGGGTACTCCACACTCCTCAGAGATCTAGAATTGGAACCTCACCACTGGATGTAGTTTAACGTCACACCAAGGACACTAAGACCCTTAGCTACTACTTTCTAATAAATATATGTTAAAAATGTTTATGGGTTTGCCATAAGGGCAATAAGGTCAGGACAATCACATAGATGTTAGGGCTTGACATGACCAATCGATTGATCGAAGGAGGCCTCTCCGATCGTCCGTCAAGACCAAGTAAGAGCTATTTCGTTAGACGGGCGATCAGAGAGCACCTTGAAAAGAGGTGTTGCATGTCATGGACTACTCAGCTACCAGGAATCCATATCACGAGTCGACACTTACGGCCAACAGTTGGCCCTATTGCTAGGGGGTGTGTCTTACCTTTCTGTAGAGGTGCAGTCGGCATATTAAACATGTCCAATTTGAAAAATAAAATAAAAAATGACGTCAGATCAGAATACTTTCGTTGACTTTAATACGTTCAGTTTCCTCGCTAAGCAGCATCACGTGATATTGATTTTTTTATTATTTTTATACAAAAGGTCAAGGTTACTGCTACAGAAGAAGTCAAGGTCACTGCTACAAAATGTTTCACTTGCAAACACACAACAAAATATCTTATCGTCACGTTGTTTTAAATGTTCAGTTTTTAGTTTGGTTCGTTTTATGGCAAATCAACCACGGTGGGTCATTTAATGCCGCCAAAGTTTTGAAGAATTCGTAGCGATACTTTGTAAATAATTTTTAAAACTCAATTTTTTGGTAAACAAATGTTCTATTTAACTCATAGATGGGACCCTAACAAATACTACCACTCCGGGTCAGAGTGGGTCATTTAATGCTGACTAATTTTTTAAATAAATACATTCTTAATGGATACTCAATTTTTAAAAAATAAACTCATGTTTTTCTATTTAACCCATGAATAGAACCCTAACAGGTACTACCACTCTGAGTCAGTGTGGACCAGGGAGCAATGGTGATGAAGGGGTGATCCACATTCCCCAGACCTCGAAAACTGGAACCTCACCATTAAAATTTAACGTCGACCCATGACATGAAGACACACAGCCACCACCTTCTAGCAGCCATATGATAAAAAGGGTTGGGGCTTGACATAAGGGCAATAGGGTTTGGACAATCATATAGTGCTGCATAATTGTATGGTGGAGTGGGGTTTTGACAAGCCCCCTAGCGAGAATTCTAAGGGGCCATTGTTTTCAGATTAGGGATGGAAGAATACCAGTAATTGTTATGTGCCCAACTGACCCCAGAGGCGGGAATCTCGCGAGTCACATGATAGAGTTAGTTAGGAAGTCAGTTTTCAACCAGACGTCAGGCAGAGAGGATGTCTATCTCTGTCTGAGGCTGTTAACTCGTGCGGTGAAAATGGGCATTAATAAAATCTTTGATAAAGGAAAAACAAAGTCTTGTAATTAATTAATGCATGACTTAAAAAGAAGCCCTTAATTAGAGACAGCAACATAGTAAGAAGATAGAAGATACGACAGGATGGCAACCGGCCAAAGAAGCAAAGGAAACAACCGAAAGGAAGAAGATAGAAATAAATGGAAGCAAGTAAGTCATCTGTCTGTCTGTCTCTCTCTCTCTCTATCACACAAGAACTCTTATTTCTCTGAATGTTTGAGATGAGGCTTGATGATTAGTATTATCTGCGTTTGCGTTATACGGACTACTGTCCTCATCTTCATTGTTATCTGTACAAAGTTTCAGCCGATATGCTCTGCGGCCTTCTTCAGGTATTTCTTTTCGGACTCGGGAACCGTCTTTTCGGACTCGGGAACTTTCTGTACGATGTTCTACACGCCGAATAATTCTTTACCGAAATTCACTTGAGATGCCCCCTCCGATCAATCGGCTGGTCACGTCAAGCCCTAGCACCTATATGATTTTCCCAACCCTATTGCCCTTATGGCAAGCCCCAACCCTTTTTATCATATGGGTGCTAGAAGGTGGTGGCGGCGGGTCTACATGTCCTGGGAATGACGTTAAACTCTATCTGATGGTGAGGTTCCAGTTTTGGAGGTTTGGGGAATGTGGAGCACCCCTTCATCACCATTGCTCCCTGGTCCACTCTGACCCGGAGTGGTAGTACCTGTTAGGGTCCCATCTATGGGTTAAATAGAAAAACATGAGATGATAAACAAAATTGTATTATCCATTAAGAATTGATTTATTTCAAAACTTTATCGGCCTTAAATGACCCACTGAGGTTGATATGCCGTAAAACAAAACAAACCAAAACCAAAAATCTTATATATATATATATATATATATATATATATATATATATATACTAGCAAATATATGCACCCTCCGGGTGCAACTATTAATGTCATAAAATGTTATATTAAATTAGAAAGTCTAAAGAAACTAAATAAGAATGCAGATAAAACGATTTGAAACAGAGAAGGGTATAATCTAAAAATATAACAGCTGAAGCTTCCTCTTCCATCACCCCCGTCTTTCCTTGCTAAACTTTTCTATTTGAACTATTTAGTTAAATTAGGAAGTAAAGAATAAAATTACAGTTATTTCTTTTTGTTAATTGCTTTCTTTTAAGATTTATCTCCGAGATTTTTACTCATATTCATTAAGATAAAATCAAATAATTAGAAATCAACAATACCAAGCACATATTTATTAAAATTAAATTTTAAATATCAATATGCAAATTAGGCTTGCCGTTCACACAGTAAACCGCTATTTGTTCTATATATAAATACAATTGCATGTTATTAGTTTTACTTTAATAAAAATGATTCATGGAGAATGTAATGTATAATAACTAAATGGACAGTGATCTTGAGTAGTGATATAGTTTCGGTTACAGACAAAGAAACACATAATCTCCATTATAATAAGATATATATATATATAATGAAATTAATATTTTCTGAAGAAATATTATGATCTTAGATTTATGTGAATTATATTTGTCGTAAATGAGTATTTGAAGGAAATCTTCTATCATTGAAGGTCTAGTTTAGTATAAAGTGTGACTGTATGTGTGAGGTTATTTGTTCTTTTTTGATTCCTTCTCTCCTGATGTCTGTGTGTCTTCGGTGTTTGTTGGCAATCACTGCGCATTTTGGGCAAAATAAAGAAAGTGTCTGTATTTGCCAAGTAAAGAATCCGTATCTCAATTTACAGACTCTTAGAGAACATCTCTCGGTGGAATCGGTACACAAAGATTTCAATGTCTTCATGCTGTAAATTTAGTGAGATTATAACGATGTCTTTCTCTTTTTTTGAATTGCGTCTTTTCGCACACACACACACAGACACACACACACACACACACACACACACATATATAATATATATAATATATATATATATATATATATATATATATATATATATATATAAAGTTAAACCTAATGTGTCAGATATACCTTTATAATATAACTAATAGTTTTGCTTAGTACCTCATTAGGGGAAGAATCTAACTTTTACTTAGGTATTGAGCACCTTTTACATTTTAGCTTTAGATAATACAAGCGGTTCATATATATATATATATATATATATATATATATATAATCATCATGTCGCGCAGTTTGCACGGATATCCATGATGATCTCTCGCCAGCCTTCCCTATTATTCATTGACTCCGGCAGCTCCTCTGCGCAGCGGCCAGTATCCCTACATATTTGGTCAATGTAGGTCCTGGCTGGGCGGCCCACATTAGCGTGCCCATGCGCTGGCTTCCACAGTAGTACGTCGCTTACGATCTAGTCCTTGCTTCTCCAGCAGTGATATGCATGTCTAGTCCGTCTCACTCGTATGGTTTGTGAGATGGGGGGCAGGTGGCCATATAGTTGCTCTTTTGTGGGGTGCTGTTTCCACGACCTATCCAGGACCGTCCGTAGCATTCTCGTACAGCTCCCATCTAGCTTATTCTCAAGACGCTTCGTTAGGGTCCAAGTGGTACAGCCATACAGAAGTACCGACACAACCACAGCCTGGAAGAATCGCCTCTTTAGCTTGTTGGGGAGATCGGATTTCCATATGACTGATAATTTGTTGGTGGCCAACCATGCCTTTCCTATTAGAGTGTTAACATCGCTTTCTGTGGATGAGATATACTCCTAGGTATGTAATTTTTCTACTGACTTAAAAGGCTTGCCGTCAAGAGTGGAGATGTCCCCTTGCTTTTTGCAGCTCATGAACTCATTTTTATCAGAGTTCACATAGAGGCCGACGTTCTTTGCTGCCTTCTCCAGGCTGTGTAGTAGTGTCTCAGCCTGTGTCGGCGTATCAGCAAGGAGCGCGAGGTCATCAGCATAGTCCACATCTGTGACTGTTTGTGAGGGGTATCGCCTGCTTCTTGTTTTCCTTAGCGTGAGACCTTTGTCTTTTAGGGTATCTAATGATGTTCTGAGTATGTAGTCTAGGCATATTATAAATATATATGGTGCTAACGTATCTCCCTGCAGAACCCCAGCGGTGATGTCAAAGAAATCTGTGTCGCCATCAGGTGAGCGTATCATTGCTTTAGTGTCTTTGTAGAGCATCATTATGGCGGCAACAATTTCTTCGGGGAGACCATATGCTAGTAGTATTTGTTCCATTTTCCCTCTATGTATAGAATCAAATGCCTTAGAAAAATCTACGAATAGTAGCGTTGCCTCTAGGTTTTTTGCTCGGACCCCCTCTATGATTCGTCCTATAGTCAGGATTTGAGAAGTTGTGTATCTGTTTCTGCGAAATCCGTTTTGGTTTTTCCTTAGGATTTTCTCTATTTCGGGTCGGATGCGATTAAGAAGAAGGGCATTATATACCTTAGCTGCAATAGCAATAAGAGTTATGCCTCTGTAGTTTTTGGGGATTCCTAGGTCTCCCTTTTTTGGGAATGGGAGGATGCATCCTTTCGTCCATTTTATCTATCCTATTTTGCCTATACACAGCATTGCATAGCCTAAGCAGTATGTCGTTGAATTTCCCCAACTTCCATACCTCTGGGGTATTTCGTCAAGGCCTGCTGCTTTTATGCTTTTTTAGTTTTCTTAATACTTCATTGAGTTCTTCAGTTGTAAAGTCCCCCAGTTTTATGTCTAGTTGTCTATCTATGATCTTTTGGGTATTATTTTCCATGATTTTAGGTGGGTTCCCTAGAAGTTTCTGGAAGTGGCTTTTCCATTTCTGCAGTCTATCTTTCTGGTTGGTTGCCCTTAGCTTTGATCTAGAGGTACTTTTTCTATCACTAATATTTATTTTCTTTTTTTGGGCCAAGTTTTATACTATTAATCGATTCATTTTTCCCCCAGGTGAAGTTTGGTAGTATATTTTTTACTATCAAGCTATTTGTTGTTTTTTTCTTACCGCATCAGTTTACCAATAAGTTTTGTATATATATATATATATATTAACTTTCTAGCATATATATATAAGATCATTTCAAACGAATTTATCTAAAATATGTTTTTCACTATACAGATGACCACGCCACTACTAATACATTTATTTACCCGGGTTATTGTGGCTTGTCAAACACTTAGAAAACTTTTTTTAATCATTCAAAAGACAATTAAACCAGAAATTTTCTCCTGACGATGACCTGAGGTCAAAACTTGTTGAGAAAAATAAATAACATAATTGAAGACCCGAAAACCTAAATATTACAAATTATCAAACCTCATCTAAAAGTTAAAAAGAAACACTTGAATAAGACCGGAGAACACATCGGCCGAAATGTTGTGTACATAACAATAAAGGTGAGAACAATAGTCTGATGTGACACAATGGTTATGACGTGGAACCATTGTGGTGGTTTGAGTGATTTGTTAGGGAAAAGTTTATAACTAACGGAAAAATTTAAAATGATGATTCAGCAAAGACGCGTGGATAGTTTTGATTAGACTAGGAATTATGACGTGACGATGGGGAAAAAGGAAGAGTGAGAGGTGATAGTTCGAGAGATTGAGCTTGGCCGTCGACGGGTAAAGACAGGCTGAGGCCTGCTCTGCCACGTGTGGTGATCATGGATAAAGATAAAATAAAAACTACTTGATCAAGTAACAAAAGGATGTCTTTGCAATTCATTTAATTTAAACAAGCACAGCCCTTAGTCAGAAGAAGCCCTTAGAAGAACTCAACTCTTTTAGTTAGAAGTCAACACAACTAGATAACAAGATTGCAACCGGAGGAGATTGTAGGAGGATCAGCAAGAAGCAAGTAAGATCTCCTCACCAAGTAAGTCTAATCTGTCTGTACTCTCTCTTTAATATCTCTTGTAGGGACCGATTTGTTTGGTGTTTGTGTGGTTAAAGAAGATCCGAGTTTTGATCCCCACAATTTAAATGTATATTACAACGGAAATGTAGTTTCCGCACAAAACAAAAGAAGAAGACAAAATTGATACAATAAACAATTTTATATACATAAATACAAGTGGTATAGTTTTGTTCTTTCAACGAGGTAACACACGATATGTATCTGTAGTTAGTAGTGTATGCCGAGTTTTAAACAATCATCTATTGTTTCTAAAATAATTCCAAACTAATTTTCTTTCTATTCTTTTTCAATCACAATTTAAAAAAATCTAAATCCTAATTTATTGCTACTAAAACAATTGTTTTAAGATCTCTGATTATTTGTAAAAAATATAGGAGTCATTCCTATACTCTATATCCTTGAAGAACTTTCTTATCAAAGAACTCTCACTCACACACACACACACACACACACACACACACACCAATTAGCGATGACAATGTGTGTATGTGAGATGAATCACATTTGGTACCGTAGACAACATAGTATCACATGTGGTAGGCAGACATATGAGTTCACATTCCTGTTACCGTGACAAGGACCTTATAATTTCACACTGAAAAATCTAAATAATACAAATTATCAAACATCATCTAAAAATTCAGACAAATAATGTCAATTTTGTTATTTTTCTCTTTTTTACTTTTTTATTTTTTTATTTTACACGAAATAAATCTACTTGTGACTTTTATTCAGCACACAAAAAATTGAAAGAAAGGATTTAAAGTTAAAACTATTAACTACATAATCTC
This sequence comes from Doryteuthis pealeii, assembly GCA_023376005.1. Lineage (NCBI taxonomy): Eukaryota > Metazoa > Mollusca > Cephalopoda > Myopsida > Loliginidae > Doryteuthis > Doryteuthis pealeii. The sequence goes on from CM042175.1 coordinate 32,918,860, forward strand.
AGTTAAATTTTGACAGACACATGACAGATGTAGTGAAATGTTTTTATTTGAAATCTCACGGATTTCTAAGATTGCTACAAATAGTTCTTCGTAATTCTTTATTGTTCACTGTCTACTGAAACCTGCGGAGGGATGAAAACTTTGCAGATTCCCGAATTTTAAAACATTCAAAGAAACAAAAAAACTTTTGGAGATTTATTTTATGTGGAAATTCTAATAGCGAAATAAATCAAGTCTGTTTTTTTTTTTTTTTTTTTGTAATCTTTTTTCATAACGTTCTTTTAGACTTCCAAAATTCAACGGTGAATAAAAGTTCAAGACGAAAGTTTTTCAGATCAAGGAAAAATATTAAAAAAGTGTCTACCATAATCAGTAATCCCATTTTAGTTTATATATATATATATATATATATATATATATATATATATATATATATTTGATATACCAAACTTATTGGTAAACCCTTGCGCTAAGAAAAAACCTGTCAAATATTTTGATAGTAAAAATATACTACCAAACTTCATCTGGGGAAAAATGAAAAGATAAAGTCCATGAGGGTCGTACCAACCGAAAATAATCGATTAATACTATAACACTTAGCCAAAAGAATATATATATATATATATATATATATATATATATAAACTGTTAGGATTATCTAAAGTTAAAAAGTAAAAAGTGCTCAATACCTAAGTAGAGCAAATAATACAGTTAAACTTAATGAGTCAGATATACCTACTAACAGTTTCGCTTAGTAGCTCATCAGGGCAAGAATCTGACTCAGATTCTTGCCCTGATGAGCTACTTGCCCTGATGAGCTACTAAGCGAAACTGACTCATTAAGTTTAACTTTATATATATATATATATATATATATATATATATATATATATATATATATATATATATATAAATCATACTAAAACTGAGTGAATCAATGATTATTTGCCAAAGGCTTTTTTCCTATTTAGTTCAACGACACAAAATTCATATCAAAATATTCCTGAGTTCTAGGATCGATTTATCCATTTTACTTGATTCTAATTAGTCGTAATTTGCATTTAAGTCAAAAACTAGCCCGTCTCTTACTTAACATTTTGCATGTCACTTTCCCCTCTCTATATATAACTTGATTACTTTCTTAATATATATGTTAGTATCTCAGTGATCATAAAGAGAGTGATTTAGAGAGTGTGAAGGAATTAAACGAACACATTTCTACCATTGAAATCACAAACAAGGAAGATCGCTTAAAAAATAAAATTGTTCCAAAAAAGTAAACAAAAAGAGAGTATTCTTAAAATAAACGAATATAATAATACACTAATTTTTAGCTTTGTTTATCGTTAAATCTTTAATAAAGTTTAGGAATGCATTTTGAAAAAAATATTTTAAATGTAAACAAAAAAAAGCATTTCCTAAAATAAACAAACATTCTACTATACAATTCTTGGCGATTTTTAAAAAAATTTGATAAATCATTTTCTCTCTTATTCCTGTTTTTTCTTCTCACTCACTCTCTGGTGTTCCTAATTTTTTTTATCCGGTCGTAGACCGGGTACTTTTGCTAGTATATATATAAGTTGATTGTGTATGAACTTGTTTTTGAAAAACGTTGTTTTTTGGTATTATGAAGCATGGAAATGAAGAATTGAACAAAAAAAAAACCAAAAAAAACCCCAGTTTCAATATCCAGCTGTTGCTTTGTCCCTGGTTCGATTTATTCCGATATTTCGGGTGGACTTTCACCCTTTGTCAAGGTATAAAGACTGTGTGGGTAAAAGTGAAATCCAGTATATGGGAGAAAAACATTATGTCAATATATATATATTATATATATATATATATATATATATATATATGTGTGGCGTGTGTGTGTGTGTGTGTGTGTGGTGGGTGGGTGAGTTAAGTGTATATATATATATACTATACTATATATATGTATGCACACTCACACACACATATATATATACATATAATATACATATATATACATACATATATATATGTATACATACATAATATATACATATATATATACATATATATATTAAACATATATATATATGTGTGTGTGAGTGTGAGTCATATATATATATATTATATATATGTATATATATATATATATATATATATAGATGCTTTTTTTACTTTTTTCCATATTTCTTTTTTCCTCTTTTCTTTTTCTCTCCATCTGTTGCTAACTGGATATCTGGATTCCACCATTGAACTCGATTTCCTTAGCATTGCTTCATTCAAACCAACCTCTCGGGGGGGGGGGGTTGAGGGTATTAAACCTTCTTAACCCTGACGCGTCCTGATTTGCAGACACTTCAGCGATCAATAATCTGGACAACCATTGGGAAAAGGCTTCCTCCAATTTTCCTGGACAATGAATTGGATTGATCCATAAACAATTTCCGAAACTTCCTTTCATCGATCAACACAGATGGATTCAATCTTTTGTTGTTCGATCTCTTTTACAGTTTCAAAGTTTTATTGTATTTCTTTCTTTTTTGTTAGCCACAGTTCACATAGTTGCTAATACCCTTGGGAAAGTTATGAATCAAACTATTCTCCCTTCAGCTAACCTTTGTTAGGCAACCAGTCTAGGAGAAGGAAAACTCTGAATTCAAATCCCTTAAATCTCCGCTATAGTCTAAGTAATCTATTTCAATTTGAAAAGAAATTATTAAAAAAAATTAATTAAAAAAAAAAATTTGTTATTGATTTTAGATTTCGAAATCCTTCGATGAAACAGATTAACATCCGGCTTCCTAATCGTGAAAAATGTAGAAAACTTTTTTATTTGGTGCCACAAGAAGTCTGTGTGTCTGTTTGTCTCTTTGGCTTATGGTCAAGTCACGTTGAAAGCAGCGGTTCTCGCGAGATCACCGATGCTAAGCGGCGATGAGCCTGTTCAATACATAATTGGGTGACCATTTGAATAACAACAGGTTATTGAATATCAAAATGACTTGATTCGGAATTAAATGACCTGAAAAGGGTTGATATGCAGTAAAAGTAAGTAACCATCTTGTTTGAAGCCAAATGACGGCCATTATTATTTAACCATCAACAGGGTTAATAGTCATTAATCATATGAAAGAAAATTGTGGATAAGATGTATACACCATTGGGTGAGGAACCTCCGATTTGAAAGGGGACCTGACACGGCCCGGTAGAAGAGAGATGTTAGAAAGCAATAAGAAGAGAGAGAGAGAGAGAGAGAGAGAGAGAGAGAGAGAGAGAGAGAGAGAGAGAGAGAGAGAAAGGGAGAGAGAGAGGAAGAGGTAGAGAGAAAGAAAGAGAGAGAGAGAGAGAGAAAGAGAGAGAGAGAGAGTCTTTTGAAGATTATATTCCTCTTACTGAAAGTTCAGATGTTACTTGCCTCGGACACTCAACGTCAAACTAGTTTTTCAGTGTCACCGCCATGAATCTAATAAGAGAGAGAAATAGAGGGGGGAGAAGAGGGGAGAGAGAAAGGGAGAGAGAGAAAGAGAGAGAGAGAGAGATAGAGAAAGAAAGAGAAAGAAAGAAAGGGAGAGAGAGAAAGGGAGAGAGAGAGAAAGGGAGAGAGAGAAAGGGTGAGAGAGAAAGAGGGAGAGAAAGAAGGAGAGAGAAAAGAAGAGAGAGAGAGAAAGAGAGAGAGAGAAGAAAGAGAGAAAGGGAGAAAGAGAAAGAGGGAGAGAGAAAGAAAGAGAAAGAAGGAGAAAGAATTGGAGAGAAAGAAAGAGAAAGAGATAGATAGAGAGAGAGAGAGAGAGAGAGAGAGAGAGAGAGAGAGAGAGAGAGAGAGAGAGAGTCTTTTGAAGATTATGTTCCTCTTATTGAAAGTTCAAACTAGTTTTTGAGTGTCACCACCATGAATCTAATAAGAACATAAGACAGACAGACAGACAGACAGACGGAGGGGGAGGTATAAATAAATATATATATATATATATATATATGTATATATATATATATATATATAGATATATAGATAGAGAGAGAGAGAGAGAGACAGAGAGAGACAGAGAGAGAGACAGACAGACAGACAGACAGACAGACGGAGGGGATATATATATATATATATATATATATATATATATATAGAGAGAGAGAGAGAGAGAGAGTGTCTTTTATGTTCCTCTTATTGAAAGTTCAGACGTTACTTTGCCTCAATGACAAACTAGTTTTTCAGTGTCACCTCCATGACGAAGAGCTTTTCCATCAAATATTGGCTCGAAAATGATACTATATAAATGTTTGTTTCTTCTTTCTTTCTTTCTTTCTTTCTTTCTTTTCTTAATGTGGAATTTAAAGGTCACTTTGGTCGAAAAGGTAATTAGCCAAATTGACATTTGGCACCTTTTAATCGGACATTTCATCCCCTTTTCCCATGATGCATCACCCACCCGGATATCATCAACTGAAATTAATCTGATAGTGTATCAAAATGTCGCAGGGACTTTTTCTCTCTCTTTCTTTTTTCTTTTCTTATTTCCTATCTATCGATTGTGATTTGTGCAGAGATTTAACAGCGAAAACGTAGATTCGGAAATGTCATAGAGAGGAAAGTATTTAATGTCAAATATCTTATCGTCTTTATCATTGAGAGAAATAATCATGACCTTATCACTTAAAAGCGACAAGAGAAATCATTACGCCGCACTACATACTTGAATGCACTTCGGTCGTATTGTTACTCAATGGCGAACACATTAAACATCTATAATTTCCGATGAATAATCTTCCGCTTCAATGAATCCATTTTTAAGTAGCAACAAAAATCTATTGTTATCAAACAAACCATTGCTGCATAAATACGCAATTTGCTTACACGAATTCTTTTTTTCGTTTTTTTTATTCATATTGGACCCAATTTAAAAAAATTATACAGATTGATTGAAAAGTAATTCCCTATCTTACACTATTTATAATTATTTTTTTATACAGTTATAAACCAATGCTGTATAAATACCCGTTTTTTTACACGAATTTTTTCTCTGAATGTTTTAGATGAGGCTTGATAATTAGTATCATTTGGATTATTTGGGCAATTATCCTCATCTTCATTGTTATCTGTACAATGTTTCGGCCGATATACCCAACGCCCTTTTTTCAGGTATATCTTGTCGGACTCGGGAACCTTCTTTTCGAACTCGTGTACAATTGAACATATAGCCTAGTGGATAAATAAGTTAGGTTAAGACAGTTCTAAGTGACAATTATCTCTAGACTGCAGGTTCAATCCTGTTCGGGGGCAAATTTTCTTACACGGTTTTTGTTTTCGTTTTTTCCCTTCATATTGAACCCAGTTTAGCAAAAAATATACAAGGTGATTGAAAAGTAACTCCTTATCTTAAACTATTTATAATTGTTTTATATGCAGTTATATTTTTCTCAATTCTTTAATATATGTTCCTTAATATACAGGCTGATTGAAAAGTAACTCCCTTTCTTAAACTATGTATAATTATTTTGTATACAGTTATATTTTTCTCAATTCTTTAATGTATGTTCTTTAATATACAGGGTGATTGAAAAGTAACTCCCTATTTTAAACTATTTATAATTATTTTGTATAAAGTTATATTTTTCTCAATTCTTTAATGTATGTTCCTTAACATATAGGGTGATTGAAAAATAACTCCCTATTTTAAACTATTTATAATTATTTTTATATGCAGTTACATTTTTTTACATTCTTTAATGTATGTTCCTTAATATACAGGTTGATTGAAAAGTAACTCCCTATTTTAAACTATTTATAATTATTTTGTATAAAGTTATATTTTTCTCAATTCTTTAATGTATGTTCCTTAATATACAGGTTGATTGAAAAGTAACTCCCTATTTTAAACTATTTATAATTATTTTTATACAGTTATAAACCATTGCTGCATAAAAATGCCCGGTTTTCTTACACGAATTTTTTTTCTCGGAATTTTTGAGATGAGGCTTGATAATTAGTATTATTTGGATTATTCGGACTATTGTCCTCATCTTTATTGTTATCTACACTATTTCTCTGAATTTTTTAGATGAGGCTTGATAATTTGTATTATTTGGATTATTCGGACTATTATCCTCATCTTCATTGTTATCTGTACAACGTTTCGGCCGATATACCCTCCGCCCTTTTTAAGATATATCTTGTCGGACTTGGGAACCTTCTTTCCGGACTCAGGAACCCTCTTTTCGAACTCGGGTACAATTGGACACATAGCCTAGTGGATAAATAAGTTAGGTTAAGATAGTTCTAAGTGACATTTATCTCTAGACTGCAGATTCATTCCTCTTCAGGGGCAAATTTTCTTACACGAATTTTGTTTTCGTTTTTTCCCTTCATATTGAACCCAATTTCGCAAAAAATATACAAAGTGATTGAAAAGTAACTCCTTATCTTAAACTATTTATAATCATTTTGTTTAGAATTATAAACAATTGATGTATAAATACGAATTTGATTTTTCGGTTTTTTCTTCATATTGAACCAAATTTAGCAAAAATTATACAGGTTGATTAAAAATAGTTGCCGTTATAACATGTGGCCTACCTTTTTGATTCTGTTATAGTATGTGACCTACCTTTATAATAAGTAATAATAATATAACAAATAATTATCGAAATGAGTGAAAAAAATCTCCAAAAATGATTTTTTTTAGTTTTCATTTTCATTTTATTTTCCGATTTTCGGTACTTATTTATTACCCGAGCAGATTCTTTAAAATAAGAAAAATCTTCTATTCACACTTCGGTCTTTTGTCTTTTTATTTATGCAGAAAAAGTATCAATCACATATATATCACACCGATATTTTACGCCGCCAAAACAGGGGGGGGGGGCAAAGTTAAGTGACCTGAAAAAAATCAGAAAGTTTTGAAATAAAATAATTAATGCATTATAAAATTCCTTCATTGATAAATCAACACTGAAGATTTTATTAAAATCGGATAATTCCCTGATCTTGGTTAATTTTTTTTCAAATGGCGGTGGGGTCAAAATTAACTTTCTCGTCCTTTGGTCAATCTGTCTGAGTTCTTCTTTTGTCCATTTTAAGAATGGTCCTGAGTATCTTATAATGGGGACAGCCCAGGTATTGATTCTTTTGATCAGATTTCTGCTGTTAAGTTTGGTATCTAGAAGTTTTCTAGTTCTCCTGAGATATTCTTTTTTAACTTTTCCTTTTATTTCTGTTTGCATGATATTGTCTGCTTCTAAAATTCCTAAGTATTTGTAGCTTCCATTTTCTTCAAGTGATTTTATAGTGTCCTGATTTGGCAGTTGTATTCCATCTATTAGTTTTCTTTCACCCCGTTTTATTACTAGCATAGCACATTTTTCAATTCCAAATTCCATTCCTATATCTTGGCTATATATTCCAATAGTTTATACTAGGCTCTCCAGTTCTTTTTCATTTTTTGCAAAATTTTTTATGTCATCCATGTACATAAGGTGGTTTATCTTTTCTTGTGAGTTAGTGAATTTGTATCCCCCTGTACATTTTTTAAGTATATGATTGAGCGGCATCATTGCTATAATAAAGAGTAGTGGTGATAATGAATCTCCTTGGAAGATACAGCTTTGGATTTTTACTTCTGCCAGGGATTGTTTTCCAGCTTTTAATTGAACTCGCCAGTTTTCCATGGCTTTTTTAATGAAGTTTATGATGTTGTTGGAAATTTTGTACATTTTTAGACATTCTAAAATACAAGTATGTGGGACCATGGCATGAGCTTTTCTGAAATCAATTCAGGCCATTGCAATATTTTTCCGTCTATTTTTTACTTCTCTAAGAATATATTGGTCTATATAAAGTAAATCATGGGTTCCCCTTTTTCCCTTGCGGCATCCTTTCTGTTCTTCTGGAAGAAGTTTCAGCCAATTGAGTGAAAAGTATATTTCTTCTTTTATAACAATAGTCAAAATTTTCCACATCATGGGTAGACAAGTTATTGGTCTATAATTGCTAGGGACGTTTCCCTTTTGTGGGTCTTTCTGGATTAGCGTAGTTATCCCTTTTGTCATTCATTCGGGTACTTCCGTTTCTTGTAGGCATCTGTTCAGTTGCTGGGCCATTTTTTGTGGATAGATAATAATAATATTATTATTGGATAGATAATAATGATAATATTAATGTGGATAGATAATTATTATTTCGACCTGAATTTCTATCGGGATTAAATGTCTTGGACCTCTAACATCTTTCTGCCAAAAAAGTTCGGATTGAGTCGAGTGATTGAAAATTATCGAAAAGTTCACATCAATTATGGAATTTTATCACGTTTTATTGATCACGTCATCATTTCTTGTCAAACGATTTGATTTTCTTTCTTTTTTTCTTTTAATCGAACATTAGCGAATCATTTTATGGCAATTTATACAAATAATTCCATTGTGAATAAAGATGAAAAAAAATGGTGGAAAAGTTTGAACAAAAAGAGCGGGAATATCCGAGTGAACAACCCTTTTAAAAAATGGCGACTCAGGTCGATATTGTATCTTCTTCTTCTTCTTCTTCTTCTTCTTCTTCTTCTTCTTCTTCTTCTTCTTCTTCTTCTTCTTCTTCTTCTTTTCTTCTTCTTCTTCTTCTTTCTTCTTCTTTCTTCTTCTTCTTCTTCTTCTTCTTCTTCTTCTTCTTCTTCTTCTTCTTCTTCTTTTCTTCTTCTTCTTCTTCTTCTTCTTCTTCTTCTTCTTCTTCTTCTTCTTCTTCTTCTTCTTCTTCTTCTTCTTCTTCTTCTTCATGAAAACCGCTAAATAATAAAAGAAGAAAAAGAACAAACAATCTATTTCTGCCTGAAAATTTCTGAATTGACGACACAATTTAAATCAAACCAACCCGTAGAAATTCTGAGTTATTTGTGAATTTCAAATTGTTATGATTCGTGCGGCCATTTTAGGGTGGGAGGTGAAAGCAGTTTTACAGCAGAGATCCCTTATGATATAAAAGTTGATCCTTTCTTGAAGTAGAAAAATGTAGTATCATTTTTAATCCTTGTCCGCTGACACGTCCTGGGTTATATCAGTGTTTATCCTGTGTTTGAAGTAGAATGTTCTATATTCATCAGAGTTTATCCTGTGCCCCCAGGAGTAATTTATGTCATATATTATCAACGCCTTTAAATATTAAATTAACAACATGTTTGGACATTTTTGATACAGTCACCGCTGTTTTGGAACGGTTGATAAATACAAGTTGTTGTTGCCAAGCGCATTCTTTACCGGCACTAAATTCCAATATGTTATATAGCGGCTCCTTCAAACTCATGCTGCTAAATCGTGTATCTGCATACGTAGCGGGTATCGTCACTAACCCTAGACGATATATGTAGTAGTCAGCTACTACCAACTACTGGACTTCAATAAACAACAGATACGTATGTACAAACAGAGGACCCTTCTTTATTTTCTTTGGTGTGTGGGTGGTGATGGCGCAGAGCTTACAATGGGTGCCCAAGGGTTGACGATGACTACTACTACCGTTGGGATGACTGGCGATGTTGGGTAAAGGGGTGGCTGGTGGCGTCTCATCCCCGTTGGCCGCGACGGATCGTGTCGACGGTCACTCACTGTTCGCCGTCCGCTCTCTCCTGTCTGACTCTCTCACTGATGACTCGACTCTCTGGCTTTTGTATTGACGACACACCTACGCATCTTTATCTTTTGATCTGATAACGGACCTTTGTTATATATTTCTTTATCTTCTCTCTGTTTCCTTGACCGGAAAGCCTCGCTTCCGTTATTTAACTTCTTTGTTCGCTTTTACCGGGAAAAAAGTCCTCTGTCATTTTTTTCGTCTTTTCTTTGTTTAATTTAACCAGAAATTCCTATTTTCGTTTGTACAATATACAACATTGTGATCTTCAGCACACCTTATACCAGAAAACAACCAACAAAAATCCTGCAATGTGTCTTATATATCACTAGAAAATAAAGGTTTACATAAAATATGGTGTGGTTAAATTGCATACTGGTTTTAACAAAACCGGGTTTAATAAATAATTACCTGGTGTCTCTAATATTATTGCTTCATTCTCCAACATCACAGTACCCTCAGGAATTGCGTGACTTAATCAATGAGTACTTAATTTGTTGCCAATAGAATAAATCTTATTTATTGACAATGTCTCTATGAAAACCTGGTTAGATTTGCCTCAAAACAGCCCATGTTATTAGTGCATTTAAAATCCTGCAATATGTCTTATATATCACTAAGAAATAAAGCCTTACACAATATATGGTCAGGTTAATTAGCATACTTGTTTTAACAAACCGGGTTTATTAAATATCACTAGAAAATAAAGGTTTACATAATATATGGTGTGGTTAATTTGCATACTGGTTTTAACAAAACCGGGTTTATTAAATAATTACTTAGTGTTATTGATCTCTAGTATTATTGTCTTATTCTCCAATGTATTAAAATCTATCTTATGAATGATTTCATATTGAAACCAAATAAAATATAATTAAAATGAGTGGAATGTTTTTATATGCGTTCTTATTTATTTCTGTTAGTCTTTCTAATTGAATATATTTCATTACATTAGAACTTAAATACTTTCGCCCGGAGGGGGATATTCTTGATTGCCGAATCCCAAAACAACTATTTTACGGGGAAATCTCAACTGGCAAACGTCGTCAGTGCAAACCCAAATTAAAGTTTAAGGAGTGCCTCAAGGAAACTCTAAAGAACACTGCTATTTCCGTGGAGGACTGGGAGAATCTAGCTTGTAATAGACCTGGCTGGAGAGCCACCATCTACCTGTCTGTGGAAGAATTTGAGTCCAACCGAATTAAACACCAAAATTTGAAATGGGCTATTAGAAAGGGCAATTTCCAGCCCAGCAACATTCAAAGTGGAGAAGTTCCAACATGTAGTTTATGCGGAAGTGTATGTCTCTCCACGACTGGCCTGATGAGTCATCTGAGAAAACACAAGGATACAGTGTCAAATGTTACTGGCACCTAACTATGATTATATTTTTTTTAATTAAAAAATTGAAAAAAACCAAAACAGGAAATGGTCTTACTCGAACACGAGTTGACAGCCATTAATATCATTATTATTTACCAACCCCTCTGCGCGGGTAAGATGTGACAAAAGCTTTTTTTGTAGAAAGGAATTATATAATGAAGCAAATTTAGAAAGAAATTGTCAACTGGTGGATTTTGCAGTTCCAGCAGATCACAGGGTGAAGCCGAATGAAAAAGAAAAAATGGATAAATACCTGGACCTTGCCAGAGAACTGAAAAAGTTATGGATTATGAAAGTCAAAGTTATACTAATTGTAGTTGGTGCACTAGGAACGGTCCCAAAAAGATTGGAAAAAAGTTTGGAAAATCTGGAAATTAGAGGGAGAATGAACCATCAGAACACTGCACTGCTGCAATCTGCCAGAATACTCAGAAGAGTCCTGGAGACCTGAGAAGACTTGTTGCCACTCAGAATCCAGTGAAAGACCATCAGCTAACGCTGATGTGAAAAACTCAAAAGCAGTGAATAATAATAATAATATAATAATAATAATAATAATAATAATAATAATAATGATGATGATGATGATGATGATGATGATGATGAAAAAAGTGTTTATCGTAGACATTTTGAATTGTAATAGTTAAATCTTCGTCTCGAAGCAGACTTCAAAGACGAACATAAATAATAATTAAACTCTTCCATAATTCCAATCAAAATGATCTTTGTTTGAATAAAATGAAGTGAAATGAATAAAAAAAAAAAACTTAATATGGCTTCTCGTATTTGATTGTGTGGGAAGTGAATTTACTGAGATGCCTCAGTAATTCTGCAAGTGGATAATGGGGAAAAAAGAATTTATTTTAAACAACTTTTCTTATCATAATGTTTTCTTTGTCAATGTACGTCATCCAACGGTTATAGATTAATCATATATTGATATATAATATATATATATATATATATATATATATATATATATATATATGTGTATAAACTTTGTTCTTGTGAACCTTGTTTTTTTGTATTATGACACATGGAAAAAACAGTACAAAAACAACAAAAAAAAAACAAAAAAAACAGTTTCAATATCTAGCTGTTGTTCTGTCCCTGGTTCGATTAATTCCGATATTTCGGGTCAACCGTCACGTTTTGTCAAGGTATAAAGACTGTGTGGAGAAAAGTGAAATCCAGAATGTGTGAGAAAAAAATTGATGTGAAAGGATTTGGCGTTGTTTAGACGTTAATTTTCTTTCGAAATTGTGTGACGTAACTCACCCGAAATCGATCATGGTAATCGTGCGAAATTCAACATGACTTTGATCGTGAAAGTCATGCACAACTTGATATACATATATATATATATATATATATATATATATATATACAAAATAAAAAAACATTGTCCGGGCGATGTAAAAATAGACTTTTGAAACATATTGCCTGAGGGGTGGGAGTAAAAAATTCAATGTCAGCGAGTTTGTACCCTAAGTAAGTAAAATCATCAAATTCATTAAAGGATTAAAAAATAAAACAATTTGAAATGTAAACTTTAAATATGTATCAAAATAAAACAAACTATATATAGATATATAATACCAGTCATGTATTTATTAAAACTTGTTTTAAAAAATAATGAGGACTGTCTAATGTTGCATGTTTTGAGTGTATTTATTCTATGTTATGACAATTTTGGGTAATGTGACAAACAAAAACCGGAAGCGAATCTCCATTATTAATAGAATATATATATATATATATATATATATATATATATAATATTATAATAACAATAATATTAGTTACAGTAGTAGAGAAAAAGAGTTAAGGGTCTACCATGGTTTCAATCCAAATGATTTCATCATGTCCCTACTCTACGCTTAACTAAATAAAAAAAGGAAAATTGTCGGGGGGCCTAAAGTCGGTATCAGCCAGACAGCGAGGGAGTATATCCACTCTTCCCTAACGCTAGACAAGGAGATTGTTTTTTCAGCGTCTGGGACGAAGCGCCACTCCTACCATCAGCTCTTCACCTTACCGCACATATCCCTATGCTACTCATACGCTGAGTTGGCGAGGACCGGTATTGAAGCAGGAACCTTGAGGTTCTAAGTCGAAGTCGATGTAATTCCTTAATTAAACTCTTTAAATAAGGAATTACATCGACTTAGTTAATTAAGCATAGGTTAGCGTCATGATGAAATCATTTAGATTGAAACCCTGGTAGACCTTTACCTTTTTTTCTTCACTATTAATTATTATTATTATTATTATTTTTATTGCTCCATTTTAAAAAAATATATTGAGCACTTTTGAATAATTTATTGATGCCACTGCAACGGAAAGGTTAAAGCGGCAATTGGATACTATATATAATATATTATATATATATATATATATATATATATATATATATGTGTGTGTGTGTGTGTCAGACGACATTATCTGGAGTCAACTCTCAAAGATAAGTAACTTATTTTTATTTCAAATAATAAATATTGAATTAATTCTATTGCCAAATTGTGTGTAAATTTCTGTCGTAACCATTTTCGTTTCACAGGAACCTTGAAAAGAAAAAAGAATTAAATGTGATAAAAATAAAATCACCTTTTCAATAGAAAATGGAACATGTGGACTTATACTAAGTTAAAACTTAACTTAAAAAAATTTTTTTAACGGTATGGTGGACCCGTAGATCTCGTCAGATCATCTACCTGCGTTCCCCAAAGTCTTTCAGTCATCTTGTCTCGCCTTGTCACTGATACTTGACTTTGGGGAAGGAGAGCATGCGGTGCGTGTCGCACAAGCGCACAACATGTAAAATAAAAACCGTGCAGATATTTCTACAGTGACAAAAGTGACAGGAATTGTGAGTTGTGCAGGCCTGATGTGCCAGAAGCACGCAGATGTGAATCTACATACGGCGTGACTCGTAACCTACTTAACGTCACCACCCTGCTGATCGAACAGCAACATTTCTCTGCGAGGTTGTGGGTGAATGAAGAATCTAGAAAAGGTGACCTAAACAAATGCCTGTTCACCTGCCAAGCTGGCCAGAAATTAGTGTCTCGACTGATGTCCACATTAGCTGAACTGAAGACAAGAAAATACAACACAAAACAAGGCAAAGAATAGCGACCTGGAATGTCTGGACACTTCCTGATCATGGGAACCTGGGAAACACCAAACTACGTACTGATATCTTGACAGGGGAGCATCTCGATATGGGGCCGACATCGATGCCCTTGCGGAAATCAATTTCAGCGATAAGGACCTATTGACAGAAAGGGGCAGGCTGGATAAACATCCTCATGGAAAGACAGGCCGATGGTAGCTGTAAGAACTTTGAGTTAAGGTGGCTCGAGCCCTCCCTCCCGAAGCGACATATGACACACCATGGAAACATTTCCCATATTGAAGTTTGACCTGTGTGACAGGGCCTGTATGTCAAGTGTGTCATGTGTGACAGGGTACATAAAACAAGGTGGATCCGTGGGCCATCTGCGTGCTCACAACTACTCACAACTAAAATACTTGTAGAAATGGCCTTATTCTGTAAAGAAGCGGCAATCACCATATATATTATCATTATTATAATAATCATTATAGTGTATATATAAATAACCTACTCCAGTTTCACCATAAGGATCTTCAGGGTTAAATCCACTGAATTAATCAAGATATTGATTAATTACAGTTAATTGCGGGATTTCATGCTGTAGTATATATTGATAATCAGAACATGAACTCTCGCAATTAGCGGTAATTAATCAATATCTCGAGTAGGTTATTTCTGTACACACTATAATAATAAATCCGCTCTACTTACGTATTGAGCACTTTATATTTCATATAACGCTGACTTATCCGAGTAACGCTTATACCAACCAAATATTGAGACCAACCCAATATTTTTACCGCTAAGTCATTCCCTATATATATATATATATATATATATAATATATATGTGTGTGTGTTGTGTGTGTGTGTGTGTGTGTGTATGTACCACCACCTCCGCACGTGTAGGATGTGACATGGTCAATTATAATTTACCCAAAGAATATTAAGTGGATGAATGTATCTATTTTTAAATATCTCTAAAGCTGCTCCTGCTGCTTCTTCGAATCTAAAATCCAATGTCTCATTTATTTTTACACTTTTGTTGCCAGTTCATTTATAAACACAACTTTGTATTTTTGATTTGCAATTCAATAAAATCTCGCACGTCACAGATTCCATTTTTTTAATTAGAACACGAAGCTGAGAAAAAATCTCAAAAGCAAGCTGAGAATTATGGATGTCCCTAACAGCAAAAATCCACTCATTTATTACGTCACAATATATTGGCATTTCAGTCTCGGAAGACTATAATGTAGTTTTTGTGCCCCTGAAGTTACAGCGCCTCCTGTGACTGTAAAGTCCAATGTTTGAAAAACATTCTCGACCACAGATGTCGCATGTGAAGGCTGTCCCTGAAGATGTTGATGTGCCGGTGCTTTGTTGCCGCTGCTTTCTTCTAGACCTCTTAACTTCATGGTGTTGCATCAGAGTGACTTCTGACATGAACAGTCCTCTATGGATATTCTGCTGCCACAGAGGGCGGCCCTGAGCCAAATTTTCCCAGCTTGAAAATATGAAGCCGGAGATTTACGGAAGTGTTTGGATGTATTAAATCCTTTTTTTCCCTGTTTTTTTTTTTAAATATTTCGTGAAGATCTCCATATTTCCAGGAATTATTGTTTCACAACATTTTTCCTGAGTTGGATGTTTATTTTTCTTATGGTATCCCATTAGTGCAGTTTGTTGGTTGGGTGGTTGGATTTTACGGCATGTCAACCCATTGGGTTATTTTATGTCAAAAACATTTTTGTTTTATTCGTTCATAAAGAGTACTTAATTTTTTTTAAATTCATTTTTTTCTATTTAACCCATAGATGGGACCCTAACTGGTACTACCACTCTGGGTAAGAGTGGACCTGAGAGTAATTGTGATCAAGGTATACTCCACATTTCCCAGAGTTCCAAAACTGGGCTGGCTGGTTGGTTGGTTGGTTGGTTGGATTTTACGGCATGGCGACCTATTGGGTTATTTTATGCTGAAGACGTTTTTGTTTTATTAATTCTTGATCGTTACTCAATTTGTTTTAAACAATTTTTGAAAAGAGATTTATAGTTTGCTTGAAGCATTGTGTTTATATTGGTTTGGTGGTTGGTTTTGAAGGCTATCACAATGCAAGTGTAAAGAAAAATGACGTAACTAGGATGTTGTTTGTTTACCTTTGATTTATTCTTAATATTTCGAGATAAAGATCCCTACGTCAGAGGATTTCTGAAGGTCTGGAGCTGTTAGCTTGCTGCTAGGTTCTATCCATTATGCCTGTCTTCCTTGAAATTCTCTGCGCGCGTGTGTGTAAGTCTGTGTGTGTGTGTGTGTGTGTGTGTGTGTGTGTGTGTGTGTGTGTGTCTGACCCACAATGTCTTAGTATCATTCCAGGTTTGGCCTACCCTTAGTAATTAGTTTATTTGTGCGTTTTGTGTGCGTGTGTTCTCTAGGCGCAGCTTTTTTTTAATTTCCAACATTTGTTAGCTTCTGTTAACTTAGTCGGTGTGTGTGTGTGTGTGTGTGTGTGTGTGTGTGTGTTCTCCAGGGCAGGTTATTTTTTTCTATTTAAGCCATAGATGGGACCCTAACGAGTACAACCACTTTGCATTGATACAGTAATCCCTAACTAATTTGGTTGGTTAGTTGGTTGGTTGGATTTTACGTAAATAGGTAAAGAGTCAGATAGGTGATGTGTGAGTGTGTGATATATATATATATATATATATTTATGAACCCCTCCGCATGAGCTGGATGTGATACAAGGTCAATTTTTTAAGCGGTGTTCAACAGGTTTTGAATTCAGAGTTTTCCTTCTCCTAGACCGGTTGCCTAACCAAGGTTATCCATAACTGGAGGGAGAGTAGGATTCATACCTTTCCCAAGGGTATTAGCGCTAAGGGAAATGCAATTACCACACCCAGGATTTGAACTCGGGCCGACGAGTCCATTTCCCATTACACCACGCGCTGATATATACATAAAGACGTTATATGAATAGAATGAGTTCTGAGGTGAACTTTGAAATATCCCATAATTCAAGTAAAAATTACCAAGAAAATTTGCTGCATCCACGGGGATTATTTGGTAGGTAAAGAGTCAACTTTTTGTCCACCAAGTTTTCCCCATGGTTCTAGCAAACTTTAAGCCGCTCACGGTGATTCTCCCACCACTAGTAAAGTCCAAAAATTGACGGTTCGTTCATTATAATTGAGCAAAATGATTTATGTTACAATAATAATAAGACTTTATTTTAATAGAATGAGTTCTGAGTTGAATAGATAATGAACTTTGAAATATCCAATTATACAGGTAAAAATACCAAGAAAATTTGGTACAGTCGTGGGAGAAACATGGTAAGCAAAGAGTTAAGCCACTCACAGCGACTCTCGCACCACTGCGATCCTACCGTAAACAAAATATAAAAACTAGTACTCAGTTCATTATAATTAAGCAGAACGACTCAGCTTGCAATAATAATAGGACTTTATTTGAATAGAATGAATTCTGAGGTGAATAGATAGTGAACTTTGAAATATCCCATTATACAGGTAAAAAATACCAAGAAAATTTGGTACAGCCATGTGGGAAATTTGGTAGTCAAAGAGTTAACACTTTGTCTACTTTAAACCGTTCATGGTGGCTCTCCCACCATATCTAAGCTAAGTATAATAACAGATAGTTCATTTTAATTGAGCAATATGACGTAGATTACTATAATAATAGAATTTATTTAAATAGAATGAGCGTGGGTGCCTATTGGTGACTTGATCCCTTTATTTGAATAGAATAAGTTCTGAAATAAACCATTTTACAGAAAAAAAATAGCAAGAAATTTTGGTACAGCCGTTGGGGAGGGAATTTGGCGGGCAAAGAGTTAAAATGCAATATCCTCGCGAGCACGAAACAGGTAAAGAGTCAGGTAGAAGATGCGAGGGAGAGAGAGAGAGAGGAAGGGGGAAAGAGATGGAGAGAGACGGAGAGAGAGGAAGAGAGAGACGGAGAGAGAGGAGAGAGAGAGGGGAGAGAGGGGAGATAGGAGGATATGGAGAGAGTGGTAGGGAAAGGGGGAGACAGGGAGAGAGAGAGGGGAGAATGGGTGAGAGAGGGAGAGAGAGAGGGGTTACATTCCATTATCTGTACACATTTTAACAATGTTTTCAGTTGATTGACATAACGCGGTAAAAAACTTGACGTGTGTTCTCCAATGAAGACGAAAAGGTTGAACCGGAAGTCAGAGAGAGAGAGGAGAGAGAGAGAGAGAGAGAGAGAGAGAGAGAGAGAGAGAGAGGGGGGGGAATTTTGAGAGGGAATAGGCGAAAGAGAGAGAATGAGAGAGAGAGCGAGGGGTGCAGAGGAGAAAGAGAGGAGAGAAATAGAAGGATACGGAGAGAGGGGTAGGTAGAGAGTAGAGACAAGGAGAGAGAGAGGGGTTGAACTGGAAGTCAGAGAGAGAAATGGATAGAGGAAAGAGGCGAGAGAGAGAGGAGAGAGAGAGAGAGAGGAGGGGAGATATGAGGATATGGAGAAAGTGGTAGGGAAAGGGGAGAGACAGGAAGAGACACAGAGAGAGAGAGAGAGAGAGAGAGAGAGAGAGAGAGAAAAGAGAGTGATGCAGGTTGAACCGGAAGTCAAAGAGAGGAAAGAAGAGAGAGAGAGAGGAAATAAGCGAAACAGGAAGGTCGCTGCAAAAATGAACAAAAAAAAAAGAATTCCCGCCAAGTGAATTAAATAAGATAATTTGGACTTTTCAATTGGAAGGGAAGAGTTTTGTAATTTAATTGTTACAAAAATTTTATAAAATAATTTGAATGTTTTCTTCTTGTAACGAAAATCTATTGAATAAGGGAAACCCGTAATTTAATTGTTGCGAAAATTCTATGAAATAATTTCGATGTTAATAATATGGTCAGGTGAAATATGTAAATGAGTAAATAAAAAGTAGGTCAAAGGCGAAAAAGTAGGACACGACTATCATCATCATCATCATCATCATCATCATCATCATCATTATTATTATTATTATTATTATTATTATTATTATTTCACTCCATTCGAGTTTTTCACATCTACAGAAGCCGGTGGTTCACTTGAGGCTGAGTGACAGCAAGTCTCCTCAGGTCTCCAGGACTCTTCTGACTATTCCAGCCGATCTCAATAATGCTGTAGTCTGGATGGTCTCGATCCTTCCTCTGATTTCCAATTCATCCAGACTCTTTTCCAACCGCTTGGGGATTGTTCCAAGTGTCCCAATTACAATTGGTACGACCTTCACAGTTTTCTGAGTTCTCTGGCAAGGTTCAAGAATTTGTCGAACTTTTTGCTCTCTTTCATTTCCACTCTGTCATCGACCGGGACGGCAAAATCCACGAGATGACAAGTCTTCCTCTTCTTGTCAATTAAAACAAGATCTGGTCTCCTGGCCGGGATTAGGTGATCCGTCTGTACCTCAAAGTCCCAGAGAATTTTGTATGTCTCATTCTCCAGGACAGATTCAGGTTTGTGCATATACCATTTAGTTGAATGGTGAAAATTGAATTTCTTGCACCGTTCCCAGTGAATCAGCTTTCCCACCCAATCGTGTCTAGTCTTGTACTCTCTTTGTGCGAGTTTACTGCATTCGCTTATTATGTGATTGACATTCTACATTTGCTATTCTGTTGTGTCTTATTATTATTATTATTGTTGTTCACTCCTTTTGAGTTTTTCACATCAGCGTTAGCTGATGGCCTTTCACGGGAGTCTGAGTGGCAAAAGGTCTCCTCGGGTCTCCAGGACTCTTCTGAGTATTCTGGCAGATTGCAGCAGTGCAGTATTCTGGATGGTTCTTGATTCTACCTCTGATTTCCAGATTTTCCAAACTTTTTTCCAATCTTTTTTGGACTGTTCCAAGTGCACCAACTACAATTGGTATCACTTTCACTTCCATATTCCATAACTTTTTCAGTTCTCTGGCAAGGTCCAGGTATTTGTCCATTTTTTCGTTTTCCTTCGGCTTCACCCTGTGATCTGCTGACACTGCAAAATCCACCAGTTGACAAGTTCTTTCTTTTTTGTTTATCAGCACTAGGTCTGGTCTTCTTGCTGGGATATGGTGATCAGTTTTTATCTCAAAGTCCCAGAGAATTTTATGCGTTTCGTTCTCAAGAACAGATTCTGGTTTATGCATATACCATTTTGTTGTATGGTCAAAATTTAATTTTTTGCATAATTCCCAGTGGATCATCTTCCCAACCCAGTCGTGTCTAGTTTTGTACTCCCGTTGTGCTAGTTTGCTACATTCGCAGAGTAAATGATTTACAGTCTCATCTCTATCACCGCATAGAAAACATTTACTATTTTGTTGGGTCTTATCAATTTTTGCTTTGGTATAGTTTGTCTTTATGGCATTATTTTGTGCAGCAATTATTAGGGATTCAGTTTCTCTTTTGATGTTTCCTTTTCTTTTAGCACCATTGGGGATCATGTTGTATTGATTAAGTATTAAGGTATTGATTAAGTTCATGTCTATATTCTATGGTATAATTTTGTTTCCTTCAAAAAAGAGAGAATATCCTCCATGTTGACATTGTTGCATAGCCCTCGACTCGGGCCACAAAATCGTACATGTTATATACAGTTGCTGGTATATTGCATAATGAAATCACAAGGCATGCTGTATCATTTTTAAAAGGTACGCTTTATTTGCTTCTGCTTCTAACTCGGTGATGCGTGTACACGGCATGGAACTTGACGTTGGCGGCTACTAAAATGAGGAAGTCAAGATGAGACTACAAAAACTGCTATCGGCCACACGTGGGGCCCTGTTGAATGGTACGATAAGTAACGGGTACTCCCCTCCCCCAGGGGAGGGGGTAGCGGGTCAACTCTCTCTCTCGCGACTGCTGTTTGAAAAGCGCTGTCCTCAACTGACTGGCTCTCGCCACTCTTGACTGATCTGCTGTCCAACTGCCCTTCTGTTTTGACTCTACCTTTAAGTATGTATAATCCGCCCACACATCTCTTTGTTCGGTTGACCGGAAGTCCTTTCTCTTTGTTCAAATTCCCGTTTGTTACACTTCTTTTGTTATACTAAGATTTCTGTCTAGTGCTATCTATTGTTTCTTTTGTTCAATTTCTTCTTGTCTTTTCGTACTTCCCGCGCAAAACAAATGCGACTATCACCAAACCATAACAACATTTTCAAATAGATTGAATATTGTTTGTTTTAAAATAACGGTTTCTGATGTGAGCAAAAACTTTCATTCCATGTATAAGTGTTTAAAAGTCAAAGGTGTTTGACATATTCCACATTGTGGTTGTTGTTCTTATTTGAGTATATATTGAGTATATTACCAACCCCTCCGCACGAGCAGGATGTGACACAAGGTCAATTTCTTAAGCGGAATTCAACAGGTTTGAATTCAGAGTTTTCCTTCTCCTAGACCGGTTGCCTAACCAATGTTAAAGAGCCCAGTCTGCCCTACTATTTATCCATAGCTGGAGGGTGAGTATGATTCATACCTTTCCGAAGGGTATTAGCGCTAAGTGAAATGCAATTACCACATCCAGGATTTGAACTCGGGACGACGAGTCCATTTCCCATGACTTTAACCATTACACCACGCTCTTCTTATTTGAGTATATAGCAGTGTGTTAGTCTTGTGTGATTAATGTGTAATCGGGACACAATGATCCGGGTATTCGTCGATCTTTTCGTTTTCTGTCATCTTCACCATATGATCTGCTGGGATTGAAAAATCTTGACAAGTTCTTCTTTTTATTAATCAATATTAGGTCTGGTCTTCTGGCTGGAATGGGGTTATCTGGCTTTATCTAAAAGTTCCAGAGATTTTATTATTATTATTATTATTATTATTATTATTATTATTATTATTATTATTATTATTGAAGAAAAAGAAGAAAGAAAGAAACATCAAAAATTAATTGAGAGATAACTACAGATTTGAATCAAGTGTCCCCAAAAGGTATTGATCCTTTTAGCGAAGAAGAGAGAGAGAGAGAGAGAGAGAGAGAGAGAGAGAGAGAGAGAGAGAGAGAGAGAGAGTATTGTATCAGCTAGCCACATCACAACGTGAAAGGTTGTTTGAGTTAAATTATAAATTCTCTTTTGCTTGACTATTGATCTCAAACTTGATAGCCACGTTTATATATAGTAGAGCGCCCAAGTTCGACACCGGCCCTCGTCAAACTCGGCGGATGAGTAACACTGGAGTCTGTGCGTTAAAACGAGGAACTGGTGGTAGGTGCGGCGCTCCACTTTAGACGCAAAAACAATCTCCTCGCTCCTTGGCTGATACTGACTTTAGGCCACCCCGACGACTACATTTACGTTTTTATACACTTATACGAGGACAATCCTTGAGTAAAAGTCTGCAAAATATTTAGAAATCACAGAAACGTTCGAATTTTTAATAAATAATACTAAGAACTATATCTATTTTACATGAAATGGGGGTAATCTGAACATTAGTTACATAAATTCCTACCATAAAATTGTGCTTGCGCATTATTTGAAATGAACTTAATTGTTATTAAGAAAACATTTATGATATTTTCCCTCCCTGTCGGCTGGAGCCTTAGAATGCATCGACTGCACCTCTGTAGAGGGGTAAGATTCCCCCAATGCGGCTACCTGATGGCCGTGAGTGGCGACCCGTGATGCTTAAGGATAGAACCCAGGTGGTTGAGCAGTCCATGACCCCCTCCGATCAATCGTCAAGCCCTAGCACCTATATGATTTTCCCAACCCTATTGCCCTTATGGTAACCCCCAATCCCTTTTTATCATATGGGTACTAGAAGGCAGTGGCTGAGGGTCTTCATATCCTGGGAATGACGTTAAACTCTATCTGATGGTGATGTTCCAGTTTTGGAGGTTTGGGGAATGTGGAGCACCGCTTCATCACCATTGCTCCCTGGTCCACTCTGACTCGGAGTGGTGGTACCTGTTAGGGCCCCATCTATGGGTTAAATAGGAAACATGAGTTTATCAAAAATTGAGCATCTATTAAGAATGAATTTATTTCAAAACTTTATCGTTAGGGTTAGGGTTTAGGGTTAGTTTATTGACAAAATAAATAAATTGGGTTCTGTTTTTTCTGGGTCACCCTGTAATATTATGTTACTCAACTAGGAAATAACCTTTTAGAAGTTTTATGTTTTTTTTCTTTTGTTTGTAATTTTAAAATGTTGCAATAAAAAAATGACTGATAGCGTCAGAAAGGAATTTATGTAACTAATGTTCAGATTACCGAAACGGAACTATTTGTTGACTTTTACCGCGGAGAATTGTAGGTGTACCAGTTGGCCTAGGCCCAGGCCTAAGCAACTATTTGATCCGAAATAAAAGCAGTGCCAAGCGGCATTGTTTTTCGGAGTAGATACAGAAGCGCAGATTTTAGTGGAGTGTGTGTGTGTGTGTGTGTGTGTGAGTGTGTGTGTGTGTGTGTGTGTGTATATGTGTGTGTATGTGTGTGTATGTATGTGTGTGCGTGTGTGTGTATGTGCGTGTATCTATGTGTGTGTATGTGTGTGTGCGTGTGTGCGTGTGTGTGTGTGTGTGCGTGTGTGCATGTGTGTCTGTATGTGTGTGTGTATGTATGTGTGTGTGTATGTGTGTGTAAGTGTGTGTGTGTATGTGTATGTGTGTATGTGTGTGTGCGCGTGTGTGTATGTGTGTGTGTGTGTGTGTGTGTGTGATGAGAACCAACTGATGCTGGGTATCCACACACCTACCTCACCAGACAAGCCGATGCATGCCTGATGGGGGTGCTAATTTAATCGCCAGCAACCCAATAATGAAACAGGTAGTACTAGTTTACATGGTACTAGTATCAGGTAAGAAAGGTGACCTGTCTAATCCTGACCCAACCTGACCCCAAGCTGAGTTTAACAGGTTTGAATTCACGGTTTTCTTTCTCCTAGACTGACTGCCTAACCAGGATTAAAGATCTTTGCCCTACTATTTACCCATATCTGGAGGGAAAGTTGTTGGATTCATGCCTTTCCCAAGGGTATTAGCGCTATGTGAACTGTAACTTCGAACCGATTTCAAATCCTGGATGAAGCTACTGTTCACCAGGATCACGTGATCACATGGCTAAAATTTAGGTCGTGTAAAGTCGCACAATACACGAGTATAAAGATGAATAAATAGATAAAATAATAGTTATAGACATTCTTTCAACTTTTCAGAGATCAAGCACCACCATTACCACAACAAATACAATGAAATAATATCTACTGTTTATATTGTTGTCTTGGGAATCACCTCCCCCCACACACTAAAGGGAGCCCCTACCCCCCCCCCCACAGACAGACTCTGTGAGAATTCATTCAAATCGACTGCTTTTCCCATAGGACAATACAAATAGAAAGGAGAGCATTTCTATACGAATAATAATTCAAGCGAAAATCATACAACCATAAAAGTCCCGCCATTTCTTCTTCTTCTTCTTCTTTTTCTTCTTTTTCTTCTTCTTCTTTCATTCTTCTTCTTCTTCTTCTTCTTCTTCTTCTTCTTCTTTCTTCTTTCTTGTTACATTATTTATTACATGAATATTTTGTACCCGGTCATATTCGCTTTTTATTTTTGTAAGCAATTCTTTTTCGAATCTGTTTGCTGCAGGCGTTAAAAACATACACCATCCGCCGAGGTCGACTTCAGCGATTCAAACAAAAAAAAAAACAAAAAACAGGCTACGAGAAAACCCCCATGACAGAAAATGCTGTTATTAATAAATTCAGTTTTTTATAAAATGTTGTGCCATAATAAAAAGCGAGGCGTGTGGTGTAATGGTTACCATCGTAGGAAATGGACACGGCGAGACGAGATCAAATCCTGGACGAGGTCGTTTGCATTTCACATAGCGTTAATATCATTGAGAAAGTTATGATATTTACTGGACCCGACACGGAACACTTGTATTTATAAAAATATAAAGTAAAAAGTAAGTCGACGGGGCGGCCTAATGTCGGTATCAGCCAATCAGCGAGGGAGTCTATCCCCTTTTCAATAGCGCTAGACCAAGGAGATTGTTTTAGCATCTGAGGTAGAGCGCCACACCTGCCATCAGCTCGAACTAGGAACCTTGTGGTTTCTAGCCGAACGCTCTACCGACTGAGCTAACCCGGCCCATATAGAAATATAAAATTATATTTTATTCCTCGGTTATGTGTAGACTGAGAGTTGCACACACAATTGAGCCTTCGGGAGTTCTCTGCAAGCGATCTCGAACCTGATCTCGGTCTGCCTAACCCAGATTTCCACGGGCTTTTTAGCCTGTTTTCATTGGTTATGAGCTACGCCTCCAGATTTTCTGTGCCTACACAGTGTCAAATGTTCACCTGCATTTTTAGGTGCCAAAGGTCAGTTCAATGCCATATCCTGTTTTTGTTTCCAGGCCCATGCTTGACACCCACGCACTTCCTGTGTGCAGCCCGGGCTCCAGGTGCAAACCGATTGACCAGGCAATAGATTACAATGAATCTAACTAATCTCTCTCTAACTATGGGTAAATAATAAGGTAGACTAAGGTGTAGTAGTAGTAGTTGTAGTAGTAACACTAAGATACTTTCCAGGATTTAGTAAGGGTTGACATGCCGTAAAATAAGACCAACCAACTAACCAACCAATCAACCAACCAACCTCTCTGCATTGACATCTCAACAGCCATGGTCATCTCTAAAAATCGAAGTTTGATAGTCCTTCAAGGAAAAGAAACCAAACTGACTAGACGAGGATTTCTGATTAAAAAATTAGTGAAAAAGATCGTGGGTTAACACTAAGCCTATTCTAATAGTGACCACACCAAGCGGAGTTTTAACAGGTTTGAATTTACAGTTTCACTTCTCCTAGACTGGTTACCCAACCAAGGTTAAAGAGCACAGTCTGCCCTACTATTTACTGACAGCTAGAGGCATGGTAGTTGGGTTCATACCTTTCTCAAGTGTATTAGCGCTATGTAAACTGTAGCTTCGCGTCGACGAGTCCATTTCCTACGAGTCCTACCATTAGACGACGCACCTTCAACTGATACGAGAGTTCTCTGAGTTGAATAGATCAAAAATAGGGTTTTAAAAAATATGTTTAAAGAAAATTGATTGTTTCGTGGACTGAATAAAGGGTTAGGTTCCGTGATGGCTCCCGATTACGACAAGAAGGTTTCCTATTATGACAAGAAGGTTCCCCGAGTTCGAAAAGAAAGTTCCAGAGTCCGACAATAAATACCTAAAGAAGACCGGAGTGCACATCGACCGAAACGTTGTACAGATAACAATGAAGATGAGGACAATAGTCCGAATAATCCAAATAATAATAAAGAAAATTGAGTTCGAAAAAAACAAAAAAACAAATGAATACCTAATAGGAATGAATAAAAAATTCGACTTCGGCATAAAATAACCCAACAGGGGTTGGCATGCCGTAAAATCCAATCAACAAACCATAAGAATAAGAAAACGATTTTCGTGCCTAGACTCAGCGGTCCATATTACCTTTATGTAACAATAGGGTGGGCACCTTATCTCATTAGTGAATATGGAGTCTAGGCTGAGTCGGACCATATGACCTTTAGGCACCCCTTTTTGATCTCGATTAAGAAAGGACATGTTTTTCATTTACACCGTCAATATCTGGTTGTTTGTTAGGGTTAGGTTTAGGGGTTAGGGTTAGGGGTTAGTTTTATAATTTTTAAAAAAATCTAAAAATCGTCTGTTAAAGCAACCTGATATTGACGGTTTAAATGAAAAACATGTCCTTTCTTAATCGAGATCAAAAAGGGGTGCCTAAAGGTAATATGGTCCAACTCAGCCTAGACTCCATATTCACTAATGAGATAAGGTGCCCACCCTATTGTTACATAGCCACATTGTTGGGTATATATACAAGTGTTCTTTTACTGGAGAGAGGGGAGAGATATAGACTGGTAGACAGAGAGATGCATAGATGCATAACTTACTTTCTTCTCTGGCCGTTCGTGTGATGTTTAGTTTCTTTTCTATTTCGTTGGTCTTTGATTCATTTTCTTCTCCTTGGTCTGTCTTTTTGCCAAGACATGCATCAACCAACAATACCATGTTATTCTTTTAAAGTCTTTTATTCTTAACTAAACTTCTTTCTCTAACTAAACACAGCGGGCGTGTGCAAGTGAGCCCCAGCTTAAGGCAAGGACAACCTTCTTGCCTGATGTTCAAGCTGGTACTGATCTTGTAATATTCCATGAAAAGGGCCGCCCGTGATATGAAAGGGACCATCCTTGCAGAAATATAGGGGGTTGACAATAATCTAGGCAACCACATAGATTATGCAACACTATCTCAATCTTTTAAAACTCTGTTTACAGTTTACAGCGCCACCTACCGTAGAAAAGATGCTTTTAACCGAAATTTTGTTTGAGTTTTTAAAGGTTCCATTGAGAAATCATTAAATTAGATATTTTTTCCCCGGGAATTACGTTTCCATGTTACTTAATCTTTGGCGGGAGTTTTAATTACAGGTTTTTATAGATTTTAAAAAAAAAAAATTTATTTTGTTAAACACGAATATGGTGTAAGTGATGGAATTATTGATTGAAAAACATTGATATAAAAAGCCAAATTCTTGTTGGGATTTTTTTCAGATTACTTAAAACAAATTTTAGAATTCTTTTTTGTTTTCCAAAACGTAAAATAAAAATTAAGAAAAAACTTTTGACATTGCTACGATATTTTTTAAATTTAATTTTATTTGTTTTACAAAGAAGAGATCCCATTTAGTCTGAGATTAAGCTACACATTCTTCTTCTTCTTCTTCTTCTTCTTCTGCTTCTCCTTCATTCATTCTTCTTCACGGACTTCTTCTTCTTCTTCTTCTTCTTTAATTCTTCTCCTCAATCCTTCATTCTTCTTCTTCTTTCATTTTTCTTCTTCTTCTTCTTCTTCTCCATTCACCTAGTCTTCTTCTTCTTCTTCTTCTTCTTCTTCTTCACACTTTTCCTTCTTCTTCTTCTTCTTCTTCTTCTTCTTTAATTCTTCTCCTCCATCCTTCATTCTTCTTCTTCTTCTTCTTCTTCTTCTTCTTCTTCTTCTTTTCTTCTTCTTCTTCTTCTTCTTCTTCTTCTTCTTCTTCTTCTTCTTCTTCTTCTTCTTCTTCTTTCTTTCTTTCTTTCTTTCTTCTTCTTCTTTCAACTAGTTCTACTTCTCGAATTTAGAAACTAAATCGTTTGATTACAATGAATTATCCTTGAATACTATTTCACCATCTTTGTGCGGCGGGAAGCGTCTCATTCATCATCATCATCATCGTCATCAGCAGCAGCCAAATGCAATTTTTTCTCTCTCTCCCGCTAATCTTTTGTTCGTGAGAGACAGAGCAATGCCACACATTCACTAAAAGAAGAAGAAAAAAATCAAACAGCGTTTCTCTATCGATCGGTCACTGGAAACAGAAAATGATTTTTTGTAACATGAGTGACCAATTCGATTATTTCCCCCTTGAAAAGAAACGTGCAAGAATGGAAATTCATAATCGATATGACTTGTCGTATTTCTCTCTCTCTCTCTCTCTCTCTCTCTCTCTCTCTCTCTCTCTCTCTCTCTCCCCCTCTCTCTCTCTCTCTCTCTCTCGAAACGAACCGAGGAATCGCAGCAACAGCAGCAGCAGCAGTTGCAACGCGTCAACAACATTGTCCAATATTAAAGACAAATCCTTCATGTAATAGCAATTCTTCTTCTTCTTCTTCTTCTTCTTCTTCTTCTTCTTCTTCTTCTTCTTCTTCTTTCTCAATTCTTCTCTTCTTCTTCTTCTTCTTCTTCTTCTTCTTCTTCTTCTTCTTCTTTCTTCTTCTTCTTCTTCTTCTTCTTCTTCTTCTTCTTCTTCTTCTTCTTCTTCTTCTAACCATTACCCGCACGACTATGTACCTTCATAAAACCTCCCTATGAAATATTCATAACATTAAATTCGAAATATCCAAAAATTTCTCTTCATTTTTTATTTATCCGCAACTTGAAATCGAACTTGAACTGACAAATGGGCATCAAGAAAATCGAACAATTTTCAAAATCAATTTTTCTAAACTCTCAACAATCCGAAAGGAAATAACGCGAGATTTTAAACGATATCTAACGAGAAATCATTAATATATAGAATAAAGAACATTACAAGTTTAAATTTAATGATAGTTTCAACGATCACGCTTACCCCCTTCGCTCTGTTGTTTTTTTTTTGTTTTTGTTTTCAAATTTAATGTCGGCTGGGGCGTTAGAATGCACCTCTGCAGAGGGGTAAGACTCCCCCAATGGGGCCACGTGTTGGCCGTGGGTGGCGACCCGTGATGCTTAAGGATAGAGCCCAGGTGGATGAGCAGTTCATGACATGCAATACTCCACTTTGGCCCTATCTTGGGCTAGACGGGCGGTCGGAGAGGCCCCCTCCGATCAATCGGCTGGTCACGTCAAGCCCTAGCACCTATATGATTGTCCCCAACCCTATTGCCCTTATGGCAAGCCCCAACCCCTTTTTATCATAAGGGTGCTAGAAGGCGGTGGCTGCGTGTCTACATGTCCTGGGAATGACGTTAAACTCTATCTGATGGTGAGGTTCCAGTTCTGGAGGTTTGGGGAATGTGGAGCACCCCTTCATCACCATTGCTCCCTGGTCCACTCTGACCCGGAGTAGTAGTACCTGTTAGGGTCCCATCTATGGGTTAAATAGAAAAATGTATTTATAAAAAAAATTGTATTATGCATTAAAAATTGATTTATTTCAAAACTTTATCGGCATTAAATAACCCACTGAGGTTGATATGCCGTAAAACAAAACAAACCAATTAATGACACAGGATTAAAAAAAATAAAAATGTGTTCTGTAGTTAAATTTGATATTTTGCAATAAAATTATTAATAAATTTAAGTAAAATAAGTAATCTTAAGTGTGTTCATTGAATAAGATGTTACGTTACAGTAGGACGCTTGTCCTATTGTAACGTAACATCTTATTCAATGACTACACGTGTAATCGGCTGCAATTAATCGGTACCTCTGTAGCGTTAGTTTCGTATTTGCCTGGTGGAGTTGTATGCCCGATTTAGTTTGCTGGTGCCCGCTAGGGGGCTATAGTATTTAAGCGCCGGGTTCAAACCCTGTTGCCTCTTTTTCTGTTCCAGTAACCACGAGACACATGGGCTAGACACTGTCTATCCCTTCTCATTGGGGCTTTTGGCCCCACTTACATTACTGTAAGTTCTTCACACAGCATGGACTATCACTAGTCTCATGTCTGTACCTTTATATGTTATCTTGTACCATTCATGAATGTGTCTTCATCTTCATTTGTGTACTCCTTGTTTATGTACCCTTTTACCTATGTACTTTGTATCTCGTCATATCCATGTGCTGTACTATATTAAATGTTTTGTCTGTTAACCTTCGTCGGAGTTTTGTATATTCAAAGTATATATAAACTTTGAACCATCCTTACACCTCGATTAATTCAGTGGATTTAACCCTGAAGATCCTAATGGTGAAACTCGAGTAGGTTTCTATTGTATCCATTTCTTTAATGAATTTGCTCTACTTTGTATTGAGCACTTTGTATTTGTTTTATCGCTGACTTAACCCCTGGATTCTGTGCACCTCCAACGATCGTGCCCATATTCACCGGTAGGCCAACTTTTATCTATCTATCTATCTCTCTCTCTCTCTCTCTCTATATATATATATATATATATATATATATATAATTGATTTTTGTGAATACATGTTTGAATTCTTTTTTTTACTTAAAAAAGAAATAAAAATCGTCTCTTACCAATGAAGATTATTTATATTGTTCTGTTCTTACCTAAAAAATTTTAAAAAAAGAGAAAAAGTTATTGAAAATTTGGACCAAGTCACCTTTAAGCACCCCAGTGGCGACCTGGATTCAGAGGGACATGTTTCGCTTTGCACCGTCAACATCCGGTTGTTTGTTACCAGACGATTTTTAGACGCATTTTTTACATTATAAAACTAACCCCTAACCCTAACCCTAACCCTAACAAACAACTGGATGTTGACAGTGCAAAGCAAAACATGTCCTTCTGAATCCATGTCGCCCTTGGGGTGCTTAAAGGTAACTTGGTCCGTAGGAAATGGACTTGTCGACCCGAGTTCAAATCCTGGATTTCACATAGCGCTGATACCCTAATAACCTAGGCAAAGGTATGAATCCAACTACTCTCCCTCCAGCTATGAGCAAATAGTCGGGTAGATTCGGCTCTTTAACCATGGCTAAGTAACCCGTCTAGGAGAAGGAAAACTCTGAATTCAAACCTGTTGAACACCACTTAAGAAATAGACTGTGAGCCACATTTTGCTCGTGCGGAGGGGTTGGTAAATATATTCATACAGAAAGAAAGGATCTAACATTGGTTGGCCCACAAGGCTTGATGTGTCAGTCAACAAAATAACAATTCAACAAACCAATCAAAGATTTATACCAGATTTCCATCATGATGTTCCCTTTGATGAGAAGTTTCTTATGCACAACAGACACATACATTATACACCTCCTCATACCCATAGACCAACAACAATTCACAGATAATGACAACAACAACAATTATGACTGACATCCAAAACTGTGAATTCAATAAGGGTACAGGCTCCCAAACCAGCGAACACACGTATACAGATAAATAAAGAAAACAGATTATTCCAAAATAAAATGAATGCTGACGAACCCCACCACAAAGGATGCGTCAAGACAATATCCCGAGCACCACAAAGAGGCGGTATGAAGCACACAATCATACATGGGAAAGATCAACACACACACACACACACACACACACACACACACACACACACAATAATTATGTTTTAATTTCAATGAAATACATTAAAATTTATGCATACACACCATAACATGAACAATATTTTTTTAAAAGTTGATGGGGTGGGTGAGGTGTAGTTCTTAAATTACAAAAGCCAATAATGTTAATCCACTGTTTAAAGGTAGATCTTATATTCGTCTTTAAATTATGAAGGTTAAATAGAAAAGAAATATTTGGGATTTAAAAGAGAGAGAGAGAGAGAGAGAGAGAGAGAGAGAGAGAGAGAAGAGAGAGAGAGAGAGGGAGAGAGAGAGAGAGAGAGAGAGAGAGAGAGGGCGAAAATGATATCGAAAACCTTTCCTATTTGTCGTTTGAAGTATCCATATAATTGTTTTTCTTCACATTTCTGTTTTCTTGCTTTTGTTGGTTTTCTGTTTATCCATATATTGCAGCTGCTGTTATTGGCTGCCAAAAGTAATCTTTATTTGCTCTTTTTTTTATTCATCTAATCCTTGGATTGTGGCTTTATTATTATTTACTCCTTTTGAGTTTTCACATCAGTGTTAGCTGATGGTCTTACACTGGAGTCTGAGTGACAGCAAGTCTCCTCAGGTCTCCTGGACTCTTCTGGGTATTCTAGCATATTGCAGCAATGCAGTGTTCTGGATGGTCTCAATCTTTCCTCTGATGTCCAGATTTTTCCAATCCTTTTCCAATCCTTTTGGGACCGTTCCAAGTGCATCAACTACAATTGGTATCACTTTCACATTCCATAACTTTTTCAGTTCTCTGGCAAGGTCCAAATATTTGTCCATTTTTTCATTTTCTTTTAGCTTCACCCTGTGATCTGCTGACACTGCAAAATCCACCAGTTGACAAGTTCTTTCTTTTTTGTTTATCAACACTAGGTCTGGTCTTCTTGCTGGGATAAGGTGATCCGTTTTTATTTCAAAGTCCAGAGAATTTATGCGTTTCGTTCTCAAGAACAGATTCTGGTTTATGCATATACCATTTTGTTGTATGGTCAAAATTAAATAATTCCCAGTGGATCACCTTCCCAACCCAGTTGTGTCTAGTTTTGTATTCTCGTTGTGCTAGTTTGTTACATTCGCAGAGTATATGGTTTACAGTCTCATCTCTATTACCACAAAGTGTACATTTAGAAATTGTTAGGTCTTATAAATTTTCACTTTGATATAGTTTGTCCTTATGGCATTATTTTGTGTAGCAATTATAAGTGATTCTGTTTCTCTTTTGAGGTTTCCTTTTCTTAACCATGTCCAAGTCTTTCCATGTGCAACCTCTTCGATTTGTCGTTTGAAGTGTCCATACAATTGTTTTTCTTCCCATTTTTGTTTTCTAGTCTTTGTTGTTTTTCTGTTTGTCCATGTGTCACATCTACTATTGTTGGCCACCATAAATAATTTGTCTTTGCTCTTTATTGTGTAATCTCAAATTGTTGGATTGTGGTTTCTACGCATTCCTCTATGTTGGCAAGACCTCTTCCCCCTTCCTTTCTTGACACATATAATCTATCTCTATCGTCTCTTGGGTGAAGAGCCTTGTGCATGGTCATTAATTTTCTCGTCCTTTGGTCAATCTGTCTGAGTTCTTCTTTTGTCCATTTTAAGAATGGTCCTGAGTATCTTATAATGGGGACGGCCCAGGTATTGATTCTTTTGATCAGATTTCTGCTGTTAAGTTTCGTTTCTAGAAGTTTTCTAGTTCTCCTGAGATATTCTTTTTTTAACTTTTGCTTTCATTTCTGCTTGCTTGATATTGTCCGCTTCTAAAATTCCTAAGTATTTCTAGCTTTCATTTTCATCAAGAGATTTTATAGTTTCCAGATTTGGTAGTTGTATTCCATTCATTAGTTTTCTTTCACCCCTTTTTTATTACAAGCATAGCACATTTTTCGATTCCAAATTCCATCCCTATATCCTGGCTATATATTCTAATAGTTTGTACTAGGCTCTCCAATTCTTTTTCATTTTTTGCAAAAATTTTAATGTCATCCATGTACATAAGGTGGTTTATCTTTTCTTGTGAATTACTAAATTTGTATCCCCCGGTACATTTTTTCAGTATATGGTTTTAGCGGCATCATTGCAATAATAAGAGTAGTGGTGATAATGAGTCTCCTTGGAAGATACCTCTTTGGATTTTTACTTCTGCCAGGGATTGTTTTCCAGCTTTTAATTGAACTCGCCAGTTTTCCATGGCTTTTTTAATGAAGTTTATAATGTTGTTGGAAATTGTGTACATTTGTAGGCATTCTAAAATCCAGGTATGTGGGACCATGTCATTTATTTATTTATCTATTATTATTATTATTATTATTATTATTATTATTATTATTATCTAATTGCGTGTTAACGCTAAAAGAGACGTCGTTCTGTGATTATTATTTTGGATTGAATAACATTAAATCTCTTCAAATCTTTAGCACCTTTCTCTATTCTCAGAGATTCTCTGAGGAATTTTTTCAGCTCTGAATCGTCTCAGTCATTTCTTGCATCTCCAATTCATCCAAACATAATTCGAAGGATTTAGGCAGAATTCCAAGTGCGCCAATTACCACCGACATGATTCTAACCTTCATCTTTCACAGTTTTCCTTACTTCTCTGGCAAAAGACCTGGTACCATTCCAATTTCTTTGCTTTCATTTCTTTGCACAAAATCTTTTGACTTTTAGACTTTCTTTTACTCGTTTACTGCAATCAAATCCATTTCATTCCTTTTGATGTAGGTAGTATGATTGGTATCTAATCTATTTCATTTCTTCTTTGATGGGGGGGGGGTTGACGAATTTCGTTGTCACAGTACCAAAATATCGTATTCTTTTTTTTATTCTTTTACGACAACCTCTGCTTTATACCCATACCATTTATTGACTTTGTCGAACGCAATTCCTTTGCACTGTTTCCAGTGAATTACTCTGCCCACTCAACTATCAAAGTACTGTTGCATACTCTTCTGTCTTTAGAATTTTAGATTTTTTTGTTTTTTTGTTTACTGCAATCAAATCTATTTCATTTCTTTCTGATGGGGGTAGTGTTACATACTCATACACATATACTCGTGTTGGGTACATACACAAGTGTTCTTTTACTGGAGAGAGGGGGGAGAGATAGACACAGGTAGATAGAGAGATGCATAACTTACTTCTTTGGCCATTGGTGATCTCTAGTCGTTTCTATTCTTTCTCTATTTCTATTTCTCTGTTCTTGCTGGTTGGTCATCCTTGATTCATTTCTTCTTCTAGATCAGTCTTGTTGCCAAGACATTCATCAACCACAAAACCATATTATTTATTTAAACTTTTATTTACTTAACTAAACACCTTCCTTCTAACTAAACACAGCGCGCGTGTGCAAGTGAGCCCCAGCTAAGGCAGATATATCTTATATGCCTGACGTCCAAAGCTGGAACTAACGGTTAACTTGGTCCCACGTGACTTCACGTACTTCGCGGGCTTTCTGTAATATTCCATGGAAAGTCCCGCCCGTGATATGAAAAGGGGCCATCCCTTCAGAGGTACAGGGGGTTGACAATAACCTATGCATAGATTATGTAACAGTAGTGGCTGTGTGGGTGACTGCAATCTAATCCGTTTCATTTCTATTTTAATGGGGTGGGTGGGGCGGACTGACTGCTTTCGATGTCAAAGTACCAAAGTATTCTATTCTTTTTATTCTTTTACGACAACCTCTGCTTTGTGTCCTTATTATTTCTTGACATTGTCTAATCCAAATCTGTTGCGTCCCATCTGATCCGGAGTGGTAGTATCTGTTAGGGTCCCATCTATGGGTTAAATAGAAAAATGTATTTATAAAAAAAATTGTATTATCCATTAAGAATTGATTTATTTCAAAACTTTATCGGCATTGAATGACCCACTGAGGTTGATATGCCGTAAAACAAAACAAACCAAACCAAATCTTTTGCACTGTTTCCAGTGAATTACTCTGCCCACTCATGCTGCGTATGACGTTAAACTACATCTAGAAGTAATCTTCCTGTTCTGGATCTCTGCGGAGAGCGGAGTACCCCATCGTTGCCATCATTCCCTGGTCCACTTTACCCGTTGTACCTGTTATTTATCCACCGAGTTCTCATAAGTGTCGTCACTTTAGCTAAAAATTCCGTTTTTATTATAAAGAAAGAAAGGGAAGAAAAAGGACATGTTACACAGAAAATATAAGAAAGAAAAAAGAAAGAAAGAAAAAAAGAAAGAGAGTAGGGGAAAGATAGAGAGAAGGGTGAGTGTATGAAAGTGATAACACTAATCTGTTTCAGTTGAATATAATGAGAAGATGAAAAGAAGGAAAGAAAGATGAAAAAAAAAAGAGTGAGAGAAAGTTAAATCAAGATCATTATACATTTAACATATTGAACTATTCAGCAATAGCTATTAAGTAAAATGATCAAATGTTGTGATAATTTAAATTATCATACTATGGTATATCCACAGGTCCTGCTAGTAGCAATAAATACAACAAACAAAGAAATTTGTCTGAATGTTTGAGATGAGACTTGAAGATTAGTATTATCTGCGTTATTCGGACTATTGTCCCCACCTTCATTGTTATTTGTACAACATTTCGGCCGATATGCCTTCGGCCTTCTTCAGGTTTTTCTTGTCGGACTCGGGAACCTTCTCGGACTCGGGAACCTTCTTTTCGAAATCGGGAGCCATCACGGAACTTTGAACCTAACCCTTTATTCAGTCCACGGGGGTATCCTGTTCTCATGTGCGGTAGGAGTTGTGTTAATTATTTTTCTAACTGCCTTCACTCAGTATTGAACTCGGGATCAAGAGATAACTGTCACTTAGAACTGTCTTAACCTAACTACCTTATCCACTCGGCCATGTGTCCAATTTGAAAGAAATTTGATCCCTTTGTGTTTTGTTTTTTGTTTTTTTAGCCAATGTCATATACTTGGTGTAGGCAGTTACACACTCTCACGGGCGCACGCACACACACACACACACACACACATACACATATATTTCAATTATGATCATTTCAATTATTCATATTATCTATTTGGTCTAGACTATTTTCAATCATAAAAACTGTTTGGTTTTTTAGCTCAGTCGGTAGAGCACTTGATTAGGAATCGCAAGGTTCGTGGTTCGATACCGGCCCTCGACAACTCAGCATATTAGTAGCACAGGTATCTGTGCGATGAAGTGAGGAGCTGATGGTAGGTGTTGTGCCCCACCTCAAACGCAAAAACAATCTCCTTGGTTTTGCTAGTCTTTTTCTATGTGCTGACCTCACTTTAAAAAAAAAAGAAAAAAAGATTTCTCTACTTTTTTTAAATAAAGTTATTTAACAATGAATGTTTTGTGACAAAAAGTTCTTTTTTCTCTTAGTTTTTTCAAATGCCGTAGATTTTCTTTAGTTGGACAACACACTATGCTATTAAGAAAATAATTCCGCGTGGATTTAGTAGATAATATATGTCCCTGACTGATTAAGTTATTTACTGCTTTTTTTCTTGCTCTACAGACCGAGACTTGCTCATGAAATATAACTGGTCACTGTATTAAGTGTGGACGAAAAGGTTTCCAGTGAAAAAACCTGTTTTTAACTCATTATTTATTTTCTAGTTTTAATTTTTTTAAAAAAGAAACAAAAAAAAAGGAAAAAAAGAAAACAGGGATCAAGTCACCAATAGGCACACCAGTTGCGAGCTGTTTTCATTGGAATGGAATTTTGCTTTTCACCGATTGTTAGTAAACAAAATCAGGATTAAATAAAAACTATTTTAAATATTGTTATAGGTGATATAACCTATCTACATAATGGAATGATCCTACTACTACTATAAGTAGCAAAGACAATTGTAGCTTGAGAACAAACGACACAATTCAGTTCTAGACTGTATTGTCGGACGTAACTTCACCTTCCTTCTGTAAATTCTACTTTCTCAGTTCAATACACTTGTGTCAACTTTCACCAGTTTTTTTGTCTTTATTTGTGGCCTTAACAACCCCACAACAAATATGAAAACGTGTCTTTCGATTAAATTTTTATAATTAAAAAAATAACAATATTAGTTATCTTTAGTGCAAAATTAATTATTTCAGCTGATAAAATTTGGCTCAAAACCGCCCTTGGTGGCGGCAGGCTCTCCGTAGAGGACTGTTCATGTTTGAAGTCACCCTGGCGCAACACCCTGAAGCTAAGGGTCCAGAAGAAAGCAGCGGCAGCAAAGCAGCGGCACATCAACATCTTCAGGGACAGCCTTCAATGGGACATCTGTGGTCGAGAATGGCAAACCCCCAACCCTTTTTATCGCTTTATGCTAGAAGGCTCTGGCTGAGGGTCTTAGTGTTCTGGGTATGGCGTTTAACTGCTTCTAGAGGTGAAGTTCCAATTCTGGAGCTCTGGGGAATGAGGAGTACTCTTTCATTGTCATTAAGTCGAAATCTACTCTGACCCGGAGTGGTCGTCTACGATAGACGATAGAGTAGTGTCTATTTAAAAATTTTTTTAACTGCGTAGCCTGGGTTGGTTCATCTGGAGGATGAGCTGTTGCCCAAGCGGAAATCCCCCCTTTCCACACTACCGCTGTGATCCAAAGAAGGTAAGGAACCAATGCAGTTTGGAAGTGGTAGTGTCACAGGAGTTTGGATAGCACTGGATTTTCACACCATCTTAGGACTCCGGCTCCGGATTGTTTCGGGGATCCCCCATTACGTCATAATCTCCCCTCTTGCTGTAATCCCAGTTGGCAACGGCTTCCACTGATTTGTTTTCAGGGTTTACCCCTCTAGCCTTCCCCTTTTGGGGGTAGGGTAGGGGTGTAGTACCTGTTAGTTTATAACTTGGTTATAATACGAAATTGACCTTCTATTTATGTCCACATATTTTTAGCCCGAAAGTGAATGTAGTAGTGTGACTGTGTTATATACTGGACCCGTTAATGAACACGAACACTTGTATTTATAAGAATATAAGATTATATCTTTATTTCCTTGTTGTGTGCAGTCGTTAGCAGGGGTTACACATAAATGGAGCCTTCGGGAGTTCTTTGCAAGCGATCTCGAACTTGATCTCAGTCTGCCGAATTGATTTCCACGGGCTTTTTATTATTATTATAGTCCAACTCACAGTGTCACGCCTCTTTGATCGTGACACCTACCCAGTTTTCTGTAAACATAACTCTTCGCAGCCTGTTTTCATTGGTTATGGGCTACGCTACAGATTTTCTGCGCCTAAACAATGTCAAATGTAAACCTGCATCTTTAGGTGCCAAAGGTCAGTTCAATGTCATATCCTGTTTTTGTTTCCTGGCCCGCACTTGACACCCACGCACTTCCTGCGTGCAGCCCGGTCTA
The DNA here is from genome assembly GCA_023376005.1 of Doryteuthis pealeii. Lineage (NCBI taxonomy): Eukaryota > Metazoa > Mollusca > Cephalopoda > Myopsida > Loliginidae > Doryteuthis > Doryteuthis pealeii. The sequence continues at coordinate 32,958,075 of CM042175.1, forward strand.
CAAGTGCAAACCGATTGACCAGGTTGTATATTACAACTGGAGTTCGAACTCGCTTACGATGATGTCGCAGCCCCAGACATTAGCCATAACGCCAGCATTGAAGATTAATGCTTTCTCCATTAAGAAATCTAAAGGCCAACAAATTTTGTTATCGGAAAAGAAAGAAAAGGAAAGATTAAAAAACGGTGAAATTGGGAAAATAAGGAAAGAAATATTGAAAAATCGAATCGGTAAATAAACTGACAAGAAGGAAATTTAGAAAGACAAGACATTCAGGAAATAACCGGAAGACAAACGTTCACGGAATAATTGGAGAGTTTGTAAAATGATCACACTATACTAATTAAAAATATATCCGGTCAAAATGTCTTTTCCTGGGTTACTTCCGATTATCCACAATCCTCGTAAGATCTATTTCCGGTGTCTTCGGAAAAGGATAGGGACTGAATAATACAGAGAAGGAAAAAAATGAATTTAAGATATTTTCTCATAATATACAAAGAAGGGAAATTAAAAACACGTCGAGAAAAATAAGTTCCGTTTAATTAGCGAATCTTAAAAATTGTTCATTTTTAAACACCGATTAGCGTTTTAATCATATGATTTTGAAAACGTCCATTTTTAAAGAGAAGTAATTTCCATCCGAGCCGGTTTAGCTCAGTCGGTAAAGCGTTCGGCTGGGAACCTCAAGGTTTCTGGTTTCGATACCGACCCTAGCCAACTCAGCGTATGAGTAGCCCATGGATATGTGCTGTAAAGTGAAGAGCTGATGGTAGGTGTGGCGCTCCGTCTCAGACACTAAAAAAAAACCCCTTGGTCTAGCACTATTGAAAAGGGGATAGACTCCCTTGCTGTCTGGCTGATACCGACTTTAGGCCACCCCGACTTTTAATTTCCATAAAATGATGATTGCAAGAAAAATGAAACTCTAATCTTATTGATTAGGTAAACGAAAAGTCTTCCAAGCCGTAGCCTTATCAATACTATTGTATAGCTGCACCACTTGGACACTAACAATATATATTTATTTATAAATTTTTTAGGCGTACATTCTTAAGCCCTCTCTTTGCAACCAAAAAGAGGACTTACTCGATTAAATATTATAACTATATTATAACTCCATAGTCTTTCATTTTCCTCCCCTTTTAGGAGAAAAAAAAGAATTTGGGTTAAATCCTAGTTAACGGACATAAATTTCACCATATTATATCACCCGCCGAAAGAAAAAATACTTAATGAAATTTTCAGTATTGATACATTAATGAATAAAAGATATAATGCACCAGTTATTTTATTTGAAAACTCTTACATTTTTCCAGGTCAGTTAATTTGAACCACGTTATCTTTGAGGTGTAACACAGATTCTCAAAGATACGTTGTTCAACGTTACATGACTTGAAAAAATATAAAAGTTTTTAAATAAAATAACTAGTGTATTGTATCTTTTATTCATTAATATATCAACAGTAAAAATTTCATTAAATTCAGTTAATTTCCTGATTTTTTGTATTTTTTTCTTTCGGCATCTATGCGATTTTCAAATCAAAACTGTGACTTACCAAGCGCCGTTGACTTCATGTCTACGCAACCCAAATTTGAGAAATTGTCCGATAAAATAGCCACTGAATAGATAAAGAAGAGACCGATGTTTTATCTTTGATGATCAGATATTATTAAGAATTGACCTCCCAAGGTCTCCCAACACGAGGACCTCCCAAGGTCTACTCACCCAGGACCTCCCAAGGTATACGAGGATTGAAGTTGTTGTAATATTTAAGTTCTTTCATGGCGTTTAGAAAACAAAGTAAACAAATTATTTCACATGGGAAATAGTTCTAAAACTAGCAGGACCAGTGGATATACCATGGTATGATAACCTCATACAACGACTTGGATGGTCTGTGTGATAGGCGGCAAATGGCCGTACAGTTGTTTTCTCGTAGGAGGGTGCTCTTTCCATGATTTGTTCAAGAATTCTCTTTCTTGTTATTCATTTCTTTCTTCTTTCTTTCTCTTTCTTTCTTCCTTTCTTTCTTTCTTTCTTTCTCTCTATTCGTTTCTTTCTTTCTTTTTTTCTCGCTAAAAATGTCAGTCTTTCCTTTTTCTTTCTTTCTCTTCCTTTCTTTTCTTTTTCAAGCAAACCGTTTCTTTCATTCTGTCTTTCTCTTTCTCGCTATTCAGTTTTTCTTTCTTTCTCTTTCAAACAAATCATTTCTTTCTTTCTGTCTTCTTTCTTTTTTTGCGCTTCTCTTTTTCTCTATTCATTTCTTTCTTTCTTTCTTTCTTCTCTTCTCTTTCTCATTATTCATTTCTTTCTTTCTTTCCTTTTTTTCTCAAGCAAATCTTTCTTTCTTTCTTTCTTTCTTTCTTTCTCTTTTTTTCTTTCTCAATCAAATCGTTTCTTTCTTTCTTTCCATCCTTGAATAATCTGATCATTAATCCGAGTTCAAAATAATCTCCAACATTTATTTAATCAATCTTTACAATCGATTTGCATAAAAACATCATTAAAAGAAAGAAAAAAACAAAATATTCATGGTCAATTTCTTAATCGGATTTTACCAGGTTTGTATTCAGAGTTTTCCTTCTCCTAGACTAGTTGCCGTACCAAGCTTGAAGAGTCTAGTCCCATTTGCTATTTACCCATAACTGGAGGTAGAATAGTTGGATTCATACCTTTCCCAAGGGTATTAGTCCTATACGAAATGTAACCAGCCTCGTCCAGGATTTAAACTCGTGTTGCCGTGTACATTTACATTAATAACCATTACACCACGGGGACTTTTGTGTGTGTCTGTGTGTCGTGTGCGTGTGTCTCTGTGTGTGTCTCTGTGTATGTGTGTGTGCGTGTGTGTGTCTCTCTCTCTCTCTCTCTCTCTCTCTCTCTCCCTCTCTCTGTGTGTGTGTGAGTCTAATTCAAAATCCTTGTAATAGAACGGCAATTCATTCGAAATATTGGATGAAATAAAATAAAACTTAGTACATAACATCCAACTCAGTTTCTCATATATTTCACACATTACTCATTCTTTGCACTAAACCCCCTCCGCCCCAAGAAAATATGTGTCTTCCAGGCCGTAGTTGTATCAGTGCTACTGTACGGCTGCACTACTTGGACCCTAACAAAGCGTCTAGAGAATAAGCTAGATGGGAGCTGCACAAGAATGCTGCGCGCAACCTTAAACAAGATGTGGAAGCAACACCCCACGAGAAAACAGCTGTACGACCACCTGCCCCATATCACACAAACCATCCGTGTGAGGTGGACAAGACACGCTGGGTACTGATGGAGAAGCAAGGATGTGGAAGCCAACACAGAGGCACATCAGAGTGCGCCGCCCAGATAAGACGTACAAGGACCAATTCTGCGCGAATGCTTGATGCTTGATGCTGCAGGGACGACCTCCCAGGAGCAATGAATATAGGGACAGTTGGCGAGAAGTTGTCATGTATATCTGCTGCTAGCTTGACATGATGATATATTATATATGTATGTGTTTATATAATATATTATATATATATGTGTGTTATACATATATATATAATGTGTGGTGGTGTGTGTGTGTTGTGTTAATATATATAATATATATATATATATATATATATATATATATATATAAACACTGTTAGCTGTTTCAACTTTATTAGTCTCATAAGATAAGACCTAATAAAGATGAAACAGCTGTACGGTGTTCCACGTCACGCGCTTATTTGCCGAGTTTACTTGTCATGATTATTTTCAATAATTATCGAATTTCTATACGATATACGCATTGTAATTGCCTCAAAATAATAAGCAATAATATTATATATATATATATATAATATATATATATATATATATATATAAGTTGAGTAGACTTATTGATGCTAGTATATATGTTAACGTAACAACATTGATAAGACCACACAAATTCCTAATGATAATTTAAGGAATAAAAGAGACTTTTGTTGAATTTGGGTGAAATATTCCATCAGTTGGACGTTGACCTCTAAAAAGTGACCTTCAAACATATGTGCTTAAATATAAATACTGTAGAGATACAGTCAACTGCATCCACACACAGAGAGAGAGAGAGAGAGAGAGAGAGAGAGTACCCGAGTATCCACGCAGACTTTGGGTTTGGAATTGGGGTGTGCTGGTCCCATTCACTTGCCTTCTTTTCTTCAAAGGGTGATGCGAAAAAGAAAAAAAAAAAGACCCAAGCCGAGATCACGTGACACTGGAACTTGTCCGTGCGTACATGGTTCCTTGTTAAACGGACCAGAAGAGTCATTGTTGTAGTGCTTGAATCCCATTAGTCAACAGCAGATACGAAATAATTCTAAACGGTTTGACATACCGTTAAAATCAATAGGATATAAATATTTAAAAAAAAATAATTCACGATGTAAGTGATAACAAGAATAATCTATTGCCTGAGCAAATTTAATAGAAGAGAATACAAAACATGAACAGCTTACACATATATATATTTACCAACCCCTCCGCACGAGCAGGATGTGACACAAGGTCAATTTCTTAAGCGGAGTTTAACAGGTTTGAATTCAGAGTTTTCCTTCTCCTAGACCGGTTGCCCAACCAAGGTTAAAGAGCCCAGTCTGCCCTACTATTTACCCATAGCTGGAGGGAGAGTAGAATTCATACCATTCCCAAGGGTATTAGCGCTAAGTGAAATGCAATTACCACGTCCAGGGTTTGAACTCGGGGCGACGAGTCCATTTCCCATGACTTTAACCATTACACCACGCGCTTCCTAGAGCTTACACATACATGACAATGAGCAAGGGACTTCATCCGTGTAATTCCCGGATGGCTCTCATGTAATTCGTTCAATGAAGTTTTGCTGGGATAACCACCCGTGATCCCCATAAAACACACAACCCTGTTGTTCCGATAACTCATCCTTCCTGGTTACCACAAGTAAAACATGGCCGAAACGATACTTCCGTTTCCAAGAACAATGGCTGAAACGGTGCATCCGTTTCATATTAAATTCAATATACAACACTATAGAAGAAAATTTTTTTTTAAATATTCATATTCTTAAGTTTCTTGGGAGTGTTTTTATTTGGTGAGGGGGGACATTATCACCTCCTTATCAAATACGAATAGTTTTTAAACAGATATAAAGAGAAATAAAATATGAACGCGATTCCCTAACCTGTAGACATGAAATAACTCTAAACGGTTTGACATTAAAAATCAATTAAGCCATCTTAATCACTTACAACAAACCGAGGTCAATAGAGGTCAAACAAACATTTCTGTTGTTTCGATGGTCTCGATTCTTCCTCTGATTTCTAAATTTGTCTGGTCTATATTCTAAACTTTTGGGGACAGTTCTAAGGGCACCAGCTATAATTGGTATCACTTCCACACTCCCATTCCACAGTTATTATTATTATTATTATTATTATTATTATTATTATTATTATTATCAAGGCGCCAGGTCGCTCTATCTGGCGCCTTAACGATAAGCAAGGCCCGGAGAGGGGTGAGGCAGAGAGGAGAGTAGCCTCAACAGCAAAGAGAGCCAAAAAGAGGAGAAAAGACAGCAGTCCCAGAAAGAATCACAGTTTGTGTGCAGTCAGTGCACCAAAGACTGTCACTCAGGGATTGGCTTGTAGAGTCACTTACGCAGAGGCAGATAAATTATTTATTTATTTATTTTTTGGACACTACGCCATCATCCTTAGTGGACGGAAAGGTGCCAACATTATTATTATTATTAGTAGTAGTAGTAGTACTAGTAGTATTAGTAGTTGTAGTAGTAGTAGTAGTAGCAGTAGTACCTGCGAATATACCACAGTATGATAATTTAATTATAACAACATTTGATATATTTACTTAAGCGGTATTGAGAAAATAGTTCAATACGTAAATTTGAATCGACCCCCCCCCCACTAAAAAAAGAAAAAACTCGAATTGGTAGTAAGAGCAAAAAATGGTGGGAAACGGTTTAATCCAACTTGAATTGACCTACAAAATATCAACCGATTGGATTAGAGAAATACTTAGATACTAAAACAAAATGGATGTTCCATTTAGTAAATGCATACGAGAAACAAAAAGAAGAAAAAAAAAAGTTCAATTGGTGGAGAAAGCTATAAAATTGCGAGACAATTCGTCCTCACACCAAAAGAAATAGACACCTATCGGTTAAATCGAACTTAACGGACCTAAATTCCATCGTATGTAACATTTTTACATCGTATGTAAAAAAGTAAAGTAAAGTCGACGGTGCGGCCTAAAGTCGGTATCAGCCAGTCAGCGAGGGAGTCTATCTCCTTTACAATAGCGCTAGACCAAGGAGATTGTTTTAGCATCTGAGGTGGAGCGCCACACCTACCATCGGCTCCTTACTTTACCGCACAGATCCCTGTGCTACTCATACGCTGAGTTGGCGAGGACCGGTATCGAACTAGGAACCTTGTGGTTTCTAGCCCAACGCTCTACCGACTGAGCTAACCCGGCAGGGAATTAACAGAATTCAAAATTTTCAGTGTTGATATGTGTTGGCAACCTTCTGTCTATTTTAGACGATGGCGTAGTGTCCATTTTTTTTGTTTTTTTGTTTGTTGTTTTTTCTTTTTTTTTTTTTTTTACTCACTTACAGCCACGTGAGTGGCTGAACAGACCGATCCTCGAATGGCAGTCTCTGGTGCAACGGCTGCAAACAAAAGGTGATGCTTTCTGTAGGTGTTGGGGGTGCTGCTGTTTCTCCTTTCTTTTAGCTCTCTTTTTCTGTGGCAGCTTTTTTCCTCTCTTCTTCACTTCTTTTTGTTCCTTGTTTGGCGAGGAGGCACCAGGTTGCACGGTCTTCTGATTTATTAGTGAATAAAAGATATAATGCACCAGTTATGTTATTTGAAAAGTTTTACATTTTTGCAGGTCAGTTAACTTTGAACCACGTGTCTTTTAGAATCTGTGTTACGCCTCAAAGATACGTAGTTCAAAGTCAACTGACTTGAAAAAATGTAAAAGTTTTTAAATAAAATAACTAGTGAATTATATCTTTTATTCATTTATATACCAATAGTGAAAATTTCATTCGATTCGGTTGTGTCCCTGATTTTTTTTCTTTCGGCCGTTTGATATACGATGGTGGAATTTAGGTCCGTTTAGTTCAATTTAAAACATCTATCTATACACATATATATAGGACAGTTAGTGTGTATGTATGTCCGGAGGAAACTAATAAAACAATTAACGAAAAAGTAAATTTGTATTATTCAGACTATTGTCTTCATCTTAATTATTATCTGTACAAACGTTTCGGCCGATATGCCCTCCGACCTTCTTCAGGTATTTCTTGTCGGATTCGGAAACCTTCTCGAACTCAGGAACCTTCTTGTCGTAATCGGGATCCTTCACTGAACCCAACCCTTTTTTTCAATCCATGGGGTTATACAGTTCTCATTCTGCCAACCATGATTGGGTACAAGTGTTAAGCTGTGTTAATTATTATTCTATGTTACTACCGCCCTTAACCAGGATTGAACCTACAGTGAAGAGATAACTAGTCACTTAAAACTGACTTAACTCAATGCCTATATCCACTACGCCATTGGAAAATCGGCATGAAATTTGGGAATTTAGAAACCTAATGTCTTGTTTTACCTTTTACCTTGTTTTATATTTACTTATGTATGATTTTTTTTTACCTTGACTCATATTACGTTTCTGTGGGTTTAAAAAAATGAATCTCGCCTTTTTAATTATAAGTTCCCATATTGTGTTCATCTCTATAATTATCTTAACTTCATCCCATAAAGGTCACATGGTTTTACTTTTCATTCCATATATGGTCAGCCATACCCGTCTAACCCAAATAATACAAATTATCAAGCCAGAGAAATATTGACAAAGTAAATATCTATACACATTCACTATCACCAGAGCTTGCTTTTTGTGCAAAAATAATGAAGATTTTATTCATATCTAGAAATTAGAAATTGAATAGTAAGAGAAAGGAAAGTCAGTGGTGGTGTTCGTGATTTAAACATAAACAAATCAATTATGGAAGACCAAGACAGTCCATTGATCTGCGAGACTAACTTTTTTTGATTCCCCACTAGGCAACGTCGAGTAGCTGCTTCTAGTCTATACATGTATAAAGGGCAGTTGAGTGTATCTGTATGTCCGGAGGAAACTTCGAAAATAAAAGAATTAACGACAAACTAAATATATATACACATTAAATATCACCAGGGCTTGTTTTTAAGCAAAAATAATGAAGATTTGATTTATATTTGGGAAGATATTTAAAAATTCAAATTTGAAAAGTAACAGAAGGGAAAGTCATTTGCATGTTATTTTGTTTAGCTTTTTCTTATTTAAAAAAAATTTTTTTTTCGTTTTGAAATATAATATTGATTGATTGAATTAATTGCATCATTTATATCTTATTTTCTTTTTAAATTGTAAATCATTGAACGGAAATTTCTTACTATATTTCCGTGGGGATTTTTATGTGGCAATCAGCGGGGATCTCACTAGCTATAAGTAATAATAGTTCTGCGAGACTAACTTTTAAAAAATCTCCCCTCTACCGAGGCGACGCCGGGTAATCACTTCTAGTAAAAGACAGAGCAATAGAGACAACAGAGAACGTAAAGACGGAAACAGAATCAGAAGGAGTGGATCAATTAAAAAATTTTTTTAAATCGTTTGGGAACAAAAATCCAACATAGACAAAACTCACAAAGAATAAAAAATGACGATATTGATAAAGTATTAACTAATCAATGGTCTAAGTTATAAAAAAAATAAAAGGCTTACTGATATGACAGTAACTACAATGAAAAGAAAAGTGATACCTTTATGGGGGACAAATTTCGCTCGTTCGTCTTGTATCTTATCCCCAATAAAGCTGGTTTCTTTTCTTGTGGGTTGGGAAGCTGAAATGAAATTTAAGGAACGAAAAGGAACGAGAAAGGAAAGAGACAAAGGCAAGAGGTAATTTTATGACTTAGGCTTTATTGAAAGGGGTATAGTCGACTGTAGCGATGGATATGTCCCCTGGCTAGTAGGAACGACTACACTCAGTTGCGGCCTAAATTCAAATGACCGAGGTATCCTTTTGGGGGGGGGGTAGGGATCAGACCTTTTTGTTGGACATGCGCAAAGGGTTCATCCGGTCAAGGCCCCATGATAGTTTTTTTAATTTTTTTTTTTTCGTTTTTTAAATTGTTTTTTTAATCCTCACACCTTTAAACAAAAGTAGACCAGAACTAAATTCTCCTAATGCCATCTAACAGCAAAAGAGAATAACGTTTGTTTATTTACCAACTCCTCCGCACGATTAGGATGCGACACAAGGTCAATTTCTTAAGCGGAGTTTAACAGGTTTGAATTTAGAGTTTTACTTCTCCCAGACTGATTACCTAGCTAAGGTTAAAGCGCCCAGTAGTCTTAGTTAGTAATAACTAATCGATAAGTTAATATTAATTGCACAAGACTGATATTACCAACTAGAAAGAAAGGGAAGAAAACGGATATGCTACACAGAAAACTATATTAAGAAAGAAAGAAATAAAGAAAGTAAGGAAAGATAGAGAGAGGTAGTGAGCGCGTTGAACCGATAACGCTAATCTGTATCAATCAAACATAATGAAAAGATGAAAAGAAGGAAAGAAAAAATGAAAGAGATTTAAATCAAGATTATATACTTTTTACATATTGAACTATTTGCAATAACTCTTAAGTAAACATTTCAAAGGTTGTAAATATTAAATTATCATTGTGGTATATCCACAGGTCCTGTAGTCAAGATTATTATACTTTTTACATATTGAACTATTTAGCAATAGCTCTTAAGCATATATATCAAAAGTTGTAATAATTAAATTATCATACTGTGGTATATCCACAGGTCCTGCTAGTCAAGATTATTATACTTTTTACATATTGAACTATTTAGCAATAGCTCTTAAGTAAACCTTTCAAACGTTGTAATAATTAAATTATCATACTGTGGTATATCCACAGGTCTTGCTAGTTCAAGTAATAAAGTAAGTAACGTAAAGTCATCAGCCAGAAAGCGAGGGAGTCTATCCCCTTTTCACTAGCGCTAGATCAAGGAGATTCTTTTGCGTCTGATGTGGAGCGACACACCTACCATCAGCCCTTAACTTTTCCACACAGATCCCTCTGCTACTCATACACTGAGTTGGTGAGGGCCGGTATCGAACCATGAACCTTGTGGTTCCTAGTCAGAGCTATATTCCGATTTTGTATATATAGAAGCAAGTTGTCAAAATTATTTTTGTACTAAATTTCGAAAAGGAAATATTAATATTTCGAATAAGGAATTTAATTTGAGGCAAACATAAGTTTTCTTTTATTTCTGGTTTTTTTTTCTAGAATTGAAATGATGTTTTCTAAAACCGAAACCATATAGCGCTAGCGAAAAGTGGATAGACCCCTTCTTCTAAAATCTACATTCAAGTAATAGTCAGAAGAAATGACCCAATTTATATATATATATATATATATATATATATATATATATATAGAGAGAGAGAGAGAGAGAGAGAGAGAGAGAGAAAGAGAAAGAGAGAGAGAAAGAGAAAGAGAGAGAGAAAGAGAGGGAGAAAGAGTGTGTTCGAGATAAATTTGAAATATTTATATTTGGTTATTTTTCTCCGTAGGTTGGATGTATTGACGCACACTACCCATCATGTAAAATCGTGAACCCTTCTTCATTCATATACATGATAACAGATATAATGGATGACTGGAACCCACCTGAATCATGGAAGAGAATAATTGTATCATGATGATATGTACCAGGTACCGGAGCAGGATTGAGGCTGTGATTAGCGCTTATTATGAGTGAAACTTGTTGACGGTAGTGTAATTTCCGTGCCTGTTGAATTTCTTTACAATCCATTAAATTTTGTAGTTACCAAGCAGTTTTTCTTTTTACTTATGAAACTGTTATTTTTCTCCTGAACACGTTATATATATATATATATGTGTGTGTGTGTGTGTATGGTTGGTACTAGTATACTAGAAAAAGTAGTAGTAATCCAACGTAGAGTGTTATTAGAAGAGTGCTCAATATCTGTGATAGAGCGTTGATAGTTGAATGAAGTGAGAAATAAAAGTTTTAGCCTTTATTCATATATATATATATATATATATATATATATATATATATATATCATATATATTAGTAATATCGTTCCCAAATAAATGATATATATATCAACCCCTCCGCATGAATAAGATGTGACACAAGGTCAATTTCTTAAGTGGAGTTTAACAGGTTTAAATTCAGAGTTTTCATTCTCCTAGACTGATGTCCTGGCCAAGGTTAAAGAGCCCAGTCTGCCCTACTATTTACCTATAGCTGGAGGGAGAATTATTGGATTCTTACCTTTCCTAAGCGTATTAATGGTATGTGAAATGCAAACAGCCTCATCCAGTATTTGAACTCGGGTCAACGAGTCCATTTCCTACGACTCTAACCATTACACTGTGCGCCTCCCGATTTTACAACTATGGAAGCCAGTTGATGAAATTATTTCTGTATCAAATTTAAAAAAGGAAATGTTAACATTATGAATAAGGGATTTTATTGGGATCAAATATTATAAGTTTCTTTTTATTTCCCTGTTACTTTCCTAAAAATTGAAACCATATAGCGCGAGATTCGGCAGTAAATGACCCGAAAGGATTGATATGCCGTAAAACAAAAACAAAACAATCAACAAGCAACCCTATCAATCAAAGATGTTATAATTAAAAATAATTAAACATTTTTTTAAAAAAAGGAGTAGATGGAGAAAGAAACGTCAACGTTAAAACGAAAAACCTCAATTTCATTTTGAGCTATAGAATCTCAGATGGGGAAAAAAAAAAGAAGAAATGCCTCTTTCAAAAGTGGCACGTATTCGTTTCCTTCTTTAAATAGCTCCGGGGGTCAGTGAGTTGGTCGGCCTGTCCGGCTTTTTCATTTCTCCAACTGTCCAGCTACTACTGCTGCTACCAATGCTGCTTCTGCTGCTGCTGCTGCTGCCTCTGTGATGGTGTTGGCTACTATTCTTTATTTTACTCTTCTGTCTGACTGTTTCTCTATTCCAGTGCAGCTGAACGATGAATGGTGTGGATAGATAAATGTACCAACAGCTAGGCGTAAACTAAACAGCGCACATAGGCGATCTTACTGTCTGTTCGAGAGGGGGGGGGGTATGACGGCGACGGAAATGATGATGATGATGGTGATGAAGAGGGGGGGGGCTTTTCAGATCCTGTCAAGAGAAGAAACGACTTAATTTGCATCCTCATCACCGAATCATCGATAGATGCTGTTCTGGGTACCGCGCACTCACACAAAATGTCTGTAACACTTAGAAATGTTCGATGCATACGACACATCATAAGTGACAATAACAACAACAACAAAAATCCATAATTTCAATTTTAGGAGAGGAATCAGGAAATAAAAAGATATTTGCTCCCAATCAAATTCCTTTTTCGAAATTTGATACAGAAATAATTTCGTCAACTGGCTTCCATAGATGCAAAATCGGAACATTGCTTCTGACTTATTTGAATGGTTCTCGTAGATTTTAGAAGGAAGGTTTCTGTTAAGTGAGGATCTCTTTCAACTGAAATTGTAAAGTGACCTATTATTGGTATTAACCGGACGGTGAGGGAGTCTATCTCCTTTTCGCTAGCACTATATAAGTTTCAATTCTAGGAACCAAGAAATAAAAGGTCACTTATATTTGCTCCCAATTAAATGCTTTATTAGAAATGTTAAAATTTCCTTTTTGAAATTTAATACAAAAATAATTTCATCAACTGGCTTCCATATCTTCAAAATCAGGACATTTCATCTGACTCTTTTTAAAAAAAAAGGGCCGGGTTAGCTCAATCAGTAGAGCGTTCGGCTAGAAACCACAAGGTTTCTAGTTCAATACCCGCCCTCGCCGACTCAGCGTATGAGTAGCACAGGGATCTGTGCGGTAAAGTAAGGAGCTGATGGTAGGTGTGGCACTCCATCTCAGACGCTAAAATAATCTCCTTGACCTAGCGCTAGTGAAAAGGGGATAGACTCCCTCACTGCATGGCTGATACCGACATTAGGCCGCCCCGACGACTTTACTTACTTACTACTATTACTTTGATGGTGAATAATTTTAATATTTCGGACTGATGTCCTCATCTTTATTGAGGTATGTATAAACACAACTCTCAGGTCGTTGTATCCTCGGACCTTGTTGTGTTTAGACATACCTCAATAAAGATGAGGACAACAGTCCGAAACATTTTAATTATTCACCACAAGCGCCATCTAAAAGATGCAGACAAACGATACTTTAATGGTGAGTGTAGATTTTAGAAGAATGTTGCGAGTTGATATTCAAGCTGAAATCATTTATTTTTACTTCACACTAATGCCCCCCCCCACACACACACACCGCCACGTAAGGCATGAACACTTTTCTTTATCGCCTCTAATTATGTCGAATACGCCAACTGAACCTCTGTAAGTAAAAAGTCGTCGGGGTGGCCTAAAGTCGGTATCAGCCATTCAGCGAGGGAGTCTATCCCCTTTTCACTAGTGCTAGACCTAGGAGATTGTTTCTGCGTCTGAGGTTCAGCGCCATATCTCCTTACTGTGCTACACATACGCTGAGTTGGTGAGGGCCGGTATCGAACCCGGAACCTTGTGGTTCCGAGGCTGGTGCTCTACCGACTGAACTAAGCTGAAAATCCCCCCCCCCCAGAAGTCACCTGTTGGTCGCGTGTGGCAACTTGTGACAGAATCCTGGTGACTAAGCAGCCCATGACATACAAAATTCTACTTTGCTCCCCCCCTACTTAGACTAAACGAGCGGTAGGATTCCTTCAATCAATCAGCTTGTCTCATCAAGCCCTATCACCTATATGATTGTCCCGACCTTACTGCTCTTATGGCAAACCTCTAACCCTTCTTTATCAAATATGTGCTAGAAAGCCCGGCCTGAGGGTCTTGGTGTCTTGGGTATGATGTTAAGCTGCATCCAATTGTGAAGTTCCATTGTTGGAGCTCTTAGGAGTGTGGAGTACTCCTTCATCACCATTACTCCTAGTTCCACGCTGACCCGAAGTGGTAGCACCTGTTAGGGTCCCATCTGTGGGTTAATTAGAAAAAAATGAGTAAAATAATTGAATATCAATCAAACATGAATCAGAGATGACGCACAAAAATATAAGACCATGCAGCAAAATTGTATTTATGTGTCTCAGTGTTTTTCGTTTTTCTTCCCTCACTATTTCAGGCTAACTGTAAATACATTTCAATAGTTTCTTAGAAACAAATGACACAGGATAAATTAGAGGGTAAGAGTTAGACTCACTAAATAAAAAAGCTATCGGCATTACTGATGAATTGAACAAAACGTATTTGGCATAAAATAACCCAACAAGGGTTGACATGCCGTAAAATCCAACCAACTGAACCAAACCATAAGACAATAGACACTCCGCCTATTCTATTAATTTAAGAGAGACAGTGGTTTGGTTATAATGCATATAAAATTCAAACATCGCTCAAATTTTGTAGATAGAATAAACATTTGCCGCATCGTAACGTTAGCATTCATGTTATAAAGAAAGATGTTAAAAAAATTATTCCAGTTGAATACATTAAACCGTATTCCCCTCATGGAAAACCGCAATCCTTTTTATCAGATAATGGCTAGAAAGCGGTGGTTGAAGGTCTTAGTGTCCTGAGTATGGCGTTAAACTGCATCTAATAGTGAAGTTCCAAACTTGGAGATCGGAGGAGTAGGGAGTCCTCTTCATTGCCATTATTTCCATGTTCACTCTGATCTAACGTGGTAGTACCTGTTAGGGTCCCATCTATGGGTTAAATAGTGAAAAATAAGTTTTAAGAAAAGGTGTTAAAAATGACTTAAAAATATTGAATACTAATCAAGTAGGAATAAAACAAAAGGCGTTCGGCACAGAATAACCCAACAAGAGTTGACATGCCGTAAAATCCAACTAACCACACCAAACCATCAGACAATAGACACCCCCACCTATTCTATTGTTACTGCATAGAGGCAGTGGTTTGGTTATAATGCGTATAAAATTCAAACATCGCTCAAATTCAGTAGATAGAAAGAATATAATTTTGCCGCATCGTAACATTCGCATTCATGTTATAAAGAAAGAAGCTTATAAAAAAGAAAAACATGAATCAACTTAAAGACATTTAATACTTCATATCATTCTGCCCGTTCTTTCACCAAATTCTTTCTTTTACCGCCGACCGATTTCTTTTTTTCATCATTCGAGGCCATTTCTTTAGAGAAAAGAATTTCTCGAAGCAGTTAAGAATTCTTTACTAATATAATTATTAACTCTAATATGTTAAGATATGTAGAGATTGAAAAATTTTGATTGAATAATTTTTATATCAATTCTTTTTTACAATTTCTTTTGTTTAAATGAATTGACAATTTGTGTATTGAAATACCTGGTCGATAATGAACCACCTGCCTTTATTCTTTTATTAACAGGTAAAATGTTCAATCATTCCACACACACACACACACACACAAATACATACACACACACATACAAATGTATATACACACACACGCACATACACACACACACACACACACACACACACACACACACATAAAACAGCAACAAAAATAACAACAATAATGTCATTTGTACCCGGTTTAGCTGAGTCGGTAGAACGTTCGGCTAGGAACCACAAAGTTTCAGCTTCGATACCGGCCTTCGCCCACTCAATGTAGGAGTAGCACAGGGCTCTGTGTGGTAAAGTGAGGAACTGACGGTAGGTTTGGCGCTCCACTTCAGACGCCAAAAACAATCTCCTTGGTCTAGCGCTAGGAAAAAGGGGATAGACTCCCTCGCTGTCAGGCTAATACCGACTTTAGGCCAGTCCACGACTATATATATATATATATATATATATATATATACGCACACAGGTTCGATATCGGGCCTCGCCAACTTAGCGTATGGGTAGCAAAGGGGTCTTTGCGGTAAAGTGAGGAGTGACGGTTGGTGTGGCGCTCCGTCTCAGACGCCAAAACAATCTACTTGGTCTAGCGCTAGTGAAAAGGGGATAGACTCCCTCGCTGTTTGGCTGATACCGACTTTAGGCCACCCCGACGACTTTAATTTTTTTTACTTATGTAGTATGTACATGTGTTCGGGTCCTATTTAGGGGTTAAATAGAAGACAATGAGATAACAAATATATGTTTAAAAAGAAACAGTGCAAAAAATAATTTTCAAAAACCATCACTAATGAATAGAACAAAACGTCTTCGGCATAAAATAACCCAACAAGAGTTGACATGCCGTAAAACCCCAAAAAGAAGGAGAAAAGCATTACATGAGTTATATAAATACAAAATGGACTGGTCGCCCCGAGTTCAAATCCTGGACGTGGTAATTGCATTTCACTTAGCGCTAATACCCTTGGGAAAGGTATGGACCCTACTCTCCCTCCAGCTATGGATAAATAATAGGGCAGTATGTCTCTTTAACCATGGCTAGGTAACCAGTCAAAGAGAAGGAAAACTCTGAATTCAAACCTGTTGAACTCCGCTTAAGAAATTGACCTTGTGTCACATCCAGCTCGTGCGGAGGGGGGGGGGGTAAATATATATATAGATCAAAAATGAATATTAAAAATGTGTTTAAAAACCAAGTTTAAGAAGAAATTGAATTCCCAACAAGAATGAATAAAACAAAATGTCTTCAGCATAAAATAATCCAGCAAGAGTTGACACGTCGTAAAATCCAACCAACCAACCTTTCCTTG
The DNA here is from genome assembly GCA_023376005.1 of Doryteuthis pealeii. NCBI lineage: Eukaryota > Metazoa > Mollusca > Cephalopoda > Myopsida > Loliginidae > Doryteuthis > Doryteuthis pealeii. Next base: position 32,974,891 of record CM042175.1, read on the forward strand.
CTTTTCGTATTACAATCAAACGAGTTACTGATTTCTCTATACAACATATTCCTATATATATTTACCAACCCCTCCGCACGAGCAGGATGCGACACAAGGTCAATTTCTTACGCGGAGTTTAACAGGTTTAGAATTCAGAGTTTTCCTTCTCCTAGACTAGTTACCTAGCCCTGGTTAAAGAGCCCAGTCTGTGCTGCTATTTACCCATAGCTGGAGGGAGAATTGGATTCATACCTTTCCCTAGGATATTAGCGCTATGCAAACAGCTTCGTCCAGGAATTGAACTCGGGTCGACGAGTCCATTTCCTACGACTCTAACCATTAGCCCACGCGCCTCTTAACAACTATAAGTTTTTAAAAATTGTGTTAAAAACATGAGTACCCATCAATAATGAATAATACAAACGGAATGTGTGCCCTTTTATGGTCATTATTCTCAGGTCCACCCTGACCGGGAGTGGTAATTCCTGTTAGGGTCCTATCTAATACACCAAGCGCTTCAAGGTGACTGCTTTAGTTTTTAATAACTGGCACTTTGCATTTGAACGAAACGTACACAGTAAGATGCCCAATGTAATAACTAGATTATCATACTGTGGTATATCCACAGGTCAAAGTCTAGTATTTCTTAATTTGAACTCGTCTTGCCGTGTCCTTTGTCTACGACAGTAACCCTTACACCAAACGCCTCCCACAATGCCTTAAGGGGAATGATTGAGCTTTACATCTGAACGAAACGTAAATAGTAAGGGTATTTGCCTGCTCATCCCAATTATGAGGGCTGGACACAAGGTCTTGTTTTTACGTGGGTGCATAAAAATTGCGTCGATTTGGAGGGATGGCCCTCTGGGATCGACGCTATTAATTGTACTCTACCGGTCCAATGGCCGAAGCACAGTCGAGGCCGGGTGGATTAGGTAAGAATCAGAGCATAGTAACTGGAACAGATACTACACTCTGATCCTCCCTTCTAGGCCAGGGAAAGTAAGAACAAGTCGAATGTATTAATTAAATTATCATACTGTGGTATATCCACAGGTTAAATTCTAAAAAGAAGTCGTCGGAGTGGCCTAAAGACAAGCTCTGCGCGGATACCGGATGCTGCGCAGAGGATCTCCCTCGGTCAATGAATGGTAGAGAAGGTTGGTGAGAGTTTGTCATGGATATCCGAGCTGATTGCGTGATATGATGATGATGATGATGATGATGATGATGTATGTGTGTGCGTGTTTATGTGTGTGTGTGTGTGTGTGTGTGTGTGTGTGTGTGTGTGGAATAATTGAACATTTTCCTTTTGAATAAAGGAATAAAAGCAGCTGATTCATTGTCGACCACGAGAGGTAATTACTTTTCGTGCCCCCTTGCATCAAATCGCATAACCGTGGCAAGTAAGGAATGTACACCCTACATAAGTAAAAAAAAAAAAAATCAAAGTCGTCGGGGTGACCTAAAATCGGTATCAGCCAGACAGCGAGGGAGTCTATCCCCTCTTCACTAGCGCTAGACCAAAGAGATTGTTTTTAGCGTCTGAGGTGGAGCGTCACACCTACCATCAGCTCCTCTGTGCTAAGCATACGCTGAGTTGGCGAGGGCCAGTATCGAACACTGAACCTTGTGGTTCCTAGTCCGACACTCTACCGACTAAACCGGTTCTAGTCTAGTATTTCTTAATTTGACTCGTCTTGCCGTGTCCACTTTCCACGACTGTAACCGTTGCACCAAGCGCCTCCTACAATGCTTTGAGGTGAACGCGTTTTGCCTTTAACAAGTGACCCTTTACATCTGAACGAAACGTGCATATTAAGAAGACGTCCAATATAAGAAGCGACTCCTCATGTCGAACATGTTATAACGTGTCGCCTCATTAATATTGTCCCCTTGATTTTAGACTTTATTCTTAGCGTGTAATGAACGCGCACTGATTCCATTGATTGGTTGCCAATGGTTACGGAGCAAAAGAGTGTGTGGGGGGTAGATGTGAAAACTGATTATTAATGTTTATTTAATGAACTAACATAAATTAACTTTGATGAACATACTGACATGTTTAGAAATGAAAACTTTCTTCTTTTCAGCACAAACCAAAAAGAATCCATATATTAATAGCCATGTTCCTTAATTGTACGACCGTTATCATTTTGCGACACCCCTTGGTTAAAAATGAGACCATCTGATGAAATGCAAAAATGTAAATCCTTGTTATCTGGTGTTGTTTATCCGCCGAATTCTTATTTCATATGAATGTCGTCACCTCTGCCAAATACTGGACCATTCCATCTTTATTATAAAGAAAGAAATGGAAGTAAAAGGACATGTTACACAGAAGAAATATAATAAGAAAGAAAGAGTCCTGGAGACTTGGGGAAACTTGCTGTCACTCAGCCTCCAGTGAACCACCAACTAAGGCGGGTGTGAAAAAACTCGAATGAAGTGAAATAATAATAATAATTCGTCCTTTTTCCCCGATTTGGAAACAATATTTCGCCGATTAGATCTCATTCACCCGGTCTTTTTCTATTGAGAGAATTGCAAAAAACCGTTTGAATGGCATCGAATCGTTAAAATCTCTGTTTGTCTGTCTGTCTGTCTGGCTAGCTGCCCCCTCTCTCTCTCTCACACACACACACTCTCTCTCTCTCTCTCTCTCTCTCTCTCACTCTCTGTCTTGTAAGGTGTATTTCTCTCAGTCCAAAGTGTTCTTTAATTTCCTAAATCTTCACTTTTTCTACCCAGAGAGAGAGAGAGAGAGAGAGAGAGAGAGAGACCATGTGAATTCCAAGTCTCTTTCTCCCTTTTTCCCCCTCTCTCTTTCCCTTTCTCTCCCCCTCTCTCTCTCCCGCTCTCTTCCTCCCTACTCCCTCTCCACCCCCTCTCTCTCCCTCTCCCCTCCCTCTCTCTCTCTCTTTCTCTCTCTCTCTCTCTCTGTGTGGGAGGTTTCTATGACTACTTCAGCAAAAGGACTTGGATATTCATTTAGCAATAATGCCCTTTCTATGACGACTTTTGCTAATAGGTTCGAATCGTCTCTCTCTCTCTCTCTCTCTCTCTCTCTCTCTCTCTCTGTACGTATGTCTCTCTCTCTCTCTCACACGCACACACACAGACACATACACAGACACACACACCCTGTGCCTTTGTAAGGTTCATTTCTCTCAGTCCAGCATTCATTTTTCTACATCAGGAGTTCTTTAATTGCCCAAGTCTTCACTTAGCTTACCCTTCTCAGAGAGACCACGTGAATGGCACATCTCTCTCTCTCTCTCACTCTCTCTCTCTCTCTCTCTCTCTCTCTCTGCTTCTGTCTCTCTCTCTCTCTATGACTCTCTGTCTCTCTGTTTCTCCCTCTCTCTCTCTCTCCCTCTCTCTCAGTTTCTGTCTTTCTCTCTCTCTCTCTCTCTCTCTGTCTGTCTTTCTCTCTGTTGCTGTCTCTCTAACTCTCTGTCTCTCTGTCTCTCCCCCTCTCTCTCTCTCAGTTTCTGTCTCTGTCTGTCTCTCTGTCTCTCTCTCTGTTTCTGTCTCTCTGACTCTCTGTCTCTCTGTTTTCTCCTCTCTCTCTCCCAGTTTCTGTCTTCTCTCTCTCTCTCTCTCTCTCTCTCTGTCTTTCTCTCTGTTTCTGTCTCTCTAACTCTCTGTCTCTCTCCCTCTCTCTCTCAGTTTCTGTCTCTGTCTGTCTGTCTATGTCTCCCTCTGTCTCTCTCTGTTTCTGTCTCTCTGACTCTCTCTCTCTCTCTCTCTCTCTTTCTGTCTCTCTGGTCTGTCTGTCTGTCTGTCTGTCTCTCTCTCTCTATTTCTCTCTCTGTCTCTCTCTGTCTATTTGTCTGTCTCTTTCTCTCTGTTTCTCTGTTTCTCTCTATGTCTCTCTGTCTCCCTGTCTCTCTCTTTCACACACACACGTCAGGTGATCTTTAATTACCCAAGTGTTCCCCCAATCCAGGTGGTGTCCATCTCACTGCAACCTTCTTATCATGACCCATTCCATTTGGATCCTCCGCTGATATTACATTTCAAGGACCCCATTATTGCAATCAGTTGTACCAGCTGGGCTACAAGCTCTTTGTTGGGCCAGAGAAGGCAGTAGATTAACGGCCCCTATAAAAAGAATAATAGCCACTTAAAATAATAAATAGCTCCTTAATCAACATTCAGTTACAAAGATATTAAAGATTCTATCAGTGGCAGTGGGTTCTCCGCAGCGGATTCTCCATGTCTGTAATCACATTGGTGCAACGAAGCAAAGAGGACCAAGAGAAAGAGGAAGCAACAGAGCACCGGCACATCATCAATAGAGTCAGGAATAAAACAGAGAGTTAGTGTTACGAATTTTTGGCCATTTTTAGGCTTCAAGTGAGAGCACTTTACAGTGGAGATCCCTTGTGTTGTGTGTGTGATCTTTAAGAAAAGAAACCTTTGGTTGTTCCTTGGTGTCCCTCAGTGTTGGGTATGATCCTTTGGTTGTTACTTGGTATCCCTCCGTGTTGGGTATGCTCCTTTGGTTGTTCCTTGGTGTTCCTTAGTGTTGGGTATGATCCTTTGGTTGTTACTTGGTGTCCCTTAGTGTTGGGTATGATCCTTTGGTTGTTCCTTGGTGTCCCTTGGCGTTGGTTATGATCCTTTGGTTGTCTCTTGGCGTCCCTTAGCGTTGGGTATGATCCTTTGGTTGTTACTTGGTGTCCTTAGTGTTGGGTATGATCCTTTGGTTGTCTCTTGGTGTCCCTTGGTGTTGGCATCATACTTCGGTGGTTCCTTGGTTTTCCTTAGTGTTGGGTATGATCCTTTGGTTGTTTCTTGGTGTCCCTTAGCGTTTGGAATGATCCTTTGGTTGTTCCTTGGCGTTGGGTAAAATCCTTGCGTTGAGCAAATTCATTGGCTGCAGGTCCGTTCGCCAATGTCGAATAATGTGCAAATGAACGGCTTTCTATATCGGTGATTAAATAGTTAACTAACCACATATTAGTGCTGTTGATTGACTGAGATTAATCTACGTGACCACGCCGAGTCTTTAAGTTTAAGTGGTGGGCCTCAGTACTGATTATATTACCAAAAACTCCAACAGAAGTTAGGTGAGTCTGGACTGAGTGTTTGAAGGGGACAAACGCAAAATGCCGTACATTTTTGTTATGAACAAAATATTTCTCTGAATTTTTTAGATGAGGCTTGCTAATTTGGATTATTTGGTTTATTCGGACTATTGTCCTCATCTTTGTTATCTACAGTATTTCTCTGAATTTTTTAGATGAGACTTGCTAATTTGGATTATTTGGATTATTCGGACTATTGTCCACATCTTTATTGTTATCTGTACAACGTTTCGGACGATGTGCCCCTCCGCTTTTCTTCAGGTATATCTTGTCGGACTCGGGGGCCTTCTCGAACTTGGGAACCTTCTTTTGGAACTCTTTTAGTCCAATTGGACACATAGCACAGTGAATATAGGTGTTGGGTTAAGACAGTTCTAAGTGACAGTTATCTTTGGGGTGCAAGTTCAATCCTTGTCAAGGGCGACAGTAACATAGAATAATAATCAACACAGTTTAATACTAGTACCCAGCTATTTTTAGCGGAATGAGAACAGATTACCCTGAGTAAATAAAAATTATTTCTTTATAGAAGGGGGGAAAATAGAGGGGCAATAGATATTTGCTTCAACAAGTTCGTGCTGAGGAGGGGGGCTAAAAAGAAGCGAGTTCACTGTCTTCTCGCAGGCCAAACCTTTTTTTGGTCAACACAATCTTCGACCAGCAGCCGAAAATCCGTCGCCGTCGTCAAAATAATATTCTGACTGCTGTCTCACGTAAGCCGAAAGCCTCTCTGCTCGTCACGCCACGCTCCACTCGCTTTGGTTACCCATGGGCACACTACCCAAACATCCGGGCACATCAGTCGAACCTCGCGTCCGTCCAGTGCCCAACTCGCATTTGCCCCCGCATGAGGGCGGGCGCGGGCTCGATCCCGGCAGGCAAGACAATGTCTTGCTCTTTTTCCTTTCTCGTTCTCCGTCATATTTCAAATAGTACACTACATTATAAGATGAATAGGCTACACTATTCATAATGTAGATTTTATCATTAAAATAACTTCAAGACAAGAAAAGATAGGTGAGTAAATAAAAAATGATTTCTTTACATTCGTGCACTTTCATTTTTGAAAATCATTGACTAGAATTCAATAAACACACAAAACATTGTAATGTATTTTGTAATCTATAATTCCGCTGGAGTCTATTTGAACTCGCATACCACGTGTTATATGTGGGTTTCACTTTTCTAACCACATTTCTTAACCTTCAATAACCTTTTCTTTGTTTTGTTTTTAATATTAAATACATTTTATTGTTTTTAAAATATCTCTTGTGTTTCATTTCCATCTTTTCCATCTTTTCCTGTTGTTGTTAATGAATTATGTTCAAATATAACTATTACATCTTTCGATTATTAGATAATTTATATTTAATAATTTTATAAACGCGCATAAAATTGATAAATTTAATGTCACTGGGTGACGTTAACATAAAAATCGAAGAAGAATGAAGAGATTCTATTAATAGAATTGATCTTTATTGCTTCTAGCAAGAAGGATTTAACAATACAATGTGTCTCTTCGACCTCTGAATAGATTTAGTGATTTGCCTCTCCCATAGATTTGGAGGCTGATCGTTGTGTAGAAGAACAATGGTTCGGTGACTTTATTGTTTCCTCGTACAGAATGAATGTGTGAACAATTCATAATTACGTAATACCAAGAATATTTTATTACCTGAGCAAACTTAATAGAAGAGAATACAAATATAGCAATGAGATACAAGGAATAACTTTTTCTCTGAATTTTTTTAGATGAGGCTTGGTAATTTGGATTATTTGGATTATTCGGACTATTGTCCTCATCTTTATTGTTATCTACACTATTTCTCTGAATTATTGTTATCTACACTATTTCTCTGAATTTTTGAGATGAGGCTTGATAATTTGGATTATTTGGATTATTATAATTAGTATTATTCAGACTATTGTCCTCATCTTTATTGTTATCTATACTATTTCTCTGAATTTTTGAGATGAGGCTTGATAATTAGTATTATGTGGATTATTGTCCTCATCTTTATTGTTATCTACACTATTTCTCTGAATTTTTTAGATGAGGCTTGATAGTATTATTTGGATTATTCGGACTATTTTGCTCATCTTTATTGTTATCTACACCAGTTCTCTGAATTTTTGAGATGAGGCTTGATAATTAGTATTATTCGGACTATTGCCCTCATTTTCATTGTTGTCTGTACTACGTTTCGGCCCTCCGGCCTTCTTCAGGTATTTCTAATTGTGTGAACAATTCATTATAAAGTAATACCGGGAACCTAGCACGCAGAATCAGAAACTCTGCCTCTGGGCCACCGTCGCGTAGCACACGATATGTATAGTAGTGGCGTGTTTATCATTGACAGGTTAAATTCGGCATGTATCGTGTTTTACGCACCGATGGCCCAGAGGCAGAGTTTCTGATTCTGCCTGCTGGATTCCCGGTTTCGATTTCTGTCGGAGGGAAATCGTAGATATACACCGCTGATGTGTCTTAATAAAGTTGAAACAGTTGTACGGTGTTCCACGTGTCACACATTATTTGTCGGGTTTGCTTCTCATGATTATTTTCAATAATTATCGAATTTTATACGATATACGCATTGTAATTGCCTTCAAAAATAAAAATAATAATAATAATAATAATAATAATAATAATAATATATATATATATATATATATATATATATATATATATATACCCAATGCCGCCACACGAGTTGGATGTGATTCCTTAAGCGTAGGTTTTGGATACAGAGTTTTTGTTCTCTTTGTATTGTTGCCTAACCAAGGTTAAAGACTCCAGTTCGCTCAACTATTGCCCATAGCAGTAAGGAAAATAGTTGTATGCACACCTTTCCCATGGATATTAGTCGTATGTAGCGCTAAAATATTTGGTTTGGTGGTTGCTTTCGAAGACATACAATTGATTTTGGGAGTGTAAAAAGCCAAATGTTTAGAAGAACGTTAGTTGATTTAATATTGTTTTCTCGTACAGAATAAATATGAAAACAATTCATGACCGAATAATAAGGAGAACAATCCTGGAATTTAGGGAAATGTGGAGTGCGCCTTTATTGCCATTACTCCCAGGACCACCGTAGCCCGGAGTGGTATTACATGTTAGGGTCCCATCTATAGGTTAAATAGATAAATGAAATGCGCATTAAAATTTGTTAAACAAATTGGGTTTGAAAAAATAATTGAATACCCAACAAGAATGAATAAAACAAAATGTCTTTGATATAAAATAACCCAACAAGGGTTGACATGCCGTAAAATCCAACCAATCAACCAATCAACCAACATAAAAGTGCATTTTGCCAAAAAGAAAAAATTATACCCGTAGATTTTTTCCTTCTCCATTTTAGGCTTCACTCACAGTTTGAGAAAAATAAAATGGCTTCCTCTTATTTATACTGCCAATGCCAACTCTTTCGGGACCAAATCTCTCTCTCTCTCTCTTTCTCTCTCTCTCGCTCTCTCCCTCCCCTCTCTCTCTCTCTCTCTCTCTCTCTCTCTCTATTTCCCCTCTCTCTGTTTCTCTCTTTCTCTTTCTCTTTCTCTCTCTTTCTCTCTTTCTCTCACTCACTCTCTCTCTCTCTCTAATTCCACCCCTCTCTCTTTCTCCCTCTCTTCTCTCTCTCCCTCTCCCTCTCTCTCTCTTTCTCTCTCTCACTCTCTCCCTGTCTTTATTTCACTCTCTCTCTCTTTCTCTCTCTCTCTCTCTCTCTCTATTTCCCCTCTCTCTTTCTTTCTCTCTCTCTTCCCCTCTCTCTCTTTCTCTCTCTCACTCTCTCCCTGTCTTTATTTCACTCTCTCTCTCTTTCTCTCTCTCCCTGTCTTTATTTCACTCTCTCTATCTTTCCTCTCTCTCTCTATTTCCCCCTCTCTCTTTCTTTCTCTCTCTTCTTTCTCTCTCTCTCTCTCTATTTCCCTCTCTCTCTTTCTCTTTCTCTCTCGCTCTCTCTCTC
>CM042175.1:32988936-33023936 GCA_023376005.1 Doryteuthis pealeii
CTGGGCCGGAATGTCTTAAAATTTGTATAAAAAATGCATATTTTGGATTAAAAATAATATAAATTTTATTTTTAAAGCTAAAAGTTTCAATATCAATGAGAAAACTCATAAAGTTTGGAAGTAAAAGTTTAATAGAAGATAAAAGTTGTATAAAAAGTGTTTAAGATGCAATCCAGTCACGAAAACGAGTGTAAATATTTGATGTGCAAAGAGTTAACAAGATAGTAAATTATTACACTAACTAGTCACCCAAAAATAAACCTAGTAATTCTTGTTATGATAGTTAATAATATTAACCTATTCTACTCGGACGTATATGTGTTCATGGAGGTGTGTGTGTAGTTAGTGTAAGGGTTAACTTTAGGAAAGGAACTCATCACCCAAGTTCAAATCCTGAACATGGCTTTTTGCATTTACGTAGCACTAACCGGAAAAGGTGTGAATACATATATTCTCCCTCCAACTATAGGTAAAATAGTAGGGCAGATTGGCTCTTTAATCTTGGTTAGCCAAGCAGTCTAAGAAAATGTAAACTCTGAATTTAAACCTGTTAAACTCCATTTAAGAAATTGACCTTGTGTCACTCCTGCTTGTGCAGAGGTGTTGGTAAGTATATATATGTGTTCAAATCAAAGTTCAGTGGTACCTTGATAAGAGTTAATTCATTCAACTTGTAACTCAATTACTTTGTATATCAAATCAATTTTCCCCATTGAAATAAACTGAAATGCCATTAATTCGTTCTAGTACACCAGCCCCCAAAAAACCCTAAATTTTAGTTACATTTTTGTAAATAAGTAAAATAGCACTTTATTGTATAAAAATTTAAATATCTACTTTTTGAAGTTCAGAAAACAGTAAAATAAGGTACAATATTGCCTAAGCTTAAGGCATTTTTTTTACTTATTCATTTTCGTTAACTAATCTTCTAAGGATGTTGGTTAATAAAAGAAAAAAAATAAGGTTAAATGTTTTTTTGTTTTTTTTTAAAGATCTGAAATTGACACCCATAGATTAAACTCTTCCACTCACTGTAGGTATTTTGTTGAATCATGTAAAAAATGAATAAAGTTGACTGATTAGATTTTAAAAAGTATTTTATCTCAATAATACTTTTTTAGCCATTGTTTCCAAGGTGATTTTTCATTTGACGATATTTTTTCAAAAGAACTTAAATAAAACACACAACACACACCCCCCCCCCAAAAAAAAAACAAGAAAAACAGGGATTATTTCACTTGGAATATTCAAACTTTAGAAGAAAAGGATGTGTCGCTTGTCTTCATTTTAGCTTTTAAAAAGGATTTAAACAGCAGAACAATAAATTTATCAATGAGTAATTCATTTAGAGTGAAAATCAATACACATAAAATAATTGGTGCTCTTCCAATCTGTGATCTACCAAAGGTTTGTGATCTACTATTGATCTACTATTCATGGCATGTGATTTACTAGGAACAAAGAAAACAGGGTTAGGGTTTAGCGTTTAGGGTTAGTTTAATGCGAAAATAATGGGTAGTAATGGGTAGATCACATATTTGAATGTAAACAACTCGGTAGATCACATATTGGATTAGAAACCATTCGGTAGATCATATATTGGAAGAGCACTGAATAATTTGAATTAATTTGAATTTATCTGTTAGAACAGTTTATTTGGAAGAATACAATATTCATGAATTTGGACAGACAGACTTTTTATGTCTATTATTAAAATATTATAAGATTTCAAAGAACTGTTTGATTTTCTTACGAAAAACGTAGCAAACATTAATTTTTAAACACCCAGAGACTGTACATTTTTTGGCTAGTCACTATAAAGATGAGAATAATAGTCCAAAAAATCAAAACAATATATATCAAGTCTCTTCTAAAATATCCAGACGAACAAATACAAAAAAAAAAAGAAAGTAAAATAGCACTTTATTTTAAAATTATTTAGAAAAATGTTTAAACTGCGGAACATTATTATTAACTGTCAATAAAAATTTTATTTTCTGAGTTGGTTTTTGTGTCACTTTTTGTCAGCAAATTAATGTAGATATTTTCATTCCTAAATGAAACATACAAGGATAACAATGGTTCCGTCCTAAATAAAAATTTTAAAAATGACACAAAGGTGTTCCATAGCACACAAGAAGTGCAACAGGATAACGCACTTACTAGGTACCACCAATTTTCCCTATGAAATTTACCACCCTTATATTTAACACAAAGAAACTGGCATAAAGTTTCATATTATCCTAAAAGATTTTGTCCATTTGAAAGAAGAAACATTAAAAAACTCCTGATGATTTTTTAAAATTTCAGCTCACCAGAATAATGAAATTATGAATGAAAACAATGTTACATTTTTGCACCATTAAATCAATTGAAATTTAACGTAGCCAAAAACAAGTTATGACGAGAGACTTTTTAAAAATTCTATGAAAAATCAATTAAGGGTCCAATTTTCTCAAAAATTTCCATTACTACCTTTTGATGAAATAGTGTGAAATAGGTTTTCCTAAAATATATATGTTTTTTTTACGAGATCTACCCTATTTCATTTTATGAAATAGAAAAAATGAACGACAAAAAATAATTGTTAATTTGTTTCCTAGAAAGGTAATAGTCTGAATAATTATATCAGAAGATTTTTATAAGTTCAATGCTAGAGTTGTTTTAGTAAAAGAATGATGAATACTGAATTGTGCGAAAAAATCAATAAAGAAACTGACCAATTGTAAAAAATGGACTGTTTTACTTATTTTTCAAAGATAACGGTGAGTAATTTTTCTCCAATCGAATAATTTTAACTACCTGTTAATGTAGATATTTTACATGCCGCCTCCTTGATTTTTTATCGGCAAATCAATGTAAATATTTCACAACTCTTCCCCGTCACTTTAAAATATGTTGTTTTAGATTGAATCTCTACAAATTTTAATTGAATTTTTACAAGAATAACTCAAATTTTTACAAACTTTTTTTACAAAATTCAAACTCAATTTTTTATACTGTACAATTCTTATTCAAATAATTACTATGATATTCAAATGTCGTACTTATTGTAATATGTTGGTTATATCCCCGTAACAGTGATCCGATTCAACTAACAACCTTATATACTCAAACAAGAACAACAACCACAATGTGAAACATGTCAAACAGCCCTGACAGTTAAACACTTATTGATGGAATGCAGATTTTTTGCTCCCATCAGAAACCATTATTTTAAAGCAAACAATATGAAGGATCTATTTGAAAATGTTAACATTGGATATTTTCCCTTTTTGAGGGAAATAAAATTATACCATAGAATATAGACATGAAACAAATCAATACCATACAACTAATCCCCAATATTTAACACATTGTTAAAACCAATTACTAAAAGTATATATATGATGCACAAATTGTATAACACCCAACCGCTAAGCATGATATAACCCTGGACGGGTTGATATGCGTTAAAATTAATAACCAACCATCACAACAACGGTGAATTACGAAACTCTGATGTAGGTGTGAGATACGGTCAAACAGGAACTTAAGTATTTTTTGAAAAGGGCCTTTCAGTTAGTTACCGGGAAGTCATGACCTTCCATTTTGGGGCTAAACAAAGCGCTTCGAGAGTTGAGTATGGGCTACGTAAAATTTTTCTTGATCGACTTGAAAAAAAAAAAAACTCGCTTCACATCTTCCTGTTTTAAAACAAGTCCAATTGAAAATGTTGCATCAGTGAGTGAGAAATTTTGTTCTTTAGACATTTAATTGTCAAAAAATGTAAGTTTATTAAGTTAAGTATTTTTAATATGAAATATTCATACCAAAATAAATATTCATATAAAAAACAAATCTAAAGATGAATCAATAGATAAATCAACTGAATAAATATTCACTTTCCTTTTCTGCTAAATAAATTGCCACTTTGAACTTCAAAGAAATTAACTCACTTCTTCTTGGTGTGAATGTCAAGAGTTTTTATTTAATGTCAAGAAAATCATGGCTACTTTGGTTTGATTGATAAACATTTTATTGGCTTAAGAAATAGTTTCATTTGATGAGCAAAAATGAATATATTTCTACTAATTTCCTACATAGGTACATTATTATAGATAGATACATACATATGAACGAATGAGATAGATAGAGAAGAGATAATAGACAGATGATATGAGAAGACTGAATTGATCGATAGATAGATAGATAGTAGATGTGTATGAACATAGATAGATTGATAGATGTAATATGAACAGATAAATAGATAGTAGATATGAAAAGACTGAGATAGATATATGATAGATAGATAGATAGATAGATGGATAGATATGAAAAGACAGAGATAGATAGATAGATAGATATGAAAAGACTGAGATAGATAGATAGATAGATAGATAGATAGAAAGACAGACAGATAGATAGATAGATAGATAGATAGATAAACAGACATGAGAAGATGAGATTGATAGATAGATAGATAGATAGATGAAAATCATGGCTACTTTGGTTTGATTGATAACATTTTATTGGCTAGAAATAGTTTCATTTTGAGAGCAAAAAATGAATATAATTTCTACTAAATTTCCTGCATAGGTACTTATTATAGATAGATAGATACATATGAACAGAATGAGATAGATAGATAGATAGATAGATAGATAGATATGAGAAGACTGAGATTGATCGTAGTAAATTAGATGTGATATGAACATATAGATTTATAGATCTTATATGAACAGAGATAGATAGATAGATAGATAGATATGAAAGACAGAGACAGATAGATAGATAGATAGATAGACATGAGAAGACAGAGATAGATAGATAGATAGATATGAAAAGACAGACAGATAGATAGATAGATAGATAGATATGAGAAGACAGAGATAGATAGATAGATAGATATGAAAAGACAGAGACAGATAGTAAGATAGATAATGATAGAATGAAAAGACAGAGAACAGATAGATAAGATAGATAGACATGAGAAAGACAGAGATAGATAGATAGATAGAAATAGATAGTTAGATTTGATATGAACAGATAGATTGATAGATGCGATATGAACAGAGATAGAATGATAGATAGATATATGGATAGATATGAAAAGACTGAGATAGATAGATAGATAGATAGATAGATATGAAAGACTGAGATAGATAGATAGATAGATAGATAGATATGAATAGACTGAGATAGATAGAAACAGAATTTTGCAGACATAGATAGATACATAAATAGAAGATGGTTTGGTTTGTTTTGTTTTGCGACATATCAACCTCAGTGGGTCATTTAATGCCAATAAAGTTTTGAAATAAATCAATTCTTAATGGATAATACAATTTTGTTTATCAACTCATGTTTTTTTTTTATTAACCCATAGATGGGACAAATAGATAGATGGATAGATAGGTGAACAGAGATAGATAGATAGATAGATAGATATGAACAGACTGGGATAGATAGATAGATAGAAATATCTTTTGATGTAAGTGGGCAATACTTCAGAGATTTATCTAAACATTTTTGTTTTTTGTCCAGATGGTTAGTCTAAGCATTAATGTTACCCAATTGATTAAAATCTCTAACTTGAGTAACTACCTATAAGCATAATATGTTATTATAAGAAATTCACATAACATAAGAGATTATGATTATGTATTATTGGAATTACTTGGTGGTCAGAATATATTTAGTCAATGTTAAATTGAGCAACAACTATAACCAAATCTGTACATAGAGCAATTGGTATTTATAGCACATCGGAATATTCCATACTGGTGATCCCATTCTTGGAGTCCTGATTGGCTGCTGGTTTCGGTTTGGAGATGGTGCTAGATAAATTTCCATCATTTTGCATTATCTCCCAGCAATGCAGAGATTGTATTGAGTTACAGCATGCTTCCTTGTCTGCCAACTGGATGGTAGTTGGAATCCCACTGTGATGGTGAATATTGTATGCTTCTAGAATATCAGGGATAATTTTACACCTATAAAAAAGTAAAATCATGGACACTATATGTGAGTTACTTTAAGTTTCATGTGTTTATACAATCTTCTGTGAAATGTGAAAAAAATGACTGATGATGCAATATAGATGCTTGATTAGCCACTTTTTCACATTTCCAACAGAAGACTATGTAAAACAGAAAACTTAAAGTAATGGATAATTATTTTACTATTTATAGAATATAATATATATATATATATATATATATATATATATATTAATATGGTGTGGTGTAATGGTTAGAGTCATAGTAATGGATATAGTCTGAATAAAAGCGAATCGAACTCCAGTCACGCTATTATGTTCATTTTCGAACTAATACCCTCGGAAAAGGTATGAACACCTCATCCTCAAACTATGGGGTAAATTGTACTACTATTGTTCTTCCACAAGGATGATTTTGCATTAATAAACAGCGAATGTTGACATGCCATTAAAAAGAAGAAACCAAATCAAACCAATAAATTGTACCCCTCAAATAGATTAAAATAGGACTATTTTTTCTTACTATTTTTTGTCATATAACCATTTAACTTTTGCCAACCAAGTTTTCCCTACAGCTATACCAAATTTTCTTGGTATTTTTACCTGTACGATGGGATATTTCAAAGTTCACAATCTATTCACTTCAGAACTCATTCTATTCAAATAAAGTCCTATTATTATTGTAATCTGTATCCTTTAGCAAGAGCCGCTGCAGAAGCTTATGGTAGGATGTAGATGGATATTTCAAAGTTCACTATCTATTCACTTCAGAACTCATTCTATTCAAATAAAGTCTTATTATTATTGTAATCTGGGTAATACACTTTAAAGATTTTATAAATTTAAATGTACACTGATTTAGTGAATATGCTGTATTTCAAATGTAATAATTATTAAAGAACTACTACCTCTGTCCATATAATTTGATAAATTTGTACATATATTTCATATATGAATGTGACAACTATTATGAAACAGATGTGTTATTAAACATTAATTTAGCTAATGAATCATTATAAACAAAAAACAAACTAAAAAAACACAAAAATTAAATTCACTTCCAATTTCAAATGTCGTCACAAGTTGCTGTTCTTTTTGTTTTAACAGATTTAAGCTGTACCTCATGCGCTGTGTTAACGAGGGCCTGTATTAAACATAGAACCATACGTTTCCAACACAGAGATTTATCTTTAACTTTTCAAATCCCAGCAATGCTCGGTAGCTCTGTTAGTTACATAAGTGACCATATAGCTGCTTTTTCTTTTGGATATTGTTTCTTTATAAGACAGATTCAAGCTGTACTACTTATGTGTTGTGTTAGTGAGTCCTGTATTGAACTAAATCTTATGTTCCAAAACGACATTTATTTTTAACTTTTAAATCCCAAGTAATACCAGTAGCTCTTCTACTTACATAAGTAGCTGATTTTTGTGGGATGTTGTTTCTTTATAACACAGAATTCAAGTTGTACTACTCATACCCTGAGTTTGCGAGGGACTGTATTGAACAGAGAAATCTAAGTAAAAAAGTAAAATCTCTGCCTTGGATTTTTAACTTTATTATCTAGAGCAATGCCAGGTAGCTATGCTACTTACATATAAGGAGAATTGAAATAAAGAAATTACATTAAATCTGAGCAATGCCAGGTAGTTTGCTACTTACGTATAAAGGAGAATTGAAATAAAGAAATGACATCTCTCAAGAGAGATAGAAAAACTATTTTTATTCAATAGAAACAGATAGAGTTGTTGTCCAGCAACAAAGAAAAAGTCTTTTAGTTCATTCATTCAACTGAAAGATGAAGAAGAAGAAAAAAGAAAACATATTTTATCAATGATAAACTGTCAGTGTTTTTTTTTAGTCTTTTTTCAGCTAAACTAGTCGTCATTCTTTCATTTTTAGATGAATTATTTCTGATTGGATATCAACTGGTTTATATTGAACATTTTTCTGTGATATAGAAAAATCTATAATGGGACAGTCTCTACTACTACATGTAAAGGAGAATTGAAATAAAGAAATTACATCTCTCAAGAGAGACAGAAACATTTTTATCAATAGAGCAGATAGAGTTTGTGTCCAGCAACGTTCCGATGATGATTAAGAAAAGAGAAAATAGAAACTAAAAAATCAGAAATAGAATAAAAATAATCAGATGAGAAGACAACAAAACTTATATTAACTAGCAAATATAGCACACCCCGGGTGCAAGTTTAAAGTTTTAATATAATAAAATATCATATTAAATTAGAAAGGCTAATGTAACTGAATAAGAATGCAGATAAAAAGATTTAGAACGAGAGGGGTTGATTGAAAAATAGAACAACTTTGAACAACTAACTCTTCCATCATTTTCCATTACTCCGTCTTTCTTGGTAAAATTTTCCTAATTTAACTATTTAGTTAAATAGGAAGTAAGAATAATATTACAGTTTATTTCTTCTTGTTAATGAATTTTCTTTTATATTTATTTCTGAGATTTTTGCTCCATATTCATTAAGATAAAACAACAATTAGAAATCAATAAACTAAGCACAATTTTATCAAAATCAAATTTTAATATCAATATGCAAATTAGCCTTCCCATTCACACTGTATGCGCTATTTTGTTTGTATATATAAATACAATTGCATGTCGTTAGTATGTAGATATGAGTCAACAGTCCTTATGATGTAAAACAATTTTATTAATACTTGAGATTTAAATAAAATAAAATCATGGAGAACGTGATGTAAATAACAAAGGGAATTGTGACTTGAGTAGTGATATAGTTTCGGTTTACAGAAATAAAGACACACACAATCTCCATTAT
Source organism: Doryteuthis pealeii (assembly GCA_023376005.1). NCBI lineage: Eukaryota > Metazoa > Mollusca > Cephalopoda > Myopsida > Loliginidae > Doryteuthis > Doryteuthis pealeii. Next base: position 32,997,730 of record CM042175.1, read on the forward strand.
AATAAGAATATATATATATATATAATATATATATATATATATATATATATGAGTGGTAATCCTTGTTATTCAGTCTGTTTAAAAATTTCTGAATTTGAAAAAAGGGACGGTTTTGAATATGAATATCAATATTCTATTTTAAGGTGTGAGTATGTAGCGCTGTTAGTGTGTGTATTGAAGGAACATTGTGCATTTTTTAGGTATGTGGTAGTGTTGTGGTGTGTGTATAAATTTTTTTCTGTAGCCGATAAACGACAGCGGAAGTGAAAAATTTATACACACACACACACAACTAACATACCTAAAAATGCAAAATGTTTCCAATCCAACTAACACGTACATACTAAAAAGCACAAGTTCTTCAATACACACACTAACAGCGCTACAACTCACACCTTAAAATAGAATATTTGAAATATCATATTTTCAAAACCGCTCCTTTTTTCAAACTTCAAGAAAATTTTTAAACAGACTGAATAACAAGGATTACCACTCCATATAAATATATATATATATATATATATTATATATATATTATTTATTATAATGGAGATTGTGTGTCTTTTATTTCTGTAACGAAAACTATCAACACTACTCAAGTCACAATTCTTGTTATTACATCAACGTTCTCCATGATTTATTTTTATTTAATCTCAAGTATTAATAAAATTGTTTTCATCATTTAAGACTGTTGACCATCTACATACTAAACGACATGTGCAATTGTATTTTTATATACAACAAATAGCGCAGTTACAGTGGTGAAATGGGAAGGCTAATTTTGCATAATTGATATTAAAATTTGATTTTGAATAAATATGTGCTTAGTATAATTGAGTTTCTAATTGTTTGGTTTTATCTTAATGAATATGAGCAAAATCTCAGAAAATAATATAAAGAAATTCATTAACAAGAAGAAATACTGTAATATTATTCTTTACTTCCTATTTTAACTAAATAGTTAAATTAGGAAATTTACCAATGAAAAGACGGGAGTAATGAAAATGATGGAAGAGTTAGTTTCAAAGTTGTTCTATTTTTCAATCATACCCCTCTGTCCAAATCTTTTTATCTGGCAAATTCTTATTCAGTTACATTAGCCTTTCTAATTTAAATATGTATTTTATATATTAATAACTTTAAAACTTGCACCGGGGGGTGCATATATTTGCTAGTATATATAAGTTTTGTTGTCTTTCTCATCTGAATATTTTTATTCTATTTTCTGATTTGTTTAGTTTTCTAATTTTCCTCTTTTCTTAATCATCAATCGGAACGTTGCGGCACAACTCTATCTGCTTTCTATTGATAAAAGAGTTTTTCCTGTCTCTCTTGAGGATGTAATTTTCTTTATTTCAATTCTCCCTTTTACAATGTAGTAGTAGAGCTACCTGTCCCATATATTTTTCTATTCACAGAAAATGTTCAAATATAAACCAGTTGATATCCAATCAGAATAACATCTAAAAATGATAGAATGACGACTAGTTTAGGCTGAAAAAGACTAAAAAAAAAACACTGACCAGTTTATCAATTGATAAATATGTTTCTTTTTTCTTCTTCTCATTCTTTCAGTTGAATGAAAGAACTAAAAGACTTTTTTCCTCTCTTGTTGCTGGACACAACTCTATCTGTTTCTAATTGATAAAAATAGTTTTCTATCTTCTCTTGAGAGATGTCATTTCTTTATTTCAATTCTCTCTTTATACGTAAGTAGCAGAATCTACCTGGCATTGCTCAGGATTTAATGTATTTCTTTATTTCAATTCTCCTTTATATGTAAGTAGAAGCTACCTGGCATTGCTCTGATTTAATAAAGTTAAAAATTCCAAGGCAGAGATGTTATTTTTTCTTAGATTCTCTGTTCGATACAGTCCTCGCAAACTCAGGGTAGAGTAGTAACAACTTGAATCTGTGTTATAAAGAACAAATCCCACAAAAATCAGCTACTTATGTAAGTAGAAGAGCTACCTGGTATTACTTGGATTAAAAAGTTTAAAAAATAAATGTCTGTCTTGGAACGCATAGATTTTATGTTCATACAGGACCTACTAACACAACAACATAAGTAGTACGCTTGAATCTGTCTATAAAGAAAACATATCAAAAGAAAAAGCAGCTATATGGTCACTTATGTAACTAACAGAGCTACCGAGCAATTGGCCTGGGATTTGAAAGTTAAAGATAAAATCTCTGTGTTGGAAACGTATGGTTCTATGTAAATACAGGCCCCTCGTTAACACAGCGATGAGTAAGTACGCTTAAATCTGTTAAACAAAAGAAAACAGCAACTTGGACGACATTGAAATTGGAAGTGAATTTATTTTGTTGTTTTTAGTTTGTTTTTTTTGTTTTTATATGATATCATTCGCAAAATTTAATGTTAATAACACTATCTGTTTCATAATAGTTGTCACATTCAGTAATGAAATATATGTACAAATTTACAAATATTATGGGACAAGGTAAGTAGTTCTTATAATTAATTACATTTGAATACAGCATATTCACTAAATCAGTGGTACAATTTTAAATTTATAAATTCCTTTAAAGTGTATACCCAGATTACAATAATAAATAAGATTTATTTGAATAGAATGAGTTCTGAAGTGAATAGATAGTGAACTTTGAAATATCCCATCATACATCCTACCATAAGCTTCTGGCCAGCGGCTCTTGCTAAAAGGATACAGATAACAGATAATAATAGGACTTTATTGAATAGAATGAGTTCTGAAGATGAAATAGATTGTGGAACTTTGAAATATCCATCGTACAGGTAAAAATACAAGAAATTTGGTATAGCTGTAGGGAAACTTGGTTGCAAAAAGTTAAATGGTATATGAAAAAATAGTAAAGAAAAATTTAATAGTCCTATTTTAATCTATTTGAGGGCTTTACAATTTATTGGTTTGATTTGGTTTTTCTCTTTTTTAAATGGCATGTCAACATTCGCTGGTTATTTAATGCCAAAATCATCTTGTGGAAGAACAATAGTAGTACAATTTAACCATATTTTGAGGATGAGGGTGGTTCATACCTTTTCCGAGGTATTAGTTCGAAAATGAACATAATAGCGTGACTGGAGTCGAATTCGCTTTTATTCAGACTATAATCCATTACCTATGACTCAACATTTACACCACATCCAATATATTATTATATAATATATTATATATATATAATATATATTATATTTCTATAAAATAGTAAAATAATTATCCATTCTTTAAAGTTTTCTGTTTTACATAGTCTTCTGTTGGAAATGTGAAAAAGTGGCTATCAAGCATCTATAATTGCATCAAATCATCATTTTTTTCACATTTCACAGAAAGTTGTATAAAAACATGAAAACTTAAAGTAACTCACATATAGTGTCCATGATTTTACTTTTTTATAGGTGTAAAAATTATCCCCTGATATTCTAGAACAATACAATATTCACCATCACAGTGGGATTCCACTAACCATCCAGTTGGGCAGACAAAGGAAGCATGCTGTAAACTCAAATACATCTCTGCATTGTCTGGGAGCATAATGCAAAATGACTGGAAAATTTATCTAGCACCATCTCCAAACCGAAACCAGCAGCCAATCAGGACTCCAAGAAATGGGATCACCCAGATGGAATATTCCGATGTGCTATAAATACCAATTGCTCTATGTACAGATTGGTTTATAGTTGTTGCTCAATTTAACATTACAAATATATCTCTGCCACCAAGTAATTCCAATAACACATAATCAATAATCTCTTATGTTATTGTTGATAAATGATTACAGATTTCCCCCCCTTCCCCTTTCCTTTTCCCCTCCCCCCCCCCCCCTTTATAATAACATATTATGCTTATAGGTAGTTATCCAAGTTATAGAGTTTAACAATTGGGTAACATTAATGCTTAGACTAACCATCTGGACAAAAACAAATTTTTAGATAAACTCTGAAGTATTGCCCACTTATCATCAAAAGATATTTTCTATCTATCTATCTATCCCAGTCTGTTCATATCTATCTATCTATCTATCTATCTCTGTTCACCTATCTTAATCCATCTATCTATTTGTCCCTCTCAATGGGTTTAAATTAAAAAAACTGAGTTTGATAACAAAATTGTATTATCCATTAAGAATTGATTTATTTCAACTTTAATTGGCATTAAACTGACCCACTGAGGCTGATATGTCGCCACAAACAAAAACAAACCAAAACCTCTATCTATTTAGTAATCTATCTATGTCTGCAAAATTCTGTTTCTATCTATTCAGTCTATTCATATCTATCTAATCTATCTATCTATCTATCTCAGTCTTTTCATAATCTAATCTATCTATCATCTATCTATCTCAGTCTTTCATAATCTATCCATATAATCTTCTATCTAATGTATTCTCTGTTCTATCGATCTATCAATCATCTGTTCATATCAAATCTAACTTCTATCTATCTATCTAATCTTCTCTGTCTTCTCATGTCTATCTATCTATCTACTGTCTCTTGTCTTTTTCATATCTATCTATCTATCTATCTATCTGTCCTCTGTCTTTTATATCTATCTATCTATCTATCTCTGTTTCTCATATCTATCTATCTATCTATCTATCTGTCTCTGTCTTTTTCAATATCTATCTATCTATATATCTCTGTCTTCTCATGTCTTATCTATCTATCTATCTATCTGTCTCTGTCTTTTTCAATCTATCTATTCTATCTATCAATCTCTGTTCATATAAGATCTATAATCTATGGTTCATATCACATCTAACTATCTTATCTATCGATCATCTCAGTCTTCTCATATCTATCTATCTATCTTCTATCTATCTATCTCATTCTGTTCATATTATCTATCTATCTATATAATGTACCTAATCAAGGATTTAGTAGAATTATAATTCAATTTTTTTCTCTCAAAATGAACTATTTCTAAGCCAAATAAAATTGTTTTCAATCAAACCAAAGTAGCATGATTTTCTATCTATCTATCTATCTATCTATCAATCTGCAGTCTTCTCATGTCTGTTTATCCTATCTATCTATCTATCTATCTATCTGCCTGCTTCTATCTATCTATCTATCTACTATCTATCTCAGTCTTTTCATATCTATCTATCTATCTATCTCTGTCTTTATATCTTATCCATCGATCTATCTATCTATCTATCTATATACATAATCTCAGTCTTTCATATATATCTATCTAATTTATCTCTGTTCATCTTACATCTATCAAATCTATCTATGTTTCAATATCACTCTAACTATCTATCTATCTATGATCAATCTCAGTCTTCTCATATTATCCTGTCTATCTATCTATCTATCTATCTCATCTGTCAATATGTTGTATCTATCTTAATATGGTACCTATGTAGGAATTTAGTAGAAATATATTCATTTTTTGCTCATCAAAATGAAACTATTTCTTAAGCCAATAAATGTTTATCAAATCAAAACCAAAGTGAAGGCCATGATTTCTTGAACATTAAATAAAAACTCTGACATTCACACACANCATTTTATGATAACCTAAAAAAGTTTTACATTGTTGAGATATAAAACTATTATTATATATATATGATTATATTATTTAATTGTATACTTATTATATCTATTGGTTTGTTTGGTTGCGTTTTGAAGGCTATCCATGCAAGCTGTAAGACAAAAGAAGGTACTGTGGTGTTTTTCTCTCCTGCTGAGTTTATTCCAATCTTAATATTTCTGGATTAAATCGCCCTCTTTTAGAAGATCACAGGTAAGCAAACAAACACCAACATTACCTTATTTTTTCTGACCTTGCATTGTGATAGCCTTCAAACCAACCAACGAACACCGAAATATAAACACAATGCATTTAAGAAATTTACAAACCAATTATATTATAATATATATATATATATATATATATATTTACGCTACATGTGTACAATCAACATCGTGTTTCATGAATATATATATATAATATATATAAATATAATATATATATTTTATATATTATATATATATCAATGTTATTATACGAAGAAGCGGTAGTAATCCCAATGTACAGTGTTATTAGAAAAGTGCTCAATATCGTTAATAGATGAATAATAAATAATATTTTTAACTTTTGTTAAATTCACCCCTCACCCGTGTACGTTTTCGTCTATAAAAAAACATGTATGATGCACAAATATTCAAATAAAGACTGAAGAAGCCGTGCTCAATGCACAGTGAAATAACCTCCTACATCTACTTGTCTGAGTTGTTCTTTTGCCCACATTTTTTCCTCTATTCTTTACCCACACACGCGCGCGCACGCGTGCACGGACACACACACACACACACACACCACCACACATTGGACAACATTTACTAGAAACTCCACTTGCGCCTGGTCCTACCACCCAGCATGTTTTCGGTCCTTGCAGTTCAAACAGCGAGCTTACAACTACAGATTCCTTGTAGTCTTTATTTATTTCTCGCACCCAACCTTTCCGTGTGTCCCAAAAGCAGTCCCATGTTACTCCTATTCGGCACCTCAAGCCTAAACTTATCCAACGAAGGGACTCGCAATTTCGAACCACCCCCATGGTTCGTTAATTTTCTTAGTTTTAGAATTCTTTGTTCTTATTGAGAAAAAAATCCTTTCTCGTTTTTCTCACTGACTTATTCCATCGCTACAACAAAAAAAACAACAAAATACGAAAAACCACCGTTTATCAATGTACTTTTTCTTGATGAGTATTGACGAAAAAAAGATCAATTCATTTTAGAATTTTAAATCTAATAAGGGTACCCTCACTTTTCTTTTTAAGAAACAAAACATCTTTATCAACATGCATATGCTTTTACGCGTCCCTTTTAAATTCCAGTACTGTCGAATAAAACTTTACACACACACACACACACACACACACAACACACACACATATATGATATAATACTATATATAATATCTATATATATATATCATTCATATAAGGACCTAAATGAGTTAGATATGTATCCTAATTTATATAGAATTGGTTGGTTGGTTGGTTATTGTATATTACTGTCGCCTTGGCCAGGAGATGAAGCTGTAGCCCAGAGGTAACTGTCACTTTGAAATCTATAACCCAACACCTCTAATCCGTTGCGTACAATAGTCTGATAATCCCCAATTATACTAATTATCAAGCCTCATCTCTAAAATTCAGAGAAATAGTGTTATAGTATAACAATAAAGATGAGGACAATAGTCTGAATAATCCAGATAATACTAATTATCAAGGCCTTCATCTCCAAAATTCAGAGAAATAGTGTAGATAACAATAAAGATGAGGACAATAGTCCGAATAATCCATCAAATAATACTAATTATCAAGCCTTCATCTCACACTCAGAGATCTTAAGTGTTGCTCACAATAAAGATGAGGACAATAGTCCGAATAATCCAATAATACTATTATCAAGCCTCATCTCAAAAAATTCAGAGATAATTAGTGTAGATAACAATAAAGATGGGTGATAATAGTCCGAATAATCAATAATACTAATTATCAATCCTCATCCTATAAAATTCAGAGAAATAGGTTAGATAAAATAAAGATGAGGACAATAGTCCGAATAATACAAATCAATACAAATTAATAATTTATTAAAGAATTGATTTAGCAGAGCTTATTCCCCTTCCTATTTGTGGTGTGTGTGGGGGGGTCTTTTTTGGTTTTGTTGTTTTCTGGATCCTTTGAGAGCAATGTTTCATTGGAAAGCAATTTATCCTGGAGTCTGGTTTACAATTTGCTGTTGATCTAATTATTTGTGTGTGCTGCATTGGAAACCGAATTGAAATTCTTCCGATGGGGGTCATCTCAGTAGATAGTTATCAGCTTGAAATCTGTCATAAATCTTTTTAGAATTTCTTGCAGACATTTTATTACTTTACATCTGATGATGTTTTTTAATGAATTCTTGTGAAAAGAAACTCAAAGATTTTTGGTAAGATCTGCAAAACATTTGGCAACAGATAAATGATAATTGATCTTCATGACGACGATTGCAATCTCATACACAAACACACACACACCATCACACACACACTTCCAATCTCATTAAGATGCATCTCTCTCCTCTCTTTCTCTCTCTCTCTTCTCTCTCTTAAGATAGCCTCTCACTTTCTTTCTCTCTCTCTCTCTCTCTCTATTTCTCTCTCTCAGAAGATTTGACTCCCTTCTCACTCATTAGATTGACTTTTACTCTCTGGCTCGGCTGCTCTCTCTTCTCTTCTCTCTCTTCTCTCTCCCGCTCTCTCTCTCGCTCTCTCATTTAAACATGCATCTCCCTCTCCCTCTCTCATTTAAGATTGCCTTCACTCTCTCTCACTCATTAAAGGGTTTGCCCCTCATCTCTCTCTCTCTCTCCCTCTCTCACTAAACATTGCATCACTTCTCTCTTTCTTCTCTCTCTCTCTCTCTCTCACTCATTTTAGATTGCTTTCTCATTTCGCTTTTTAACATTAACTCTCACTCTCTCTCTCTCTCTCATTAAGATTCCCCTCTCTTTCTCTCTCTATCTCTCTCTCTCTCAACAATTGCCCCTCTCTCCCTCCCTCATTTAGATTGACCCATCCCCCCCTCTCTCTCTCTCTTTAAAAGATCACCCCTGACTCTCTCTCACATTAAGATTCTTCATTTCTGTCTATTATCTCAATTAGCATATTTATATTAAAACACATCGCCCCCTTGAGGGGGGGGAGGAATGATGAGGGGTCCACCATTTTCAAGGGCGCATGGAGAGGTGCAGTCGTCCCGCATCAAATAATTCATATTAAAAACTGGCCAATAATGACTTCAGTATTCTTGTTTTACTTGCAAACTGTTGCTTCTTCTGTATGCAAACAAAATGTGGTAAAAATGTATTTAGACTGCGTAAACCGGAAAGAGATTTCATTGATAATTTTTCTGATTTTGAATAAAAAAAATCTGGAAAATTTTAAAATGATATTTGTTTTCTTTTCTTCTCTTCTTTTCATTATTTTCTCTTTTTTCAAAGTTAATTCATTTTTTTCTTTTCTCTTTTCTTTCTTCTATCTATCTATCTATCTTAGATATATATATATCAATCTATCAGTCTGTCCATATCTATGTATCTGTCAATCTGTTCATATCTATTCTCTCTCTCTCTCTCTCTCTATAATATATATAATATATATATATATAATTATTATATTTCTGTTCATACTATCTATCCTATTCTATCTGTTCATATCTATCTATCTATTTATCTATCTATCTATCGATCTGTGTCATACTCTATCTATCTATCTAGTTCTATCTATCTCATTCTATATATATAATACTATATTCTGTCATATCTATCTATCTAATCTTCTATCTATCTATCTGTTCATATTATCTATCCTATCTATCTATCAATCTGTTCATATCCATCTATCTACTATATATCTATCTATCTATCTGTTCAATATCTATCTATCTATCTATCATCTATCTATCATGTTCATATCTATCATCTATCTATTGTTCATATCATCTATCTATCTACTATCTATCATCTATTGTTCATATATTTTATGCTATCAATCTGTTCATATCATCTGCTATCAGCTGTCCAAATCTATCTAATGTCAATCTGTTCATATCTATCTATCTATCTATCTTATCTTATTTGTCTGTCTTACTCCTATCTATCTATCTATCTATCTGTTTGTCATTCAGTTTCTTTTTTTCTTTTCTTTATTTTCTTTTCCTTTTCTTTCCATTTTTTTTCTTTTCCTCTTTTCTCTTTTTCTCTTTCTTTCCTTCTTCTGAATTCAAACCTGTTAAAATCCACTCATAACTGACCTTGTGTCACATCCTGATCATCCAGAAGCGCTGGCGTCTTAATGGTTACCATTGTAGAAAATGAACAGGGATCCAAGTTTCAATCCAGGACGAAGCTGTTTGCATTTCACATAGCGTTAATACCCTTGGGAAAGTATGCATCCAACTATTCTTCCTCTATCTAAGAGTAAATAGCAGGGCAGATTGGGATATTTAATCTTGGGTAATTCAAACTGGTCTAGGAGGAAGGAAAACTCAGAATTCAAATCTGTTAAACTCCCCTTAAAAATTGACCTTGTGTCACATCCTGCTCATGTGGCACGGATTGGGTAAATACATTCATTTATATGTATAGATATAAGTGAAGCATTTATTAATTTTAAAAAAATCAATATTGATAATTTGGAAAAGTTTGTTTTTTATATTCTCTATAAGATGGGCAACTCACGCAGTGTATTGGTTAGCGAGCTAGATTAACAGACCATTGGTAGTGATTTCGTTTCTCACTGGGCGCCCCACACTTCTAGCCTTGTGCCACATCTAAGCAAAGCTTAGTGAAACTATATTCTCTATAGATGTACAACTGTGTTATTAACAGTTAATATATACAAGGGTGTTTTCTAAAAGTGCCGAGTTTGAAGCTGCATTTACCAAGATAGAATACTCCTTGAGGATACAGGCCGATTGGGACCGGATAGCATATCGGCATGGTTATGAGATTTTCTTCATATTAACTAACACAAAAACACACTCGTGTGTGGTGTAAAAAATTTATTTTTGCAAGATATTGCCTGAGTGAGTGGGAATTAAAAATTCAATGTCAGGAGTTTGTACCATAAGTAAGTTAATCATCAAATTATTAAAGGAGTAAAAAAAAATAAAACAATTTGAAATGAAACTTCTGTCTCCTCAAATGTAAATGTTGAATAATGATTTTAGATATTTTACGCATAAATTTTACAAAATTATTAGTATTTATTCATTTGTAAACTTTTAGTTAACTTCTTGTTATGGAAAAAGGGTGAGGGTAAAAATAATTTAAAAAATTGATAACAAATTTTGCAAATAATTTTTTCCATTAATTAATGCAATTTTTCAATTTCATAGTTTATATAGTCATTATTTAAGTAATATATAATTCATCTATTACAATGGAATTATTTCAAATATTGAATATAAAACAGCTATTGTTCATTTTCTCTGAATGTTTGAGATGAGGGCTGAAATTAGTTTATCTGCATTTTCGGAAATTGTCCCCATCTTCATTGTTATTGTACAACGTTTCGGCCCGAGACCGATATACCCTCCAGTCTTCTTCAGAGTATTTCATCTGTCAAGTGGACACATGGCCTAGTGGATAAGGTAGTTAGGTTAAGATAGTTAAGACAGTTCTAAGTGACAGTTATTCTCTGGATTCCGGGTTCAATCCTGAGTAGAGCAGTAACATAGAAAAATAATAACACAACTCCTACCCAGCTATGCGTTAGCGGAATGAGAACAGGATACTCCCGTGGACTAAATAAAGGGTTAGGTTCAAAGTTCCATGTTGGCTCCCGATTACGACAAGAAAAGTTCCCGAGTTTAAAAGAGAATTTTGCTCATATTCACTAAAATAAACAAACAATTAGAAATCCAATAATTACTAAGCATATATTTATTAAAATCTATTTTTTAATATCAATATGCCAAATTAGCCTTCCCGTTCACACTGTAAAGCGCTATTTTTGCATGTTATAAATACAATTGGATTGTTATTAGTATGTGGATATGGCCAGCAGTATTAATAATGTAAATAATTGTTTATTCATAATTGAGATTTAAAATAAAAAATAAAATCATGGGAATGTTGATGTCAATTAACAAAGGAGTAATTCAATGTCGAACCATTTTACCCACTCCCTTCAATTTATTTTGAAAATTTTGTCTAGGTGTGGATTATGGTAAAGTTAGACAATTCCCAAATTCTGTATGTTGAGCATCCAATTCCAAAAATTGCAGAGTTATAGTTGATTTTTATCTCTCCAAGGTTTAGGGGGGGTGCAAAAAATGGTGATTTTTGTAACCTTTTTGTCTGAAAATAAGATCTACAGCCCAAGAAATCCAAAAAGAATTTTAAAAGTCTTAAAGTCAATCAATTTTAATTATTGATGATTTCTCTTTTTTTTTCCTGTAAGATCAATATCCCGATGTGGCACTGCATCTATGACAAAAGTTTTTTTCGTATTATTATTTTCACATATTGAACATTATTGTACCAAGAAGATAGTTTGATTTTTAACAGAACTGAAGCTACAAAATTTTGGAAATTTTGTCCAGGTGTAGAACAATGTTAAAGTTAGACAATCCCAAATTTGAGCTTCTAATTTTTCAAAATTGGTGGAGTTATGTTGATTTTTAGCTCTCCAAATTTGAGGGGGTAATCACAAAAAAATGTTTTGCAAAACATTTTGTAATTTATTTTTGTCTGTAAAATGAGTTCTAGAGCTTCCTTCTCCTTAAAATTGGTTTATTAAAAGTATTTTTGTCCAAGGAATCCAAAAATGCTATCAAAAAAAGGCTTAAAGTTAATCAATTTAAGTTATTAAGGATTTCTGATTTGCAAAATTTAACTGATGCAGTAGCTTCAGTTTTGAGCAAAAACAAAACTATCTTTTTGGTACAAATAATGTCAATATATGTAAAATAATAATAGAAACATATTTTTTGTCATAGATGCAGTGCCAATCGCGGATATTGATCTTGCTAGGACAAAATCAGAAATTATTAATAACTTAAACTTGGGTTGACTTTAAGATTTTTTTTAATAGCATTTTTGGATTCCTAATTCAATACAACGTATGATTAAAACGTGATCAGAAAAAAACAAATCTTGTTATCAATTATGATGACCAAAATCAGCCAAGAAAAAAAGCAGCCGTTAGAAGAAGAATTAAGAAGAACAGAGAAGAATTCAAAAAGCCAGCAACAGATAAACAGCGAGTAATGAAGTTAAAAAGACGCAATACCCAATGTGGGGTGTACAAATGGTCGTTTATAACATTACACCTACCCATGGTAGAGGGGTTGGGTAAATACTTACACATATGAAGGGATGCCTTTGTACAAAATGCTGTATGTAATGTGTACAAGCAGACCTGTGGATATACCACAGAATGATAATTTAATTATTACAATATTTGCTATGTTTGCTAAAGAGCTATTACCAAATAGTTCAATATGTGAAAGTATAATTATATTGATTTAACTCTTTTTACTAGCAGGAACTGTGGATATAAACCAAACACAGAGTAAACAAGACCCCAAATAACATCTTGATGTGTTTCTTATGAGCTATTTGCCAAATGTTCAATATGTAAAAATATTAATGATCTTGATTTAACTCTCTTTAATAGCAGGACTTGTGTGGATATATCACAGTTTGATAATTTAATTATTACAACATTTGATGTGTTTACTTATGAGCTATTGCCAAATAGTTCAATATGTAAAAAGTATAATAATCTTGATTTAACTCTTTTTAGTAGCAGGACCTGTGGATATACCACAGTAAGTTCAATTAAAACTGATTAACACTATTGCTTCCAAAAAAAAACCCAACATAATTGTAGCTCTCAGCTCCTGATTGTAGATTGCGATGCCCTTTCAAATTGACTTGTCATAGTAAGAAAAATCATTAGGGAGGCCTAGAGTTGGTATCAATCATACAGCGAGGGAGTCATCCCCTCTTCACTAGTACTAGACCAAGAATATTGATTTTTAGCGTCGATGTGGGAGCGCCACACAGCTCCTCATTTTACCGCACAGATCCCTGTGCTACTTCATAAGCTGAGTTGGCGAGGGCCGGTAATTGAACCAGGAAACTTGAGGTTCCCAGCCAACACTCTATTGACCGAGCAAAAATTGTGTACAATGATATTACTCGTGGCCAGCAAACAGTTTGATCGACAATGAATGATCATAGGTGTGGTACAGAGTCGGCAGCAACGCCAGCCACTACCAACACGATGGTTAAACCAGAGAGCATGTTGGTGCATGTTTGTAGAAATATACAACTCCAAATTAGATTTGTGGTTGTTTTTTCAATCAGCTCTGCAGTCAGAGACATTTAAAACCAGACGCGACTCATGTCACACCAGCCTTGATCAACACGACTATGCGGGTCAAGATCGGAAAGAAAAGGTTTACCTTCTCAGGACACCGACCTTTCTGGCTGAAAGGATGGAAAATTGAATGAAGGTAGTCTGGACATTTGAATTCGTGAGGACTTTCTTATATGATAACTCTCGCAAGATCTAAAGGATATTTATCCAGATCAGAGAGGATAAATTTACTCAATATTATATATATATATATTATACTAATATATTAACATATAGTATATATTTGAGAGAGAAAGAAGAGACAGAGAGAGAAATAGATTCTTGCAACTATAACTCGGGCTGCTATATAATCGTCAACATTCATAGTAGGTAATAGAGTTGAAGGTCAGAAGAGTTAGAGATTACATTATATATATATATATAATATATATATATATATATATAATATAGTCCGGTTTCAAGATCACGCACGGGCGGTCTTCTGATCATATAGCTCTGCCTGATGAGGCCTATAGGCCGAAATGTACATACAGAGATTGTTTTTCTCGATTTGTGAGCCATTACATTTATAGGTATTCCCCCTAATTCATTATTAATTAATAATTTTCAAATAGCGTAAGACTCAATTAAGCACTTATATATATTATTTATATATATAAATAGTCTCAGGCAAGATCTCAAAAGGATTTTATCTAGGATCAGAGAGATAAAATTATCAAGTATATATATTATTATATATATATATATATATAAGTATGTATATTATACATACATTATATATATATTTTTTTTAAAATAGTATATTATAATTAATATATATATCATATATGCATATATATATACGTATAACATTATATTGAGAGAGAGAGAAGAAGAAGGAGAAAGAGAGAGAGAATAGTTCTTACAACGATTACTCGGTGTGAATATAATGGTCGAAGAGAGAGCATCTCATCTTAGAGATAGAGTGAGAGAGACAGAGATTAGATGATTACGTTACACACATTATTAGATATATATAATAATATCAGAGGAGAGGAGAGAGAGACAGACAGAGAGCAGAGGGATATAGTTCCTTTACAACATCTTCCATCACACACACCACACACATATATATAGGTGATATATATATAATTAAAATAAGTAGTCACAGACACGGTTCGAAAGTATCCTTCTCATCAGTGTGGTTATACCATTAACAGCTATCCTGGGCCGGATTCTGAGACTCCGATATGAACTTTCGTGCGCCAATCCTCTTACCACGTCGGCCAGAGGCAGCTGTCAAATAGTAGGAGAATATTTAATCGCTACATTTCTAAGCAGAAATGAATTCACCAGAGGCTCAAACCATGTAACAAGTGTGAGGTTTAGCTTACACGCAGAACGGGTGAACTTGCTATTAAATCCCTACTTAAAGTACCAGACCTAAGTGGGAGATATATATATATAATAAATAAGTAATCCTCAGACACGTGTTTTCGAAGTATCACTTCTCAATCAAGTGTGTATCTCTCTCTTTTCTCCTCCTCTCGTTCCGGGGTTTGGTTGTTGTTTGTTTTTTGAAGGGAGGAAGGATTTACCACCCCCAAACTTTGGGATTTGGAAGAAAAAGTGGGGTACTTCGGAAAAACCCCCCTTTGTCTTGAGGAAAATTTAAAACCTATTTTAAATTATATATATTAACTTTTCCCACTTAGGTGAGGTACTTTAAATAGGATTGTTAATAGCAAGTTCACGTTCTGGCGTTGTAGCAAACCTTCACTTTGTTTACAATGGTTTGAGGCCTGGGTGAATTTCATTTCTGCTTAGAAATGTAGGCGATTATATTCCCATATAATTTGGACAGGCTGCCTTGCGCGGTACGGGTAAGAGGATTGGCGAACGAAAGTTCATTCGGGTCTCGAAATCCGGCAGGGATCAGCTGTTAAATTGGTATAACCACACTGATGAGAAGAGATACTTCGAAACACGTGTCCTGTGGATTACTTATTTATTAATATATTATAACATAAAAATACTAGATCATTATATGTGTGGATTGTGTGTGAGGAAATGTTTGTAAGGACTATTCCCTCTCTCTCCTGTCTGCTCTCTCTCTCTCTCGTGTATAATATATGTATACATATAACTATTCTTTATATGTGCGTGTAATGTTAACTCTCTATCTCGACTCTCCTCAACTCTATTTACTAAGCCCAATGAATGCTTCATCTTCTCGACAATTATATTCACCGAGTAGATAGTTGTTAAGAACTATTCTCTCTATCTCTTTCTTTCTTTCTTTCTCTCTCTCAATATATGGTATACGCTATCTTATATATGCATATATTAATACTATAATTATAATATAATATATTATATTTAAAAAATAATTATATATATGTATGTATATAGTACATACTTTTATATATATATATATAATATAATATATATATATATCTGAGATAATTTTATCCTGCTCTGATCTAGATAAAATCCTTTGAGATCTTGCGAGACCTATTATATATATATATATATATAAGTGCTTAATTGGAGTCTTACCTAATTTTTTGAAAATTAATTAATTGAATAATGAATTAGGGCGGGAATACCTATTAAATGTATGGCTAAACAAATCGAGAAAAATCATCTCTTGTATGTACATTTGCGGCCTATTTAGCCTTCATCAGCAGAGCTATAGATCAGAAGACCCGCCCAGGCGTGATGAAACCGGATATTATATATATATATATATATATATATATATTATTATATAACTGTTAATCTCTAACTCTTTGACTCTCTCACTCTATTTACCTACTATGAATGTTGACGATTATATACACCGAGTTATAGTGCAAGAACTATTCTCTCTCTCTGTTCCTTTCTTTCTCTCTCAATTATATAATGTATATATATTACATAATATATAGATATATATAGTTATATTTGAGTACATTTTACCCTCTCGTATCTGGATAATCCTTGAGTCTTGCCGAGATTTATTCATATAGAAAGTCTTCAAGAAATTTCAATGTCCAGACTACTTCCATTCAAATTTTTCCCATCACTTCAGCAGAAAGGTCGAGTGCCTATCAGTAAACTTCTTCTTCGATCTTGACCGCATAGTCGTTGTTGAATTCAGGCTGTGGACATGAGTCGCGTCTGGTTTTTAATGTCTCTGACTGCAGAGGCTTGATGAAACACAACCAAAATCTAAATTTGAGTTGTAATTTCATACAAACATGCACCACATGTCTCTGGTTTACCACGTGTTGGTTAGTGGGCTGGCGTTGCTGCCGACTCTTTACCACACCACTATGTCATCATTGTTCGATCAAACTGTTGCTGCACGAGTAATATCATTGTACACCATTTTGCTCGGTCAATAGAGTGTTCGGCTGGGAACCTCAGTTTCCTGGTTCAAATACCGCGCTCGCCAACTCAGCTTATGAGTAGCACAGGATCTGCTGCGGTAAAAATGAGGAGCTGTGTTGGCCGCTCCACATCAGACGCTAAATCAATATTCTTGTCTCAGTACTAGTGAAGAGGGGATAGACTTCCTCGTGTATTGATTGTACCACTCGTAGGCCTCCCTATGATTTTCTTACTATGACAAGCATTTGAAAGGCATCGCATCTACAATCAGAACTGAGAGTACAATTATGTTGGTTTTTTTTGGAAGCAATAGTGTAATCAGTTTAAGAACTTACTGTGGTAATCCACAGGTCCTGCTACTAAAAGAGTTAAATCAAGATTATTATACTTTTTTACATATTGAACTATTTGGCAATAGCTCATAAGTAAACACATCAAATGTTTTTATCATTACTTGATATATCCCAAGTTCCTGCATTAAAGAGAGTTAAATCAAGATCATTATTTGTGTTTACATATTGAACTATTTGGGCAATAGCTCATAAGAAAACACATCAAAGTTATTTGGGGTCTTGTTTTACTCTGTGTTTGGTTTATATCACAAGTTCCTGTGCTTAGTAAAAGAGTTAATCAATCATAATTATACTTTTTCACTATGCAACTATTTGTATAGTCTTTAGCCAAAATAGCAAATATTGTAATAATTAAATTATCATTCTTTGGTATATCCACAGGTCCTGTTGTACTTACATACAGCATTTTGTAGCAAAGCAATCCTCATATGTGTAAGTATTTACCCACCCTCTACCATGGTAGGTGTAATGTTTAAACGACCATTTGTCACCCCACATTGGGTATTGCGTCTTTTTAACTTTCATTACTCTGGTTTATCTGTTGCTGGCTTTTTGAATTCTTTTCTCTGTTCTCTTAATTCTTCTTCTAACGGCTGCTTTTTTTCTTGCTGATTTTGGTCATCATAATTGAAACAAGATGTGTTTTTTTCTTTGATCACGTTTTATTCATACGTTTGTGATGAATTAGGAATGCCAAAATGCTATAAAAAAATCTTAAAGTAACCCAAGTTTAAGTATTTAATAGATTTCTGATTTTTGTACCTATGCAAGATGCAAGATCCGATGTGGCACTGCCATCTATGACAAAAAAGATATGTTATCTAATTATTATTTTACTATTATGACATTCTATTTGTTCCAAAAAGATAGTTTTGTTTTGCTCAACTGAAAGCTACTGCATCAGTTAAAATTTTGAAACAGAAATCTTAATAATTAAAATTGATTAACTTTAAGCCTTTTTTTTGATAGCATTTTTGGATTCCTTGGACAAATAATACTTTATAAACAATTTTAAGGAGAAGCGGGAAGCTCTAGAACTCATTTTACAGACAAAAATAATTATCAAATGTTTGAAAAACATTTTTTTGTGATTACCCCTCAATTTGGAGAGCTAAAAATCAACAAACTCCACCAATTTTTGAATTAGGAGCTCAAATTTGGGGGATTGTCTAACTCTTAACATTGTCTACACCTGGACAAAATTTTCAAAATTTTGATAGTTCAGTTCTGAGTAAAAATCAACTATCTTATTGGTACAAATAATGGTTCAATATGTGAAATACTAATAGAAAAAAATGTGTGTCATAGATGCAGTGCATACATCGGGAATATTGATCTTACCAGGAAAAAAAAGAGAAAATATCAATAATTTTAAAATTGATGACTTTAAGACTTTTAAATTCTTTTGATTTCTTGGGCTGTAGATCTTATTTTACAGACAAAAAAGGTTACAAAATCACCATTTTGCACCCCCCTAAACTGCGAGAGATAAAAACAACTAACTCTGCCAAATTTTCTGAATGATGCTCAAATGTGGGAATTTGTCTACTTACATAATCCACACCTAGACAAAATTTCAAATAATTGAGGAGTGGGTAAAATGGTTCGACATTGAATTTACTCTTTGTTATTGACATTTCACATTCTCCATGATTTATTCTTTATTTAAATCTAATTATGAATAAAATTATTTTTACATTATAATACTGCGGCCATATCCACATTAATAACATCCAATTGTATTTATATATGCAACAAATAGCGCTCATACAGTCGGACGTGTAATTGCCATATTGATATTAAAAAATAGAATTTTAATAATATATATGTTAGTATTATTGATTCTAATTTGTTTGGTTTATCTTAGTGAATTATGAGCCAAAATTCCTGTTTAACATCTCCGGGTACTTCTTTGTGTAATCGGGACCAACATGGAATCTTTGAACCTCAAACCCTTTATTTAGTCCACGGAGTATCCTGTTCTCATTCGCACATAGCTGGTAGGAGTTGTGATTAATTATTTTTCTATGTTACTGCCTCTACTCAGGATTGAACCCGGATCCAGAGGATAAATCTGTCACTCTAAACTTCTTGTTACTAGCTTTAAACAGACTAAACACCTTATCCATAGCCATGTGTCCAACTTGGGACACATGAATAACCTGAAGAATGATGGAGGGTATAATGCGGCCCTGAAACGTTGTACAATAACAATTAGAAAGATGGGACAATTAGTCCGAATAATGCAGATTTACGTGTTCTTCAAGTCCTTCATCTTCAATACATTCAGAGAAATGATACAAAGCTTTTTTAAATTCAATTTTGAATACTTCCATCTGTTAATTAGATGAATTTTTTATTATAATACTTAAAAAATGCTTATAATAACTATGATATGCAAAAATCCACTGCATTAATTATATGAAAAAATGTATTTGCAAAATTGGTTATTCAATTTTTTAATTATTTTTCCCTACCCTTTTTCCAATAACAAGTAGTATAACTAAAAGTCTTACAAATGAATAAATACTTAATAATTTTTGTATTTATGCGTTTAAAATATCTAAAATCATATATTCAACATTTATTTGAGGAGGACAGAAGTTTCATTTCAAATTTGTATTTATTTTTTTATTTAATCTCCTTTAATAAATTTGAAATGGCATTTTAATCTTTACTTAATGGTACAAATCTTCTCTGAACATTGAATTATCTAATTCCACTTCACTCAGGCCAATATCTTGCAAAAATAAATTTTTTACACACCCGAGTGTGCTTTTTGTGTAGTTTAATATGATAGAAAATCTATCACCATGCCATATGTACAGGTCCCAAATCGGCTGTTCCCTCAAGGAGTTATTTCTATCTTGGTAAATTGCAGCTTCAACTCGCACTTTTTATGAAACACTTGTCATTATATTACTGTTTCTACACAGTTTTGCTTACATCTATAGAGAATATAAGTTATTCACTAAGCTTTTGCTTCAGATGTGGCTCACAAACGCTAGAAGTGTGGCCCCCTCGTTCGGCGCGCCAGTGAGAACGAAATCACTACCAATGGTCTGTTATCTAGCTCGCTAACCAATACACTGCGGTGAGTTGCCCATCATAGAGAATAATAAAAAACAAACTTTTCCAAATTATTCAATAATGCATTTTTTTTTTAATTAATAAATGCTTCACTTTACTATAATTAAATGAAATGTATTTACCCAACCGTGCACATGAGCAGGATTGACACAAGAGTCAAATTTTTAAGGGGAGTTTAACAGATTTTTGATTCTGAGTTTTCCTTTCTCCTAGACCAGTATGCAATTACCAAGACTTAAATATTCCCAATCTGCCCATAGCATTTCTCTTAGATACGAGGAAGCCAATAGTTGTTATGCATACCTTTCCAAGGGTATTTAACGCTATGTGAAATGCCAAACAGCCTTCGTCCTTGGATTGAGCTTGGATCCCCATGTTATTTTCTACATGTACCATTTACACGCCTAGGCGCTTCTGTGTTGACAGAGATCGCTGACACAATGTGTCTGTCTATGAGTGGATCTTAACAGTTTGAATTCGCGTAAGTGAAGAAAGAAAAAGAGAAGAGGAAAATGAAAAAAAATTGGAAAGAAAAAGGTCAAAGAAATTAGAAAGAAAACAAGAATCTGAATTGACAAACAGATAGATTAGTATAGTAGATAGATAGACAGCAGATAGATAGATAGATTAGATTAGATAATAGTTTTGAACAGATTGACATTTAGATAGATCGTTGGACGAGACTCGATATGATTATATTTGATATGAAACAGTATGTTAGATATTTATAATATGAAACAGATAGATAGATAGTAGATAGTTAGATAGATAGATGAATGAACAGATAGATAGATAGAATTAGACATATGAACAGATAGATAGATAGAATAGATAGATAGAAGATTATGACAGTAATAGATAGATTAGATAGATAGATAGCTATGGATGATGAACAGATTGTTAGATAGACTAGATAGATAGATTATGAAACAGAATAGATTAGAATAGACTAGACTAGATAGCTAGTTATGAAAGATATTATAGTTATATTTATAGATAGATAGATAGATAGATAGAAGATAGTATCATGAACAAGATTGATAGATAGATAGATAAATAGATAGAATAGATATGCAACAAGATACTAGAATAGTAGCTATTGAACATTTGCATATATAATATAGCTAATATATCATATATATTTAATATATATATATAGAGAGAGAGCAGAGAGAGGAGGATAGATATGAACAGATTGACAGATACATAGTATGGACAGACTGATAGATTGATATATCTATTATATATAGCATATACTAGTATAGTGATAGAAGAATGAATTAGCAGAAAAGAAAAAAATGATATAAAATTATGTGCAAAAAAAGTGAAAATAATGACAAAGAAGAGAAAGAAAGAAAACATATATCATTTTTTTAAAAATTTTCCACGATTTTTTTTATTCAAATTCAGAAAATATTGATCGCAGTTGAAATCTCTTTTCGGGTTACGCAGTCTAAATACATTTATTACCACATTTTGTGTTGCACAGAAGAAGCAACAGTTTTTGCAAGTAAACACAAGAATAAACTGAAGTCATTATTGGCCATGTGTTTAATATAGAATTATTTGATGCGGACGACTGCACCTCTCCATGCGACCCTTGAAAATGGGTGGATCCCCTCATCATTCCTCCCCCCCTCAAGGGGGCGATGTGTTTTTAATATAAATATGTAATGAGATAATAGACAAGAAATGAAAATCTTAATGTGAGAGAGAGTCAGGGGTGATCTTTATAAGAGAGAGAGAGAGGGGGGGATGGGTTCAATCTAAATGAGGGAGGGAGAGAGGGCAATTGTTGAGAGAGAGAGAGATAGAGAGAGAAAGAGAGGGGCAATCTTAATGAGAGAGAGAGAGAGAGTGAGAGTTAATGTTAAAAGAGGAATGAGAAGCAATCTAAATGAGTGAGAGAGAGAGAGAGAGAGAGAAAGAGAGAGTGATGCAATGTTAGTGAGAGAGGGAGAGAGAGAGAGAGATATAGAGGGCAACCTTTATGAGTGAGAGAGAGTGTGAAGCAATCTTAATGAGAGAGGGAGAGGGAGATGCAATGTTAATGAGAGAGAGAGAGAGAGAGAGGAGAGAGAGAGAGAGAGAGAGAGAGAGAGAGAGAGAGAGTAAAGCAATCTTAATGAGTGAGAGAGGGAGTCAATCTTTCTGAGAGAGAGAAATAGAGAGAGAGAGAGAGAGAAAGAAAGTGAGAGGCTATCTTAAAGAGAGAGAGAGAGAGAGAGAGAAAGAGAGAGAGAGATGCAATCTTAATGAGAGTGGGAGTGTGTGTGTGTATGTGTGTGTGTGTTTGTGTATGAGATGCAATCGTCGTCATGAAGATCAAATTATCATTATCTGTTGCCAAATGTTTTGCAGATCTTACCAAAAATCTTTGAGTTTCTTTTTCACAAGAATTCATTAAAAAACATCATCAGATGTAAAGTAATAAAAATGTCTGCAAGAAATTCTAAAAAGATTTATGACAGATTTCAAGCTGATAACTATCTACTGAGATGACCCCACATCGGAAGAATTTCATTCGGTTTCCAATGCAGCACACACAAATAATTAGACAACAGCAAATTGTAAACCAGACTCCAGGAATAAATGCTTTCCAATGAAACAATTGCTCTCAAAGGATCCAGAAAACAACAAAACAACAAAAGACCCCCCCACACACACACAAATAGGGGAAATAAGCCTGCTAAATCAATTCTTTAAAATAAAATTATTATTTGTATTATTTGTATTATTCGGACTATTGTCCTCATCTTTATTGTTATCTACACTATTTCTCTGAATTTTTTAGATGAGGCTTGATAATTAGTATTATTTTGATTATTCGGACTATTATCCCCATCTTTATTGTTATCTACACTATTTCTCTGAATTTTTGAGATGAGGCTTGATAATTAGTATTATTTGGATTATTCGGACTATTGTCCTCATCTTTATTGTTATCAACACTATTTCTCTGAAGTGTTGAGATGAGGCTTGATAATTAGTATTATTTGGATTATTCGGACTATTGTCCTCATCTTTATTGTTATCTACACTATTTCTCTGAATTTTGGAGATGAGGCTTGATAATTAGTATTATCTGGATTATTCAGACTATTGTCCTCATCTTTATTGTTATCTACACTATTTCTCTGAATTTTAGAGATGAGGCTTGATAATTAGTATAATTTGGATTATTCAGACTATTGTACAACGGATAGAGGTGTTGGGTTAATAGATTTTCAAGTGACAGTTACCTCTGGGCTACAGCTTCATCTCTGGCCAAGGGCGACAGTAATATACAATAAACCAACCAACCAACCAATATCTATATATATTAGTGAATACATATCTAACTCATTTAGGTCCTTATATGAATGAATATATATATATATATATATATATATATATATATATATATTGTGTGTGTGTGTGTGTGTGTGTGTGTGTGTGTGTGTAAAGTTTATTGACAGTACTGAATTTAAAGAGGACGCGTAAAAGCATATGCATGTTGATAAAAGAATGTTTTTTTCTTAAAAAGAAAAGTGAGGGTACCCTTATTAGATTTAAAATCTAAAATGAATTGATCTTTTTTTCGTCAATACTCATCAGAGAAAAAGTACATTGATAAACGGTGGTTTTCGTATTTTTGTTGTTTTTTTTTGTTGTAGACGATGGAATAGTCAGTGAGAAAACGAGAAAAGGATTTTTTTCTCAATAAGACAAAGGATTCGTAAAACTAAGAAAATTACGAACCATGAGGGGGTGGTTCGAAAATTGCGAGTCCCTTCGTTGGATAAGTTTAGGCTTGAGGTGCCGAATAGGAGTAACTGATGGGACTGCTTTTGGACACACAGGAAAGGTTGGGTGCGAGAAATAAATAAAGACTCAAGGATCTGTAGTTGTAGCTCGCTGTTTGAACTGCAGAGGACCGAAAACATGGCTGGGTGGTAGGACCGAGCGCAAGTGGAGTTTCTTAGTAAATGTTGTCCAATGTGTGTGTGTGTGTGTGTGTGTGTGTGTCCGTGCACGCGTGCGCGCGCGTGTGTGTGGTAAAGAATAGAGGAAAAAATGTGGGCAAAAGAACAACTCAGACAAGTAGATGTAGGAGGTATATTTCACTGTGCATTGAGCACGGCTTCTTCAGTCTTTATTTGAATATTTGTGCATCATACATGTGTTTTATAGACGAAAACGTACACGGGTGAGGGGTGAATTTAACAAATTTAAAATATTATTTATTTATTCATCTATTAACGATATTGAGCACTTTTCTAATAACACTGTACATTGGATTACTACCGCTTCTTCAAGTATAATAACATTGATATATATATATATATATATATATATATATTATATATATATATATATATATATATATATATATTCATGAACAGATGTACACATGTATGCGTATATATATATATATATATATATATATATATATATATATAATGGTTTTGTAATTTGCTTGAAGCATTGTGTTTATATTGGTTTGTTGGTTGGTTTTGAAGGCTATCACAATGCAAGTGTCAAGAAAAATAAGGTAACTGTGGTGTTGTTTGTTAACCTGTGATCTTCTAAAGAGGGGATTTTTATCCAGAAATATTAAGAATTGAGAATAAATCACAGGTTAACAAACAACACCACAGTTACCTTCTTTTGTCTTTACACTTGCATTGTGATAGCCTTCAAAACAACCAACCAACCAAAATTATATATATATATATATATATATATATATATATA
Source organism: Doryteuthis pealeii (assembly GCA_023376005.1). Classification (NCBI taxonomy): domain Eukaryota; kingdom Metazoa; phylum Mollusca; class Cephalopoda; order Myopsida; family Loliginidae; genus Doryteuthis; species Doryteuthis pealeii. The sequence continues at coordinate 33,023,165 of CM042175.1, forward strand.
TATATATTCAAAATGTAAAACCTTTTTTAGGTTATCATTAAAATGATGTTGAAAAATATTCACCAATGTGAGGATATTTATGAAATAACATTCTATTCTCGATCGCAAATTAATTAATCATTTATGTAGACGAGTTTTTTTTCTCTCTCCTCCAAATTGGATAGATTCAAAAATAAAACGTCGTAATGACCAACTGGAAAAGCAGGTAATTTAGTCAGAGCAAATTTTAGTGAATTACTAAATGCATCCCGAGCACTAACCACAACTACTAACACATATTTTAGGTAGTTTTTAAAAAAAAACTTTTAGCACAATCTTCGAACACCATTTGTTATGTCATGGTTGACATATATATGTACACACACACACGTGCACACACACACACACACACACACACACACACACACACACACACACACACACACACACGTATATATATATATATATATATATATATATATATATATATATATTTCAAAGCTCAAAATTTTTTTAAACCGACTGAATAACAAGGACTACCACTCGGTTTTCTCGTTATTCTGTGATAAAAAATTCTTATTACTTTTCATATACCAACAAATGTCCTGAAGATGATCTAATTAATAGATCGAAGCACTGCAGCGTCGGCCAATAAACTCACCACTTAACCCATTTAAACCTGTGTTTTTTCATTTTTCTTAATATACTACATACCGTCAGATTGACTTCCTTTTCTTCATATATATATATATATATATATATATATATATATATATATAATATATATAAGGAA
>CM042175.1:33026176-33031176 GCA_023376005.1 Doryteuthis pealeii
AATTTATAATAAATTAAAATGTTTATTAATAATAATTAAATAAACAATATATTCGTAATAATAATATATTAACTAATTTAATTAAACAGAACTTACATTATAAAAAATAATTAATATAAGTTAAATAAAAAGTGCTATAATTAAATAAAATAAGAAAATTAAAAAACAAATATAAAACAATTAAAATTAAAAATTTAATAAAAATTTAAGATAAAATGAAAAGTAATAAAAATTATAAAAAGAAATATAATAAATTATTAACAAAAATTTTAAAATAAAAATATAATTTTATAAAACAATTAATAAAAATAAATCTTTATTATTAAAAAAATTATATAAATAATTAAAATAAAAATAATAAATTATATAATTAAAAAAATAAATAAATAATATATTAACAAAAATAAAATATTTATAATTAAAATTAAAAAAAATTTAATTAAAAAAAAAAAATTTTAATAAAAAATAAAATAAGAAAAAACAAATATAAAGAATAATTAATAAAAATTTTCAAAATTTACAATATTAAAAATTAAAATAAATTATATTCAATAATTATATATAAAAAAAAATCTAATAAATAAAATTATAATTAAATATATTAATTATAAAAAAAAAAGATAAAAAATTAAAAATATTAATTTTAAATAATAATAAAAATTATATTCAATAAAATCAAATTAAAAAAATTAAAAAAAAAAAATTATTAAATAAAAATTAAAAAATAACAAAAATTACTTTAAAAATATATTTAAAAAAAAAAATAAATCATTTTTTCACTAAACACAATATGATGATCCTGGCGTTTTTATTCAGATATTGTCCCGTCCTTCATGTTATTTGGCACAATATGTACTTTTAAATGAAAAAGCTGTAATTTACTAAGGATGGGGTATATTTGTGTACTAAACTTCTCGGGGATATAAAACTAATAAGTGATTAAGGAAACATTTACTATTTTATTAATTACTCATTAATATAGTTCCTATAAAATTATAAATGTTAGAGCTCTATCTTAAATCATAAGTGCTCTAACACAGCACCCATGCACGTGATGTTACCCAGCTATGAATGTCTATGTGGCTAACAACCAGGAAGCTCGATGGCTTACGGTTTTGGGTCCTTCCAAACCTTCAGAATCGCCAAAAACAATCTTTTCCCTTTGTCTAGCACTAATGAAAAGAGGAATTTAGACTCCCATCACTGGTCTGGCTGATACCAACAATCGGTCATTCGTGCCTACATTACTTTTTACTATCGATGTCAATTATGCATAGAAAGATAAGAACTCTATTAACAGATTATTAAATCATATAGGGTACTACCCACTCCGGGTCAGAGTGATTGAACCAAGAGCAATGGTGATGAAGGGGTGCTCCCCACATTTCCCACAACCTTCCGAAAACTGGAAACCTGCATCCATCTAGATAGAGTTTAAACGTCATTCCAGGACATTGTAGATCCTCAGTCACCACTTCTAGTACTTCATATGATAAAAAGGTTGGGGCTTGCCATTAAGGGCAAATAGGGTTTGGGAAAAATATATAGGTTGCTAGGGCTTGACGTGCACCAGCGAATTTGATCTGATGGGGCCTCTCCGACCGCCCGTCTAGCCCAAGATAGAGCCCAAAAGTGGAGTTTGTACAAGTCAGGACTGCTCAAACCAACCTTGGTGTTCATCTTAAGCATCCACGGTCACCAACCTGCACGGCCATCAGGAGCCCCATTGGGGGGAATCTTTACCCCATCTTATATAAGGTGCACGTCGTGGGCATTCTTAACGCTCCAGGCCGACATGGGAAAATCATTAAAATGTTTTTCTTAATTAACAAAATTAATTTTTAATACCAATCTTACCCCACTGCCAGAGGGTATCTAGATGCATTCTTGATGCTTCATGGATAAAGAAAACCCAGGTTGGTTGGAGCAGTCCATGACTTGGCCCAAAAACTCCACTTTGGCTCTATCTTGGGGGCTAGACGGGCGGTCGGAGAGGCCCCCTCGATCAATCGGCTGGTCACGTCAAAGGCCCTAGCACCTATATGATTTTCCCAAACCCTATTGCCCTCCTATGGCAAGCCCCAACCTTTTTATCATATGAGTTACTAGAGGTGGTGGGACTGATTGATCTACATGTCCTGGAAATGACCGTTTAAACTCTATCTTGATGTGAGCGGTTCCAGTTTGGAGGTTTTGGAAATGTGGAGCAACCCCTTTCATCACCATGCTCCTTGGTTCACTCTGACCCGGAGTGTAGTTACCTATATGATTTTTAATAATCTGTTTAATTAGCAGTTCTTATCTTTTCCTATGCATAAATTGACCATCGATATAACAGTAATTAGGCAGAATGACCGATTGTTGTATATCAGCAAGACCAGTTGATGGAGTCTATCCTCTTTTCAGTAGTGCTAGACAAAGGAGATGTTTTGCATCTGTTGGGTGGGAAGGACCACACCTTAGCATCAGCTTCCTGTTGTTTCCACATTAGATTCAGCTGTAACTACTCATGTTAGCTGTGTTAGAACATTATGATTTTATTTAAGAGCTCTACATTTATAAATATAGGAAACGTATAATTATTGAGTATAATTAAATATAAAAATGTTCTTAATCCTTATAGTTATTCAAGAAGTTATCAAAAATACACCCCTGTCCCTTAAAAGTTACATTTACAGCTTTTCCATAAAAGTACATATTGTCCAAATAACAATGAAGACGGGGACAATAGTCTGAATAACGCAATCCATTCATATTGTTTTGTGAAAATTTTCAGTTTTGTAGAGAAATATCTTTTGATGTAAGTGGGCAATACTTCAGAGATTTATCTAAACATTTTTGTTTTTTGTCCAGATGGTTAGTCTAAGCATTAATGTTACCCAATTGATTAAAATCTCTAACTTGAGTAACTACCTATAAGCATAATATGTTATTATAAAGAAATTCACATAACATAAGAGATTTATTGATTATGTATTATTGAAATACTTGGTGGTCAGAATATATTTAGTCAATGTTAAATTGAGCAACAACTATAACCAAATCTGTACATAGAGCAATTGGTATTTATAGCACATCGGAATATTCCATACTTGCATCTGGGTGATCCCATTTCTTGGAGTCCTGATTGGCTGCTGGTTTCGGTGTGGAGATGGTGCTAGATAAATTTCCATCATTTTGCATTATGCTCCCAGCAATGCAGAGATTGTATTGAGTTACAGCATGCTTCCTTGTCTGCCAACTCGATGGTAGTTGGAATCCCACTGTGATGGTGAATATTGTATTGCTTCTAGAATATCAAGGGATAATTTTACACCTATAAAAAAGTAAAATCATGGACACTATATGTGAGTTACTTTAAGTTTCATGTGTTTTATACAATCTTCTGTGAAATGTGAAAAAAAATGACTGATGATGCAATATAGATGCTTGATTAGCCACTTTTTCACATTTCCAACAGAAGACTATGTAAAACAGAAAACTTAAAGTAATGGATAATTATTTTACTATTTTATAGAATATATATATATATATATATATATATATATATATATATATATATATTAGTGTGTGTGTAATGGTTAGAGTCATAGGTAATGGATTATAGTCTGAATAAAAGCGAATTCGAACTCCAGTCACGCTATTATGTTCATTTTCGAACTAATACCCTCGGAAAAGGATATGAACACCCTCATCCTCAAACTATGGGGTAAATTGTACTACTATTGTTCTTCCACAAGGATGATTTGGCATTAAATAACCAGCGAATGTTGACATACCATTAAAAAGAAGAAACCAAATCAAACCAATAAATTGTAACCCCTCAAATAGATTAAAATAGGACTATTATTTTTCTTTACTATTTTTTGTCATATAACCATTTAACTTTTTGCCAACCAAGTTTTCCCTACAGCTATACCAAATTTTCTTGGTATTTTTTACCTGTACGATGGGATATTTCAAAGTTCACGATCTATTCACTTCAGAACTCATTCTATTCAAATAAAGTCCTATTATTATTGTAATCTGTATCCTTTGGCAAGAGCCGCTGCCAGAAGCTTATGGTAGGATGTATGATGGGATATTTAAAAGTTCACTATCTATTCACTTCAGAACTCATTCTATTCAAATAAAGTCCTATTATTATTGTAATCTGGGTAATACACTTTAAAGAATTCATAAATTTAAAATGTACACTGATTTAGTGAATATGCTGTATTTCAAATGTAATAATTATTAAAGAACTACTACCTCTGTCCCATAATATTTGATAAATTTGTACATATATTTCATATACTGAATGTGACAACTATTATGAAACAGATAGTGCTATTAACATTAAATTTAGCTAATGAACCAAAAATATCATATAAAACAAAAAAAAAAACCTAAAAAACAAACAAAAATTAAATTCACTTCCAATTTCAAATGTCCTCACAAGTTGCTGTTTCTTTTGTTTTAACAGATTTAAGCTGTACTACTCATGCACTGTGTTAACGAGGGCCTGTATTTAACATAGAACCATACGTTTCCAACACAGAGATTTATCTTTAACTTTTCAAATCCCAGGCAATGCTCGGTAGCTCTGTTAGTTACATAAGTGACCATATAGCTGCTTTTTTTCTTTTGGATATTGTTTCTTTATAAGACAGATTCAAGCTGTACTACTTATGCGTTGTGTTAGTGAGGTCTTGTATTGAACATAAAATCTTATGGTTCCAAGACAGACATTTATTTTTAAATATTTTAAATCCCAAGTAATACCAGGTAGCTCTTCTACTTACATAAGTAGCTGATTTTTGTGGGATGTTGTTTCTTTATAACACAGATTCAAGTTGTACTACTCATACCCTGAGTTTGCGAGGGACTGTATTGAACAGAGAATCTAAGTAAAAAAGTAAATCTCTGCCTTGGAATTTTTAACTTTATTAAATCTAGAGCAATGCCAGGTAGCTATGCTACTTACATATAAAGGAGAATTGAAATAAAGAAATTACATT
>CM042175.1:33036176-33043676 GCA_023376005.1 Doryteuthis pealeii
TATATGTGTGTAATGTAATCTCTATCTCTGTCTCTCTCACTCTATTTACTAAGATGAATGCTCTCTCTCGACAATTATATTACACCCGAGTAATAGTTGTAAGAACTATTCTCTCTCTCTCTTTCTCTCTTTCTTTCTCTCTCTCTCAATATATGTATACGTATATATATATGCATATATATATATATATATATATATATATATATATATTTAAAAAAAAAATATATATATGTATGTATATATACATACTTATATATATATATATATATATATATATATATATATTGAGATAATTTTATCCTCTCTGATCTAGATAAAATCCTTTGAGATCTTGCCGAGACCTATTTATATATATATATATATATAAGTGCTTAATTGGAGTCTTACCTAATTTTGAAAATTAATTAATTAATAATGAATTAGGCGGGAATACCTATTAAATGTATGGCTAAACAAATCGAGAAAAATCAATCTCTGTATGTACATTTCGGCCTATTAGGCCTCATCAGCAGAGCTATAGATCAGAAGACCGCCCTGTGCGTGATTTGAAACCGGACTATATATATATATATATATATATATATATATATATATATAATGTAATCTCTAACTCTCTGACTCTCTCACTCTATTACCTACTATGAATGTTGACGATTATATACACCCGAGTTATAGTTGCAAGAACTATTCTCTCTCTCTGTCTCTTTCTTTCTCTCTCAATATATATATATGTATATATATATATATATATATATATATATATATATTGAGATAATTTTATCCTCTCTGATCTGGATAAAATCCTTTGAGATCTTGCCGAGATTTATCATATAGAAAGTCCTCAAGAAATTTCAATGTCCAGACTACTTCATTCAAATTTTTCCATCACTTCAGCCAGAAAGGTCGAGTGTCCTATCAAGGTAAACTTTTCTTTCGATCTTGACCCGCATAGTCGTGTTGAATCAAGGCTGTGGACATGAGTCGCGTCTGGTTTTAATGTCTCTGACTGCAGAGCTGATGAAAAACAACCACAAATCTAAATTTGGAGTTGTAATTTCATACAAACATGCACCACATGTCTCTGGTTTACCATCGTGTTGGTAGTGGCTGGCGTTGCTGCCCGACTCTGTACCACACCACTATGATCATTCATTGTCGATCAAACTGTTTGCTGCCACGAGTAATATCATTGTACCACCAATTTTGCTCGGTCAATAGAGTGTTCGGCTGGGAACCTCAAGTTTCCTGGTTCAATACCGGCCCTCGCCAACTCAGCTTATGAGTAGCACAGGGATCTGTGCGGTAAAATGAGGAGCTGTGTGGCGCTCCACATCAGACGCTAAAAATCAATATTCTTGGTCTAGTACTAGTGAAGAGGGGATAGACTCCCTCGCTGTATGATTGATACCAACTCTAGGCCTCCCTAATGATTTTTCTTACTATGACAAGTCAATTTGAAAGGGCATCGCATCTACAATCAGGAACTGAGAGCTACAATTATGTTGGGTTTTTTTTTGGAAGCAATAGTGTTAATCAGTTTTAATTGAACTTACTGTGGTATATCCACAGGTCCTGCTACTAAAAAGAGTTAAATCAAGATTATTATACTTTTTACATATTGAACTATTTGGCAATAGCTCATAAGTAAACACATCAAATGTTGTAATAATTAAATTATCATACTGTGATATATCCACAAGTCCTGCTATTAAAGAGAGTTAAATCAAGATCATTATACTTTTTACATATTGAACTATTTGGCAATAGCTCATAAGAAAACACATCAAATGTTATTTGGGGTCTTGTTTACTCTGTGTTTGGTTTATATCCACAGTTCCTGCTAGTAAAAAGAGTTAAATCAATATAATTATACTTTTCACATATTGAACTATTTGGTAATAGCTCTTTAGCAAACATAGCAAATATTGTAATAATTAAATTATCATTCTGTGGTATATCCACAGGTCCTGCTAGTAAAAAGAGTTAAATCAAATTATTATACTTTTCACATATTGAACTATTTGGCAATAGCTCTTTAGTGAACATAGCAAATATGTAATAATCAAATTATCATTCTGTGGTATATCACAGGTCCTGCTTGTACACATTACATACAGCATTTTGTAGCAAAGGCAATCCCTTCATATGTGTAAGTATTTACCCAACCCCTCTACCATGGGTAGGTGTAATGTTATAAACGACCATTTGTACACCCCACATTGGGTATTGCGTCTTTTTAACTTCATTACTCTGGTTTATCTGTTGCTGGCTTTTTGAATTCTTCTCTGTTCTTCTTAATTCTTCTTCTAACGGCTGCTTTTTTTCTTGGCTGATTTTGGTCATCATAATTGAAACAAGATTTGTTTTTTTTCTTGATCACGTTTTATCATACGTTGTATGAATTAGGAATCCAAAAATGCTATTAAAAAAAATCTTAAAGTCAACCCAAGTTTAAGTTATTAATAATTTCTGATTTTTGTCCTAGCAAGATCAATATCCCGATGTGGCACTGCATCTATGACAAAAAATATGTTTCTATTATTATTTTACATATATTGAACATTATTTGTACCAAAAAGATAGTTTTGTTTTTGCTCAAAACTGAAGCTACTGCATCAGTTAAAATTTTGCAAATCAGAAATCCTTAATAACTTAAAATTGATTAACTTTAAGCCTTTTTTTGATAGCATTTTTGGATTCCTTGGACAAAAATACTTTTATAAACCAATTTTAAGGAGAAGGGAAGCTCTAGAACTCATTTTACAGACAAAAATAAATTACAAAATGTTTTGCAAAAAACATTTTTTTGTGATTACCCCCTCAAATTTGGAGAGCTAAAAATCAACATAACTCCACCAATTTTTGAAATTAGAAGCTCAAATTTGGGGGATTGTCTAACTTTAACATTGTCTACACCTGGACAAAATTTCAAAATTTTGTAGCTTCAGTTCTGAGTAAAAATCAAACTATCTTCTTGGTACAAATAATGTTCAATATGTGAAATAATAATAGAAAAAAACTTTTGTCATAGATGCAGTGCCACATCGGGATATTGATCTTACCAGGAAAAAAAAAGAGAAATCATCAATAAATTAAAATTGATTGACTTTAAGACTTTTTAAAATTCTTTTTGGATTTCTTGGGCTGTAGATCTTATTTTACAGACAAAAAAAGGTTACAAAAATCACCATTTTTTGCACCCCCCCTAAACTTGGAGAGATAAAAATCAACATAACTCTGCCAATTTTTGGAATTGGATGCTCAAATTTTGGGAATTGTCTAACTTTACCATAATCCACACCTAGACAAAATTTCAAAATAAATTGAAGGGAGTGGGTAAAATGGTTCGACATTGAATTACTCCTTTGTTATTGACATCACATTCTCCATGATTTTATTTTTATTTAAATCTCAATTATGAATAAAATTATTTTACATTATTAATACTGCTGGCCATATCCACATACTAATAACATCCAATTGTATTTATATATGCAACAAAATAGCGCTTTACAGTGTGAACGGGAAGGCTAATTTGCATATTGATATTAAAAAATAGATTTTAATAAATATATGCTTAGTATTATTGATTTCTAATTGTTTGGTTTATCTTAGTGAATATGAGCAAAAATTCTCTTTTAAACTCGGGAACTTTTCTTGTCGTAATCGGGAGCCAACATGGAACTTTGAACCTAACCCTTTATTTAGTCCACGGGAGTATCCTGTTCTCATTCCACTAACCATAGCTGGGTAGGAGTTGTGTTAATTATTTTTCTATGTTACTGCCTCTACTCAGGATTGAACCCGGAATCCAGAGATAACTGTCACTTAGAACTGTCTTAACTATCTTAACCTAACTACCTTATCCACTAGGCCATGTGTCCACTTGGACACATGAAATACCTGAAGAAGACTGGAGGGTATATCGGCCGAAACGTTGTACAAATAACAATGAAGATGGGGACAATAGTCCGAATAATGCAGATAATACTAATCTTCAAGCCTCATCTCAAACATTCAGAGAAATGAACAATAGCTGTTTTTTATAATTCAATATTTGAATAATTCCATTGTAATAGATGAATTATATATTACTTAAATAAATGACTATATAAACTATGAAATTGAAAAATTGCATTAATTATATGGAAAAAATTATTTGCAAAATTTGTTATCAATTTTTTAAATTATTTTTACCCTCACCCTTTTTTCCATAACAAGAAGTTAACTAAAAAGTTTACAAATGAATAAATACTAATAATTTTGTAAAATTTATGCGTAAAATATCTAAAATCATTATTCAACATTTTATTTGAGGAGGACAGAAGTTTCATTTCAAATTGTTTTATTTTTTTTTACTCCTTTAATAAATTTGATGATTTAACTTACTTATGGTACAAACTCTCTGACATTGAATTTTTAATTCCATCTCACTCAGGCAATATCTTGCAAAAATAAATTTTTACACCACCCGGAGTGTGTTTTTGTGTTAGTTAATATGAAGAAATCTCATCACCATGCCGATATGTACGGTCCCAATCGGCTGTATCCCTCAAGGAGTATTTCTATCTTGGTAAATGCAGCTTCAAACTCGGCACTTTTATGAAACACCTTGTATATATTACTGTTTATAACACAGTTTGTACATCTATAGAGAATATAGTTATTCACTAAGCTTTGCTTAGATGTGGCACAAGGCTAGAAGTGTGGGGCGCCCAGTGAGAAACGAAATCACTACCAATGGTCTGTTAATCTAGCTCGCTAACCAATACACTGCGTGAGTTGCCCATCTATAGAGAATATAAAAAACAAACTTTTCCAAATTATCAATATTGATTTTTTTAAATTAATAAATGCTTCACTTATACTATAATATAAATGAAATGTATTTACCCAACCGTGCCACATGAGCAGGATGTGACACAAGGTCAATTTTTAAGGGGAGTTTAACAGATTTGAATTCTGAGTTTTCCTTCTCCTAGACCAGTTGAATTACCAAGATTAAATATCCCAATCTGCCCTGCTATTTACTCTTAGATAGAGGAAGAATAGTTGGATGCATACCTTTCCCAAGGGTATTAACGCTATGTGAAATGCAAACAGCTTCGTCCTGGATTTGAACTTGGATCCCCATGTTCATTTTCTACAATGGTAACCATTACACCGCCAGCGCTTCTGGATGATCAGGATGTGACACAAGGTCAGTTATGAGTGGATTTTAACAGGTTTGAATTCAGAGAAAGGAAAGAAGAGAAAAAGAGAAAAGAGGAAAAGAAAAAAAATGGAAAGAAAAGGAAAAGAAAATAAGAAAAGAAAAAAAGAACTGAATGACAAACAGATAGATAGATAGATAGATAGATAGACAGACAGATAGATAGATAGATAGATAGATAGATATGAACAGATTGACATTTAGATAGATTTGGACAGACTGATAGATAGATAGATATGAACAGATTGATAGATAGATAAATATGAACAGATAGATAGATAGATAGATAGATAGATAGATATGAACAGATAGATAGATAGATAGATATGAACAGATAGATAGATAGATAGATAGATAGATATGAACAGATAGATAGATAGATAGATAGATAGATAGATGGATATGAACAGATTGATAGATAGATAGATAGATAGATATGAACAGATAGATAGATAGATAGATAGATAGATAGATATGAACAGATATATATATATATATATATATAGATAGATAGATAGATAGATAGATAGATATGAACAGATTGATAGATAGATAGATAAATAGATAGATAGATATGAACAGATAGATAGATAGATAGCTATGAACAGATATATATATATATATATATATATATATATATATATATATAGAGAGAGAGAGAGAGATAGATATGAACAGATTGACAGATACATAGATATGGACAGACTGATAGATTGATATATATATATATAGATAGATAGATAGATAGAAGAAATGAAAGAGAAAAGAAAAAAATGAATTAAATTTTGAAAAAAAGAGAAAATAATGAAAGAAGAGAAGAAAAGAAAAACAAATATCATTTTAAAAATTTTCCAGATTTTTTTTTATTCAAAATCAGAAAATTGATCATGAAATCTCTTTTCGGGTTACGCAGTCTAAATACATTTATTGCCACATTTTGTGTTGCACAGAAGAAGCAACAGTTTTGCAAGTAAAACAAGAATAACTGAAGTCATTATTGGCCATGTGTTTTAATATAGAATTATTTGATGCGGACGACTGCACCTCTCCATGCGACCCTTGAAAATGGGTGGATCCCCTCATCATTCCTCCCCCCCCCCTCAAGGGGGCGATGTGTTTTAATATAAATATGTAATTGAGAATTAATAGACAAGAAATGAAGAATCTTAATGTGAGAGAGAGTCAGGGGTGATCTTTATAAGAGAGAGAGAGAGAGGGGGGGATGGGTCAATCTAAATGAGGGAGGGAGAGAGGGGCAATCGTTGAGAGAGAGAGAGATAGAGAGAGAAAGAGAGGGGCAATCTTAATGAGAGAGAGAGAGAGAGTGAGAGTTAATGTTAAAAAGAGAATGAGAAGCAATCTAAATGAGTGAGAGAGAGAGAGAGAGAGAGAAAGAGAGAGTGATGCAATGTTAGTGAGAGAGGGAGAGAGAGAGAGAGATAGAGGGGCAACCTTTATGAGTGAGAGAGAGTGAAGCAATCTTAATGAGAGAGGGAGAGGGAGATGCAATGTTAATGAGAGAGAGAGAGAGAGAGAGAGAGAGAGAGAGAGAGAGAGAGTAAAGCAATCTTAATGAGAGTGAAGCAATGTTAACGAGTGAGAGAGGGAGTCAATCTTTCTGAGAGAGAGAAATAGAGAGAGAGAGAGAGAGAGAAAGAAAGTGAGAGGCTATCTTAAAGAGAGAGAGAGAGAGAGAGAAAGAGAGAGAGAGATGCAATCTTAATGAGAGTGGGAGTGTGTGTGTGTGTATGTGTGTGTGTGTTTGTGTATGAGATGCAATCGTCGTCATGAAGATCAAATTATCATTATCTGTTGCCAAATGTTTTGCAGATCTTACCAAAAATCTTTGAGTTTCTTTTTCACAAGAATTCATTAAAAAACATCATCAGATGTAAAGTAATAAAAATGTCTGCAAGAAATTCTAAAAAGATTTATGACAGATTTCAAGCTGATAACTATCTACTGAGATGACCCCACATCGGAAGAATTTCATTCGGTTTCCAATGCAGCAAACACAAATAATTAGACAACAGCAAATTGTAAACAGGACTCCAGGAATAAAGGCTTTCAAATGAGACAATTGCTCTCAAAGGATCCAGAAATCAACAACAAGACAACAAAATCCCCCCACCCACACACACACACACAAATAGGGGAAATTAGTCTGCTAAATCAATTCTTTAAAATAAAATTATTATTTGTATTATTCAGATTATTCGGACTATTGTCCTCATCTTTATTGTTATCTACACTATTTCTCTGAATTTTTGAGATGAGGCTTGATAATT
>CM042175.1:33048676-33058676 GCA_023376005.1 Doryteuthis pealeii
AATCGGAATCTCTCGCCTATTTATGGTCCAATCTTCATATATAGTGCGGTCATGGACCGGGTAATTTTGCTAGTATATATATATATATATATATATATATATATAATATAAAATAATGGATGAAATATTTTGGTGTTAATTTTCCGTAACTAGAGTTTCATGTGTAACGAGATAATGAGGGTCCTGGTTTTTGTGAGCGAGAACTACTATATTAGAAAAGGAGGAAGAAAGAAATAAGTCAGAGAGTAATGAACACAAAACAGCGTGACCTCTCGAATGAGTGTCAACCAGAAGTTGGGTGTTGACCGGAACCGGTAGTCACGTGGTGACGTGGAACAACGAAGAAAGGGACCGGCCTCTTTTCGATTTGGGACAGCGTAGGGTTAAGACGTGCCCTTGGTCCCGTGTGAGATGACGGTAGTTTAATAGTTCCCTCTGTCTTTCTCTCTGCCTTTCCTCCTCTCCGATACAGCCCACGAGACGAGCCTACCCTGGAAATAAAGGCTAGCAGTTGTGACTACATATTTCTCCCGTTGTAATTTTTATCAACAAGAAGACATTTTTAGTACCGTCAATATATCGCCACCACCACCACCGCCCCGTTATGTATATCGCTTTGGGTACTGTGACCAGATATACGACAACGTTACAGATATCGTTTTAGTGCTCGGAAAAAAGGGACAACGCTACACATGCATATTATGCAATCTTCATACGGTTAAATATTGAAATATTAAAAACAGTAACGTGATTATATAACGTGAAGTGCAAACACACACACACACATATATATGGAAACATACACACATACATACATACAACACACACACACACACTATATATATATTAATATATATATATATATATATATATATATATATATATATATGGAGGGTGTTTGTGTGTATGAGAGCATAAATTAGAAACCTATCTTATCTGAAAATAATTGGACCCTCAGGTGCAATAAGAAAATTAATTATTTTCTTATTTATTTCATTATTCTCAGGTGAAGAAGAATTCTAAAAAGTTTTAATCCGGCCCCCCTCCCCCAAAAAAAGAAAGAAGAAAAAAATAATCCTGTGAACATACTCCCTCCAAAATGACGCCCTTGTGAAACGCATATATCCTACACTTTCTGCACTTTGTCCTATCGCCAGTCATCTTGATCAGTCTTATCACCCGCCCACTGGAGAAGGGAGGGAGAGAGAGAGAGAGAGAGAGAGAGAGAGAGAGAGAGGGAGGAAGGAAAAGGTAGAGGAGAGGTGGGGATAGAGAGAAGGGAAAGAGAGGGGAGTGTGTGACTGGTAGTTACCGTGCACCCCACTTATGCCGGTTAGACACAAGGTCCAATTAATTTGGGGCCACCCACGAACCGAAGCTCATAATGAATTCATTGTTTCTAAGAATTTTCTTTTCTTTTCTTTGAAGATGGAGGGTTAAACCTAAAAAAAACAATTTTTTTTGTTTCATCTGAACACTGGAAAACCGCACCGAAATATTTTACAAAACTGAAACCATTTACTTTAGCGCTATTATTACTGAACGACCATATCCAAGAAAATACGGTTGAAAAAAAAACAGCATATTTTTTTTTTTGTTGTTATTAAGATTTTTGTTTTGTTTTCTTTTAACCTAACCCCAAATTAAAAGAATAATCTTAATACCTATTTAAACTATATTTTATTGTCTATGAAGCTGAGATAGACACAAGCGTAGACATAGAACGTAGATTTTCTCCTCGTCTAACCCCCACCCACCACCCGCCTCGGACCCCCGCCAGCCTCTTCCATTTCATCCCTATTTCACGTAATGAGAAACCATCTTGAACAAAACTAATTACTTCATAAAATATTCACTATGGAAAGAATTACGACTTAATGACTCCTTTCTTCATAATCAACTTCACATGTTTTCTTTCACAAACTCACAGATATTTATAAACTTTAGTGGATTTTACAGATAGAACGCAGACTGCGTTAAGGGGTGGGGGTAAGAGGCGTGGAGAAACAGTCTGGTTGCTGTTATTGTTGTTGTTATTGATGTTTTTTTAAATTTTTTTAATACTTGCTTCTTTTTTGTTATTCTTTTATGTATTTACTCAATCCCTCCCCCATGATTAATATCATTTTTAAGCTAACCATTAAACTCAAATTATTTTACACCATACTGAAAAACGAATAGGCTACCCTATTCATTATGTAACAGCATGTTTCTTTTATCTTAAGCGTGATGCTTAAACCCATGGCCAACAAGTGGTCCCATTCAGTAATGTTGCTGTGCTTTTTGTTTTTTAATACTTGTTTATTTTTTTATCTTCTTTTATGTATTTACTCAATCCCTCCCCCATGACTAGTATGGGACACAAGGTCATTTTTTAAGCTAACCATTAAACTCAAATTATTTTAAACTATACTGCAAAACGAATGGAAGCGCGTGGTGTGATGTTTAAAGTCATGGGAAATGGACTCGTCACCTCGAGTTCAAATCCTGGGATGTGGTAATTGCATTTCACTTAGCGCTAATACCCTTGGGAAAGGTATGAATTCTACACCCCCTCCAGCATGGATAAATAGTAGGGCAGACTGTACTCTTTAATCTTGGTTAGGCAAGTGGTCTAGGAGAAGGAAAACTCTGAATTCAAACCTGTTAAACTCCGCTTAATAAACTGACCTTGTGTCACATCCTGCTCGTGCGGAAGGGTTGGTAAATGTATATACTGCAAAACGAATAGGCTACCCTATTCATTATGTAACAGCATTTTCTTTTATATCTTGAACGTGATGCTTAAACCCATTAAACAGTTGGTCCTATTCAATGATGTCATACCCCTCTGCAGATAGAAGGCAGACTGCATAAAAGGTGGGGGGTTCGTGTAAAAACAGTGTGTTTGCTTTTATTGTTGTTGTTGTATTTTTTATTTTTAATACTTGTTTATTTTTATTATTCTTTTATGTATTTACTCAATGCCTCCCCCATGAGGTATGGAATACAGGGTCATTTTTTAAGCTAACCATTAAACTCAAATTATTTTACACTATACTGCAAAACGAATAGGCTATCCTATTCATTGTGTAATAGCATGTTTCTTTTTTCTTAAGCGTGATGCTTAAACTAATAGTCAACAGGTGATCCCATTGGATGATGTCATACCCTCCTCCGTAAAGACTTTGTCACCATATTATACTGCTCCAACCAACAGGGCTAACAATTCTTTTTAGTCAATCTACTTTGATTGCCCCTGTTACATAATTACTATGGTAGCCTATTCATTTTTAATGCAGTGTAGTATTTAAAATAAAAGTATGGGGGGTGTAGAAACAGTTTGGTTGCTGTTATTGTTGTTGTTGTGGGGTTTGTTTTTTAATACTTCGTTTTTGTTATTCTTTTATGTATTTACTCAATCACTCCCCCATGAGTAGTAGGCGACAAAAGGTCATTTTTAAGCTAAGCATTAAACTCAAATTATTTTACACTATGCTGCAAAAGGAATATGCTACCCTATTCATTATGTAACAGAATGTTTCTTTCATCTTGAACGTGATGCTTAAACCCATGGCCAACAGGTGGTTCCATTCAGTGATGTCATGCCCCTCTGCAGAAGTGTAGTCCCCATATTTTACTGCTCCAACCAACAGGCTAACAATTCTTGTTAGTCAAACTACTTTGATAGCTCCTGTAACATAAAGAATATGGTAGCCTATTCATTTTTTAATGTAGTGTAGGATTTAAAATGATTAGGGTGGCCAATTCATCTTTTAATGTTGTGTTGCCTTTAAAATGAATATTGTAGCCTATTCATTTTAATGTAGTGTAGTATTTAAAATGATTAGGGTAGCCAATTTATTTTTTAATGTTGTGTAGGATTTAAAATGAATATTGAAGCCTATTCATCTTAATGTAGTGTAGCAATTAAAATGAATAGTTTAGTCTATTCAGTTTTAATTTAGAGTAGCATTTGAAATGAACAGGGTAGCCTATTCCTTTTGTAATGTTGAGTAGAATTTAAAATGAATATTGCAGCCTATGTCATTTTTAATGTAGTGTAGCATTTGAAATGAACAGGGTAGCCTATTCATTTTGTAATGTGTAGCATTTCAAACTTATTGTTTAATTGTGAAGAGTGATGGAAAATACAGTAAGTTCTGATAAGTTGGACAGACAAACTTGTTGGAATATTTCATGGTGTAATATGTGCTTAAGACCACAGTTTAAATCTATAGACTGTTTCAAAAATGACCAAACATGTATGTAATTTACTATTTAAAGGCGTTGATTAATTATCGTAAAATTACTCGCTAGAAAAACTGCTTAAAGGAATGACGAACTGGATCAACTCTGATACATCTTTCTACATTGATGGCAGATCAGCAGACAAGGATTAAAACTGATACTGCATCTTTGTACTTTAAGGACAGATCGACGGTCAAGGATTAAAATGATACTTCATCCTTCTACTTTGAGAAAAGATCAACTGATAAGGATTATATCTAATATATTTTCTACATTGATGACAGATCAGCAGACAAGGATTATAACTGATACTACATCTTTCTACTTCAAGAAAGGATCAAACTTTATGCCACAAAGAATCTCTACAGTAAAACTGCTTTCAACTACAGTTCTAAAATGGCCACGCGAATCATAACAAACCTTCCCCTCCTTACCGGATTAAACGGTGACAGGATTCTCTCATTGGTTGAGGAAGTCACATGACAGTCCAATGTATGGGGAAATTAGGCAAGAGTGCATTTTGGGCTGTGCACTTAATGGCGTGCACTGATTATCTCTTCCTTGCGCAGAGAATTAAAGTGGGTTTCGGGAAATGTTTAAAAAATGTGAACACTTGAAGGAACTAAATCAATTTTTGCTTTTCTTGTAGTTCACTTAAGGAGAAAAGAGTCTGTCAAATCGGAACTCTTGTAACTTTCCATAGTTTTAACGCTAACCTATAAATCTAAATTCGTTTACATTACATTATATATATATATATATATATATATATATATATATATATATATATACACGCACATATATATATATATATATATATATATATATATATATCTTAGAAAGGAAGGAAAAACTCAACACCGTAATTCCATAATAAATTTATTTCGACCAAAATTGAGGCCTTTATAAATCTAAGTTGATTTTATAAAGCTCCACAAAATTTTCGTCTCATCAGATGGTAGATCAAGATAATTTGAATTGCATAACTGAAAAATTTACTTCAATTAATTCAAATTATCTTGATCTACCATCTGATGAGACGAAAATTTTGGCGAGCTATATAAAATCAACTTAGATTTATAAAGGCCCCAATTTTGGTCGAAATAAATTTATTATGGATTTACGGTGTTGAGTTTTTCCTTCCTTTCTAAGATAAATATTGCTCTGTATATAATCTAAAAAGTTTATTATACATTGAGCTCTCTTTAGTGATTTAAAGATTCACTGTATTTATACATACTGGATCATACAATAATAATACAGTGTGTCTTAGAAATCACATATAGAATGATCCCTTACTACCAAGTTTTGGATAACTCTCATATATAATATATATATATATATATATATATATATATATATATATATACTAGATAAAACGTGACGCGTTGGGTCACTCATTCAGCTCTGGGTAGATAATTGAGATTAGGGAAAGGTGAGTTTGCAAACCGAATAAAATTAAAGGAAAAAAAACCGGCTGGACCAAATATTAAAATAATTTTCTATGTTAAGCTTTCTAAGAAAGGGAATGTTTGACCTAATTTAAGCTCCTGGTTGCAGTTGTGAAATTTAACATATAAATACATTTCAAATTCTCCCATCTCTCTCTCTCTCTCTCTCTCTCTCTCTCTCTCTCTCTCTCTCTCTCCTAGGGAGACTAAGATACATACAGGAGAAAAAGTGATAGGCAGAAAGTAAAGTAAGAGATTGGTCAGTTTTTGACTTAATTGAAAATTACGACTAATTAGAACCAATTAAAATGGATTTTTTTCAAACATAATTCAATCCTAAAAGTAAGGAATAATTTAGTATAATTTTCGTATCATTAAACTAAATAGGAAAAAGCGTTTAGGAACCAAAAGTTGATTCGCTCAGCTTTAGTACATTGATAATATATATATATATGACCCAAGGTTTGAAGATCACACAGGCGAGAAACTGTCTGTAACCAGGCAGTGTTGACTCTATGTCTACACTAGAATTATGGACACAAACATTATTAATTAACTAGCCTAAATATATCTATGTATGTATGTGTGTGTGTGTGTGTGTGTGTGTGTGTGTGTGTGTGGTGTGAGTGTGTGTGTGTGTGAATACATAAACTTTTGTTCTATGATTGTAGGTATTCATGTAATTATTTGTTATATTTATCTATTAATCTATCAATTACCTATCTGGGTGTAGGATCATGCCTACATACAAGCACAATTAAGTTTATACGTAATATTAATTGTCCTTTCAATAAGACCATAGAAGGTTTCAAATGCCAATTGAAGGTTCCAGATTCCTCTCCTCTTTCAACAATAAGTGTTTAATAACATTATTCGGACCAAGTAACCAATAAGCACCCCAAATCATCAACTTAATGAAAGGTTCATATTTTAACTCGTAACCGGTAACTTCCGCTTCCAAATTTTTGTACACAAATGATTTTAATCAGAAGTTTATGGAGATGTTGAACTTACGATAAATTAAATAAATATATGGTTGGTACACGTAATCAAATTAAAATTCAATAGAAAAATCTTTTTTTAAATAAATACTTTTTAATCAGAAGTTTGTGAATATTTTTCAACACTTACGATAAATTTAAAAAAGACAAAAGACGTTTTTATACTAAAATAGTAAAGATAATGTTTGTGGAGACAGATTTTATTCATTCTTTCTGAAAATGGTTTGAAAAAGTCACAGTAAGGGAGAGGGTGTTTGTGAAAGGTGAAATTTTAGACCTTCGTCTTTTATAGATAAAACGAGAAATAAACTTTGAAAAAAGTCACAGTAATAGAAATAATGTTTGGGAAAACAGAGGTTTTATTCAGTCATTTTAAGTTTTAAGAATGAAACAAGAAATAAAATCACAGTAATGGAGATGGTTTTGGTAAATGCAGAGATTTTAAAAAATTCTTTTTTTCAAGATGAAACAAAAAATAAGCTTTTAAAAAGTTACAAAAATCGAGATAATGTTTGGAAAGCAGAGATTCCATTCATTCTTCCTGAAAATGGTTTGAGAAAAAAAAAAATCACAGTAATGTAGAAGGTTTTGTGAAAGCAGAAATTTGAAACCTTCTTTTTTAAAAGATAAAACAAAAAAAAAGTCACAGTAATAGAGAGAATGTTTGTAAAAGCTGAGATTTTATTTATTCTTTCTGAAAATGGTTTGGAAAGTCACAGTAAGGCAGAGGGGGTTTATAAACGCAAAGATTTTAAACCTTATTTCTTAAAGATGAAACAAAAAAAAAACTTTGAAAAAAGTCACAGTAATAGAGAGGATGTTTGTGAAAGCAGAGATTTTATTCATTTTTCTGAAAATGGTTTAGAAAAGTCACAGTAAGGTATTTGTGAAAGCAGACATTTTAAACCTTTTTTAAAGATAAAAGAAGAAATAAAGTCACAGTAATAGATATAATGTTTGTAAAAACAGATTTTATTCATTCTTTTTTAAAGATTAAACAAGACTAAAACTTTTTTAAAAAGTCACAGTAACAGAGATAATGTTTGTGAAAACAGAGATTTATTCCTTCTTTCTGATAATGGTTTGGAAAAATTCGTAAAAGATAAAACAAGAAATAAACTTTGAAAAAGTCACAGAAATCGAGAGGATGTTTTGAAAAGGAGAGATTTTATTCATCCTTTCTGAAAGTGGCTTGAAAAAGTCACAATAATGAAGATGATGTTTGTGAAAGCAGAGATTTTATTCATTCATTTTAGGTTTTAAGAATGGAACAAGAAATAAAAGTTTGTAAGAATTGAAGAGAGTTTCCAATTGAGCAAAGAGACTTTGTTTCTATTTAAAGAAACAATATGAAAAAGCAACAACTGATTACAAACGACAATCTTATTGCATATTTTATTATCTTGAACATTTGAACTGATCAATTAGGGTCAAAATTTTAATCTACTTTTCACGAGGTAACAAGAGGCAATTTATAAATTGTTCACTTTTCGAGACTGTCATATTAATGAGGTTGGCCTTTTCAAGTCTTTAAGGCGAGACAAAACCAGTAAAATAAACATGATGGACGAATCGAAAGTGAAAAACAATTAAGAACAATGTCGATTTCACAGATATTCTGATTAGTTAACAATAGAAACTAGATATTTTAAATATATACCAAGGAGACTTTTCACTATATTAGGGGTGGCTGAAAAGTTCTTAAACCAACCAAGAAAGTTTCTACAATGATTATTACTATAAAAATACATTTCTACTGACTCTTACTATAAGAATTCATAGTAAAGAGATAGATGGGGAGAGAGAGAGAGAAGAGAGAGAGAGGAGAAGAGAGAGAGAAAGAGACAGACAGACAGACAGACAGACAGACAGACAGACAGACGACAGACAGACAGACATGGGAAAGCAGAGTAGAGATCTGTTTAATCTAACAAACTGGAAAATAGTTTGTATTCATAAACATGGCAGTAATAACGTAGGGCCGGCAAGTGAAGCGATGAGAGAGAGAGGGGAGGGGAGAGGAGAGAGAGAGAGTACAAGAAGAGAGAGAGAAAGAAAGAGAGAAAGAGAGAAAGAGAGAGATACATAGAGAGAAAGAAAGAAAAGAGAGATACAAGAGAGAAAGAGAGAAAGAGAGAGAGAGATACATAGAGAGAAGAGACAGAGAAAAAGAAGAGAGAGAGGGGGAGAGAGGGGGAGAGGAAAAGAGAGCAGAAGAGAGAGAGAGAAAGAGAAAGAGAGAAAGAGAGAGTACATAGAGAGAAAGAGACAGAGAAAAAGAAAGAGTGAGAGAAAGAGAGAGAAAGAGAGTGTGTGAGAGAGAGGGGGAGCAGGAAAAGAGGCAGGGAGAGAGGGGAGCAACCTGACAGTAATGACATAATGCCGGGCTAATAAAGCGAGGAGCCAGATAGATAGAGAGATAGAGAGATAGATAGATAGATAGAGAGAGAGAGAGAGAGAGAGAGAGGAGAGAGAGAGAGAGAGAGATAGAGAGAGGGGGGAGACAGACAGACAAACAGACAGACAGAGCAAGAAGAGATGCCGTGTTAGTGAAGCGAGGAGGAATTAATTTATTACACTTTACATAACTGGTACAAGATTAATCCAACGATCAATCGATTGCAAGATCAACTTCTTAATTAGTCCCTCCTCATGATCTATCAAGCTCAAAAGACCAATGATAAAACGTTCAAGATCTTCAGACCAATCACCTCTGTCATGATAAACTACGTCATTTGAATTGTTTGGATTATTCGGACTATTGTTCTCATCTTTATGGTTATTTGTACAACTCGGGAACCTTCTCGAACTCAGGAACCCCCTCTTTAAACTCAGGAAATTTCTTTTCGAACTCTGGAACTTTCTTGTGTTGATCGAGAAGGTTTCCGAGTCCGACAAGAAATAGTAGACCTGAGGGAACATTGGCCAAAAACGTTGATCAAATAACAATAAAGATGAGGACAATAGTCCGAATAATCCAAATAATCCAAATTATCAAGTCTCTCTCAAACATTCAGAGAAATGGCACGTCATTTGATTTCAAAAGTTTATTCGTAACTCAGTTATTTGTAAGAACTGCCTGTACTAAAGCACAATAGCGCGCAAGAGATATTATGATTAGAATCGCATTTTACGTATAGATAGTATTAAATGTCGGAGACTCCCGAAGTAGCCTATCTCTTAAGAACAAATACACCGCACACACACAACAGGACAACGGGTGATTTTGATAGACAGTAAATTTACACACCCGCACCCATAAACGATCAAACGATATCTGGAATGTTAATCTCAGACACATATTAATAAAAAAGAGAT
>CM042175.1:33063676-33068676 GCA_023376005.1 Doryteuthis pealeii
TACCAATTGTAGTTGGTGCACTTGGAACGGTCCCAAAAAGCTTGGAAAAAAGATTGGAAAATCTGGAAATCAGAGGAAGAATCGAAACCATCCAGAATACTGTACTGCTGCAATCTGCCAGAATACTCAGAAGAGTCCTGGGGAGACTTGTTGTCACTCAAACTCCAGTGAAAGACCATCAGCTAACGCTGATGTGAAAAACTCAAAAGGAGTGAACAATAATAATAATAATAATAATAATAATAATAATAATAATAAATGAATAAATCATGTTTTCCTTTATTAGAATTGAATTTTCCTTGGCCATTGTCCTATTACGTCTTTTCTTTTTCGATAATTTATTGATTTTTTTTTTATCCAAGATCGAATTTTCTTCATCCAATGATTAATGCTGACCTTTGTGAAGAGGTTTGAACAGTTTTATTATTGGTCCGAATTTCTCCAGCCTCTGAATTTCCGAAGATGACACATTTGTCAAAAAAGAAAAAAAGAAAAAAAAGAAAGAAAAAAAAAGAAAAGAAAGAAAGAAAGAAAGAAAGAAAGAATAAGTAGAAGGAGAGTTCATTATATTAAGCCGCCATTAAACCTTCTCTCAGCGAACGTCGGATATTTTGGGATTTAACGAAGGAATGGAAGGGGATATATCTAAACTTGAATGATAGAGACAAACAAAACAGAAAGATTATAAGGATCGTCTCTCTCTCTCTCTCTCTCTCTCTCTCTCTCTCTCTCTCTCTCTCTCTCCATGTATATACAAGGCGTGTCAAAAAAGTATCGAGATTGGAGCTGTATTTACCAAGATAGAGATTGAGTGAGAGAGAGAGAGAGGCTCCAGAGAATCCGTGCTATTGGCACGCATTGATGGATAAGCTATCTAAAAATAAAATAATAATAATAATAATAATAATACACGACAAATCGGAGAGGTTGCACATGAAAAGACTTGGTTAAGAAAAGGAAACCTCAAAAGAGAAACTGAATCACTAATAATTGCTGCATGTTAATTTTTCATATTCAAGGTGTGTCAAAAAGTATCGAAAATCTGGATCCTGTTGACACACCATTATATATAGGGTCATCCACAGACATGTGTTTCGACTTAACAAGTCTCTTCAGTGTGGCTAGACATTTTGTGAGCTACCTACAGCCAGAATTGAAATCCGATCGGTTGGGTGTCAGTCCGGCACCTTAACCATTAGGTTGCCTTCACTTACAGAATGGGAAGGGGATTTTAACTGTTTTAATACACACATCGCTTTGTGTGTAAAGACCGTCACAGAGTGCTCCATTCCTTATATAGAAGAGCGTCGCGTTTACGCTTGGGTTGGCGGCCGTCAGCGAAATCAAAAAATGTGTCACAAGAAGAATCAAGAATTAAAAAAAATAAAAACAAATAATAATATAATTACAATAACTATTACTTCCTTCCTCTTTGATAAAATAGAGATATGATGAGGCCTCCGCCCTCTCTCTCTCTCTAAGGCAATAAACCCCTGTCCTTTTAGATGAGGGGTCAGATACAGCCTGGGAGGATGGCCCTCTGGGATCATTCTATCAATTTATATTTACCAGTCCAGAGGCCGAGGCCCCCGAACATCAAGTAAGTATTGTATTGTAAGTATTGTATTTAAATTATGTAGTTCAAATTAAGGTATCCGGCATGATGATAAAATTATACGTTAAATTAACGGAGTAGGTATTTAACCAATACGTTGATATTGATATATTACCGGTCAAGTGGCCGAAATACTGGACAAAGATCCCGAAGGCCGGGTAAATTGTACAGGGTGATCCCCCCAAAAAAACTTTTAAAAGTCAGACCTGTTTATATATATATATATATATATATATATATATATATATATATATATAATATATATATATAAGTAAAGAAATAACAAAAGACTTAGAGATTTCGCATTATACTCTTAAGCTCCCTGAAATAGATTATAATGCGAAATCTCTTTTGTTATTTCTTTACTTATAAATTTGCTCTGGGACTCTAACAATGAGAGCATACATTGAGCTCTCAAACCGCGACAGGTTGTTTAAAAAAAATCCTATGTCGCAAGGAAGATTTCTTCTCTGGACTTTTAGATTATATATATATATATTATATATATATATATATATATATATATATATATATATATATATATATAACATTTCTTTTCAGAGTAGCTGGATCAATTCAAGGTCTATTTTTTTTTTTACATAGGGATTTAAATGGGGTATCCCACGAGGATTCAACTTTCGATTAAGTAATAATGGATCTGCGGTACTAACTTAAAAAAATCCCCCTCTACCTAGGTAACGCCGGGTAGCCGCTGCTAGTTGTATATAAAGTATGTAGTTCAAATTAAGGTATCCGCCTTGATGATAAAATTTCCGGTTAAATTAACACATCAAGAAATCTTATCTCTCTTTAAAGCTCATCTCGAGCTGAGAATTGTCAAAGCACGCATAGAATTATGGGAAAATTGTCGACAGGGGAATTCATATTCTGTCATAGTCAATTGGAAACGTGATTTTCTGTTAGCAATTCCATTTAAACCAATATTCTCAAGAGAATAAGATGGTTGAAAAGATGAGGACAATAATTCCTTAGAATTCTTCATCACTTGCTTATTTAATGAAATAAACAGTTTTGCTTACCAATAATCCGGATGTCCCGGGTGAATTTAATACGCTAATATTTTCTTTTTAAGCTTTTTTTTTCTGTTTGTATCAAGTCAATCTTTTGTCAGGTGCACGTTTCATTGGAAGTAAATATTTTCTAAAGTAAACGCGCTCAATAGATTATTTCTTTTTTCTTTTTTTTTTCTTTATTAACTTTAGAAATATTTTCTTACTTATATCGAAAGTGGCTCAAAACACTGAATCGTCCTAATCCAATTAGACGTGTCCTATTCTTATAAGAATGTTCACCGATACGCAGATTCATTTTTATTATTATAATTCTTTAATTATTTATTTATTTTGATAAAGACATAAAAATCGAAGAAAAATAAAGTGAAAAATAGACTTTACAATTTCTCCCCAAAGCAAACGATTAAATAATAAGTAATCGAGAAATAACATATATCTATTATGTACTTATACATAGAATATAAAGTAAATTTATATATGTATATATATGTATATCTATATGCACGTGTGTCTGTATGGATATATTTACATGCATGAATATACATATATACAAGTAATTATGTGTATGTATGTATATATAAATATTTGTTGAAAAGATAAATGGAAAAAATATATATATATTTGTATGGATGAAATTTATCATATGCTGACACGTGTTTCCAACTTCCTCATTTATACTACCCAACACACACATATATATATATTATATATATATATATATATATATATATATATATATGCATGTGTATGTCTGTTTGCGTGTGTTTGTGTATGTCTGTGTGTGAATGTATATATATATATATTATATATATGAATATTGCAGTTCACTTAGCGCTAATACCGTTGGGAAAGGTATGAATCCTACTCTCTCTCTCTCTCTCTCTCTCTCTCTCTCTCTCTCTCTCTCTCTCCAGCTATGGGTAAATAGTAGGGCAGAGTGGGCTCTTTAACCTTGGTTAGGTAACAGGTCTAGGAGAATGAAAACTCTGAATTCAAACCAGTTAAACTCCGCTTAAGAAATTGACCTTGTGTCGCATCCTGCTCGTGCGGAGTGGTTGGTAAAATATATATGTATGAATATGTATATGTGTATGTATATGTATATATATGAATATATATATATATGTATGTGTATCAGTATGTGTGTATGTATATATGTATGCATCTGGATATGTATATATACGTATATATATATATGCATGTCTGTAACTTTATACAAAAAACATGGTTAAAGAGTCCAGTCTGCCCTGCTATTTACCCATAGCTGGAGAGAGAGAGAGAGTAGGATTCATAGCGGATTCATACCGTTCCCAAGGGTATTAGCACCATGTGTAATGTCAACAGCTTCGTCCAAGGATTGAACTCGCGTTGACGAGTCCATTTCCTACGCCTCTAACCATTAGACCACGCGCATATGTACACATATATGTACGTATGTTGACATATATATATATGCATGTGTACATATATATGCGTATATATATATATATATATATATATATATATATATATATGTCTTTGTGTGTGTCTGTGTGTGTGTGTGTGTGTGTGTGTGTATATACCTCCCAGGTTAACAATTAGATGATAAGCGATCGAGAAAAAACATACATGTACTATGTACTTTAAACAATATATATATATATATATATATATATATATATATATATATATATATATATATATATGTAGGTGATTTAGCTGGTAAGTTGGTATTAGGATGATTCTAAATTGGAATCACTTCCCTTCCAACAACAGAATGTTAGGATCTGATGAAACCTATAGGTATACATAGATAACTATAGGCAGAAATAGATCTCTAACCACAAATGGCCGATTTTTAAACCTTTCTCTTTACCATATATATATATATATATATATATATATATATATATATATAAAGGAAGAGAATGGGTGATAAATGTTTATCGGTCATTCAACCTGGTTTTAGTCTAGAGTACTGATAACACGAGAGCAGCCATTACGCAGGTAAAGGGAAAAGAAAGGAAGAAATCGCGGGAAGAAAGAATGAAGAGAGAATCGGTCTAAGCTAAGATCTTTTGTAAGCTTACCTTGGATATGGCACAAGGCCCGTTATATGGGGCACCCAGTGAGACTGGAACTCACTAAAAATGGTCTTCCAGACAAGCCTATTAACCACTACACTATCCCAGGTACTCAGGAGAATTTAGATAGATAGATAGAGAGAGAGAGGGGGGAAGAACGGAAAGAAAGAAAGAGAGGGGGGAGCAAGTTAGAACTAAAAAGAAATTGAAAATGAAAGAATATATATATATATATATATATATATATATATATATATATATATACTAGCAAATATATGCACCCTCCGG
>CM042175.1:33073676-33081176 GCA_023376005.1 Doryteuthis pealeii
ATGAGGCTTACATGTTGCTAGCTCGGCTTCTAAGTTCTAACTGATTCTTACTTACTTAGGATCCTTAAACCGGAAGAGGGCCTTCTATGGGGTTCCGGTTCTCACGATTCTCCCCAGAACGCAAGGTGAGATCGAGGTCAAGCGCCGTCACTCACCCTCAAGGCCATCAGCTATACTAATCGCCATTATGATTTCTACAATACCTTATAAATGTATTAGGGATCCAATAATTATGTAACAATATTACATAATAAATCAACGATGTCTTGATGAAACAGTTCTAGTTCTCGATACAGCAGTCTTAGGTGAAACACAGGATTGTGCAAGTGCATTTCTTTCTATACTCATCAGATGTTTATCTTTTTATACATAAAGTAAATATCACCATAGGAAATAGACCAAGCATCCGGAGTTCAAATACTGGACAAGGCTATTAGCATGTTACATAGTACTAATACTCTTGGGAAAGGTATGCATCCAACTATTCTCCCTTCAGCTATAGATAAATAGTAGGGCAGATTATTGTATTTTTATAGAAGAACAGTTTGTTGAAAGCATTTTATATTTTTGTACAATCCGACTTCCATCACGGATCCGATAATGTCATTTGGATTGACCTGCACAAAAAGGTCATCCAGTCATCCAGCAGGAAATGTCTAGAACGGATTTAGGGTTTTCCTTCTCCTAGACTGGTTGCCATACAAAAATTAAAGAGCCCAATCACCCCTACTATTTATCCATAGCTGGAGGGAGAATAGTTGGATAAATAATAGTATCAGTGCTGTGTGAAATACAAATAGCCTCATCCAGTATTTGAATTTGATTGCCCCCCCCTCACAAATGATATTTGGTTTAAGTTCAGAAAATGACGAAAGGGAATCAATAGCTGTAAGGTGACTTCGCATTGTAAAATTAAAGAGCCCAGTCATCCCTACTATTTACCCATAGCTGGAGGGAGAATAGTTGGATGAATATCTTTCCTAATAGTATTAGTGCTGTGTGAAATACAAATAGACTCGTCCAGTATTTAAATTTGGTTGCTCCCACATGATATTTAGTTTAAGTTCAGAAAATGACGAAAGGGAATCAATTGCTCTAAGATCACTTCTCATTGTAAAAATGGTTAATAACCTGAAGAATTAAAAAAAAAATTCCTTCTAACATTGAAGTTTGTCGCTACAGACTGACTGATAAAAAAAAATGCAACAATAATTCTGTTGCGTAATTTGGATCAGACACGGGTAAACAATGGAGAGAATAAAAACAAGAGATTGGTTTAAGAAGCTTCTGGCAAAGATTCAAATCGACTATTTTCATTGGGAGCAACAGGAAAATTAAAGGAGAGGCTGTTGCACTTGTATCAAGAATTCCATTCACAGAAAACAGATGTGCCCTTTTCAATGGAGAACAGTTTCGTTCTCTCTACGCCTGTCTGATTTTTATAACTAACAATACCAAACACACACACAAATATATATATATATATATATATATATATATATATATGAGAAGAAGGTTTGTTACATAATTATTAGATACCTAATATTTATGTGCAGTAGTGTAGAAATCAAAATGGCTGTTATAAGTTGCAGCCCACAGCCTTGAAGGTTGAATAACAAGGCTTGACCTCAGTCCTAACCTTCCGGTGGATACCGTGAGAATCGGTGGAGAAGACCCTCTTCTGGTTTAGATTAGAAAGAGTTTTAGTTCAGATCGGCCAAAACCACGACGGTGGTAAGTCGTGTTATGCACGCTGCCGACTCAATCTGTGCAGGTAGTCTGGTGGGGATTTCAGAATAAAATATGATCTAAGTTAAATCGAAGTCTGTGTTATTATCTAAAAACTACCAATGACACAGGGCTTCTGATAAAGAGAAATCCCCAATGGAAGACCAGACACGAAGTCCCCAAGACGAAGTCCAGACGCTAGAAGAGACGCTAGAAGAATAGAAGTAAGAAAGTAAAGAAAAGAAGGGTATACAACAGAAGGCCAAAGGCTGTAACACTGTGTATATAGCAATAAAGATGAGTACAACAGTCCAAAAATCAAAATCATACTAATTATCAAGCCACATTTAAAAAATAACAAAAACACAAGAAGAAAGCCAAAGGCTGTAACACTGTGTATATAACAATAAAGATGAGTACAACAGTCCGAAAAATCAAAATCATACTAATTATCAAGTCACATTTAAAAAATAACAAAAACACCCGAAGAAGGTTGAAGGCTGAAGCATTGTGTATATAGCAATAAAGATGAGTACAACAGCCCGAAGAATCTAAATAATACAAATTATCAAGCCTCGACTTAGTAAAATTCAGACGAATAATAGCCAACTAATTATTTTAGAATTGCCAATAAATTTTACCTGCAATAAAATCAAATTAAATCCGTCACCCCCTCCTTTTTGGGGTGGGGTGGGGTGGGGGTGAGGTGAATTCAAAAGAAATTATTGGTTGAATATCTTTTTCTGAATTAGTATATTAAAAAAATTCTTTTTTTTTCAATAAACAATTGGACCAATCAGTCTTGTCTAATCCGTCGGTCCCTCCCCCCAACACCCAGACGTCTGGGGTTATAGAATACGCCAACTGCACCAGACAACTTTCTCCCTAAGCAGATTGAATCTTCTTACCTTTTCATTGAAATTCCCTCTTTCCTTGTTTCATTTAATTATTATTCATTCGATCTATTCAACTAAATCTTATAAATGCGTATTCAACAACAAAATCTTCATTCAATTTGGAACATAATATGAAAGGTGTGGGGGTGGGTGGACTAAATCGGGGGTGGGGGTGGCGGTGGACATATGAGAATTCTTTGAAACAATTATCACACAATGACATCTATTGTATTTTCTCCCAAAGCGAAAATTCCTGTCTGGCTAAAAGAGTCGGAATTATTTGTCATTTAAGAATATTTTTTACTCCCGAGAATTGTCCAAGAATTTTCTTTTCTTTTGTTTCAATCTCAAATTGTATTTCAATTTTTCAGACTGTTGTCCTCATCTTTATTGTTATACAAGGTGTGTCCAAAAGTATCGAGATTGAAGCTGTATTTACCAAGATAGAAATGAACAATGAATGGAACATTATTTTTTCTTCAGAATACAAGTTGTGTCATAAAATGTCAAGTTTGAAGCTGTATTTACCATGATAGAAATGAACAATGAATGGAATGTTAATTTTTTTCAGAATACAAGGTGTGTCATAAAAGTATTAGAGATTGAAGCTGTAATTACCAAGATAGAAATAAACAATGTATGGAACGTTAATTTTCTTTTCAGAATACAAGGTGTGTCATAAAAGTATCGAGTTTGAAGCTGTATTTACCAACATAGAAATGAACAATGAATGGAACATTATTTTTTCTTCAGAATACAACGTGTGCCATAAAATGTCAAGTTTGAAGCTGTATTTACCAAGATAGAAATGAACAATGAATGGAACGTTAATTTTCTCCAGAATACAAGGTGTGTCATAAAAGTATTGAGTTTGAAGCTGTATTTACCAAGATAGAAATGAACAATGAATGGAATGTTAATTTTTTTCAGAATACAAGGTGTGTCATGAAAGTATTGAGATTGAAGCTGTATTTACCAAGATAGAAATGAACAATGAATAGAACGTTAATTTTCTCCAGAATACAAGGTGTGTCATAAAAGTATCGAGTTTGAAGCTGTATTTACCAAGATAGAAATGAACAATGAAGGGAACGTTAATTCTTTTCAGAATACAAGGTGTGTCATAAAAGTATCGAGATTGAAGCAGTATTTACCAAGATAGAAATGAATAATGAAGGGAACGTTAATTCTTTTCAGAATACAAGGTGTGTCATAAAAGTATCGAGATTGAAGCTGTATTTACCAAGATAGAAATGAATAATGAATGGAACGTTAAATTTTCAGAATACAAGGTTAATTAAAAATAAAGAAAATTTCTTACAGAATTTTGTTTTGATCAAATCGACTCTTGACATTACAGAGAAACGTTTAGAGTTCTCATTTGTGATGTGTAGGCGCGTGGTGGCATGTGTTACCGTCTTAGGAAATGAACACGGCGAGACGAGTTCAAATCTTGGGCAAGGCTGTTTGCATTTCACATTGCACTAATACCCTAGGGAAATGTATGCATCCAATTACCCCTTCCAGCTATTGTTAAATTGTAGGGTTGGGTGGTCTCTGTAACCTTGGCTTGGCAACCAGTTTAGGAGAAGGAAAATTCCGAATTCAAACCTGTTAAACTTTACTTAAGAAATTGACCTTGCGTCACATCCTGTTCAAACAGAGGATATATATATATATATATATATATATATATATATATATAATATATATAATGTGTGTGTGTGTGTGTGTGTGTGTGTGTGTGTGTGTTAGAGTGGACGTGAGAATAATGGTGATGAAGGTGTACTCCACGCTCTGCAGAGCTCCAAAATTGGAACTTCCGCTTTAGATGTATTTTAAAGTCATACAGATGACATTAAGAGCCTCAACCACCGCCTTCTCACTGTTACATAATTATGGATTCCTAATATCTTTTTAAGGTAGTATAGAAATCCTCATGGCGATCAGTACAGCTGATGGCCTTGAGAGTGAGTGACAATGTTTGACCTCGATCTCACCTTGCGTTCTGGGGATGATCGTGAGAATCGGAAGGCAATGGAAGTCCCTTCCGGTTTAAGGGGTAAGCAACTCAGTCAGTTAGAGTTAGAAGTTAGAAGCCAAGCTAGCAAGATGTGAGTCTCACTGCGTGATTGTCTGGTCTGGGGGTCTACGAATAAAGTAACATCATCGTAAATCGAAGTCTTGTGGTTATTACTAAAAGCTAACAATGGCACAGAGCTTCTGATAAGGAATGATCCCCAACAGAAACCAGACCCGGAGTCCCCAAGAAACACCACGACAAGCCCAGACCAAGATAGATGATAGACGATAGAAGAAGCCAAGCCGGCCAGAAGAGTAGATGACCAGAATAAGAATTAAGAGAAGTATATAACATATAGATATTTAGGGCCGGTAAAGAGATATGCAACATCACAAATATATGCTAAAAATGGTTGAGGGATTTGCCATAAAGACATTAGGGCCGGGGAAAATCATAGAGATGCCAAGACTTGATGTGACCGGCCGATTTTAAAGATAGAAATAGGTGGAGGTTTGTTTGCTATTAGATAAATTCGAATAATACGAATGAGACTTATTCATTTAGTTGCTAGTGTTATATAGCCACATCAACATCGGGTATATGATTGAGAGAGTGACTTTAGAGAGTTTTTGGTGAGAGAGAGAGAGAGAGAGAGAGAGAGAGAGAGAGAGAGAGAGAGATTAGAGACTTGGTTACTTCTTGCTATCTTGTCTGGCTGTTCCCTCTACTTCTCTTGTCGTCATCTTGTCGTCTAGTTGGCTCTTCTATTTAACTTTTTCTTAACCAAGGGCTGATTTTGGGCTAGTTTTAGTCATTGAGATTAATTAAATTCACATGGCATTTTTTTCTTGATCAAGCTTTTATTTAGCCCATGTTCTTTTGCGCGGGGAGATATCAACCCCAGCAGAGAGAGAGAGGCACATCCTTTCTGTTCAAAAGTCAGGTTGTATCTAAAATAAAAATCTAGTCACGTGTTTCTCGTAGTTCGTTTTCCAGGGTTCAGGGGGGGGGTATAACCGTCCTGCTAGTTTTCCACTCCCCGATCTTAAAGCCAATTATTAAGCTACAGGGTTTGTCAACACTTCATGACACCAGGAATTATAACACTAGATCTTGACAGGACAATCCGATTGATTAAGAACGTGCCTCTCTGACAAGTAAGGGTCAAAGTGGAATGTTGATTCCGTCCTTAAGCACCACGGGTAACCACCTACGGCTAACAGGCGACCAAATTGAAGGAGGAGGTTATCTATCTACAGAGGTGCAGTCGGTGTATTTTTCGGACCCAGTTGACATAGCGAAAATTTTTAGTACAACACAATAATAAAACAATATTTAAAAGGGTAATAATCTTTTTTTAATGTAAACTTCACTTTCATATTTTAGTATGAAACTAGAATCGACTACCCAGCGTTGCCTAGGTTAAGGGGTGGGGGGGTGATGATAAAAAGTTAATCTCGCAGATCCATTGATTTTTTTGGTCTTTCATAATTGATTTATGTTTTAATCACAAACGCCACCAATGATTTTCCCTTCTCTTACTATTCAAATCCTAATTTTTAAATATCTTCCCAGATATAAAAAAAATATTCATTATTTTTGCACAAAAAGCAAGCTCTGGTGATTGTGAATGTGTATATATATTTACTTTGTCATTAATTGTTTTATTTTCGTAGTTTCACTGGACATACATACATACACATAAATACCCTTTTATATATGTACTAGAAGTGGCTACCCGGCGTCACCTGGGCAGAGGAGTTTTTTTTAAGTTAGTCTCGCAGATCCATTATTACTTATCGCGAGTGGGATCCTCGCTGGATTCACCATAAAAATCCCAACATAAATATATAACAATATATTAAGAAATTTTGATTCAATAATTTGCAATTTAAAAAAAAAAAAGATATGATATGAATGAGGTGATTAATTCTATCAATCAATAAAACGACATAACAAAAACAAAAACAAAAAAAACAAAACAAAAACAAAACAAAAACAACAACAAACAAAAAACAAAAAACAAAATAAAACCCAACATGAATGAAATAATATGCTGATGATTTTCACTTCTGTTACTATACAAATTTTAATTTTTAAATATCTTCCCAAATATAAATAAAATCTTTATTTTTGCTCAAAAAGCAAACGTTAGTGATCATGAATGGGTATATATATTTACTTTGTCATTAATTGTTTTATTTTCGAAGTTTCCTTCGGGCATACATATACACAAACTGCCATTTATATATGTACTATCAGCGTCGTCTGGGTAGGGGAGGATCTTTTAAAGTTAGTCCCGCAGATCCATTATTACTGAATCGTGAGTTAAATCCTCCGGGGGATGCCCCATTTAAATGCCTCTGTAAAAAAATAGACCTTGCATTAATCCAGCTACTCTGAAAAGAAATCTTAATGTCTACTATCTAAAATATTAAATGAAGAAAAAACAATCCATGCTGTTATCATTTAAATTTGATTTTTTAATTATCTTCACGAATATCAATCAAATCTCTATCATTTTTGCTCAAAAACCAAGCCCTGGTGATATTTAATGTGTATATATATATTTACTTTGTCGTTAATTGTTTTATTTTTTGTAGTTTCCTCCAGATATATATATATATATATATATATATATATTATATATATATATATATATATGTGTGTGTGTGTGTGTGTGTCTACACACAACTGCCCGTTATATATGTATAGAGAGATAAATTTTATAGTCGTTTCAATCGACTCAAAGGTGATCAGAGATAAATAAACAGTTGTAGGATGGTAAGAGGGGAATACTAAGAAAAGTGCAGAGAGAGAGAGAGAGAGAGAGAGAGAGAGAGAGAGAGAGAG
>CM042175.1:33083676-33086448 GCA_023376005.1 Doryteuthis pealeii
CTTCTTCTTCTTCTTCTTCTTCTTCTTCTTCTTCTTCTTCTTTCTTTTCTTTCTTCTTCTTCTTCTTCTTCTTCTTCTTCTTCTTCTTCTTCTTCTTCTTCTTTCTTCTTCTTCTTCTTCTTCTTCTTCTTCTTCTTCTTTCTTCTCTTCTTTCTTTCATTCTTCTTTTTCTTCTAACTCCAACGTTCTTCTTCTTCTTCTTCTTCTTTCATTCTTCTTCTCTTCTTCTTCTTCTTCTTCTTCTTCTTTCATTCTTCTTCTTCTCTTCTTCCTCTTTTATTCTTCTTTTTCTTCTTTCAACTAACCATTCTTCTTTTCTCTTCTTCTTCTTCTTCTTCTTCTTCTCTTCTTCTTCTTCTTCTTTTCTTCTTCTTCTTCTTCTTCTTCTTCTTCTTCATTCTTTTCAACTAACCATTCTTCTTCTTCTTCTTCTTCCTCTTCTTCTCTTCTTCTTCTTCTTTCTTCTCTTTCTTCTTTTCTTCTAAACTCCCACGTTCTTCTTCTTCTTCTTCTTCTTCTTCTTCTCTTCTTCTTCTTCTTCTTCTTCTTCTTCTTCTTCTCTTCTTCTTTCAAAACATCTTTCTTTATCTTTTCTTTCATAATCGTCTCTTCTATTCTTTCAAGAAACCTTTTCTGTCCATTTATTACCGCATCATTAAAACTTCATAATCGTCTGCTTAACATCATTTTAAAAACTCCATCATCGCATTGACAAAAAATAAGTATTTTCGAACATCTAGGATCTTTTTTTTTTAAAGATATTTTTTAATTGTTTTCATCAAAAGGAAATCTCTTATTCTCCGCCATTGTATATCATATATAAGTTTTCTAACAATATGTACATTCAATTATGTAGATACCATTTTTAGAATTACACGTTAAGTTTTTTCTTTATTTTCAAAGGGGTTCGTTGAGTTCTTTAATAAATAAGATCCATATGAAGCGCATGATGTGTAATGGTTATTGGACGAGTAAATGGACGCTGTGACCCGAGTTAAAATCGCGACGAGGCTATTTGCCGTTCACATAATGTGAATACCTACGCACCGGCTCTCCCACATATAGGATCTTTTTTTTAAAAAAGATATTTTAATCGTTTTTTATCAAAGGAACTTTCTATTCTCCGCCATTGTATATCATTTATAAGTTTCCTAACAAAAGTACATTCAATTATGTAGATACCATTTTTAGAATTATACGTTAAGTTTTTCTTTATTTCCAAAAGGGTTCGTTGAGTTCTTGGATAAATAAGATCCACATGAAGCGCATGTCGTGTAATAGACGCGGTGACCGGAGTTCGAATCTCGGACAACGCTATTTGTATTTCACATAACACGAATACCTACTCACTGTGGATCTCACACCACACCCAAGCAAAGTACATAAACTAATAGTTAGTTCATTATGATTGAGCCAAAGGACATGGATCACAATAATAATAAGACTTTATTTGAATAGAATGAGTTCTGAGGTGAATAAATAGTGAACTTTCAAATATCCCATCATACGGGTAAAAAATAACAAAGAAAATTGGTACAGCCGTGGGAAAAACATGGTAAGCAAAGAGTTAAGCCACTCACAGCGATTCTCGCACCACTGCGATCCTTCCGTAAACAAATATAAAAACTGGTGCTCAGTTCATTATAATTAAGCAGAGGGACTCATATTACAATAATAATAAGACTTCATTTGAATAGAATGAGTTCTGAGGTGAATAGATAGTGAACTTTGAAATATCCCATCATACATCCTACTATAAGCCTCTGGCAGCAGCTCTTGCCGAAGGACCCAGATAACAATAATAATAGGACTTTATTTGAATAGAATGAGTTCTGAGGTAAATAGATTGTGAACTGAAATATCCCATTATACAGGTAAACAAATACCTAGGAGTACAGCCCTGGGAAAAATTTGGTAGGTAAAGAGTTAATGACATTCAACCCTTTTGATACGAATACTCCGCCCCTTATATATATTCACTACCCCCCCCCCACACGAGCAAGATGCGACATAAGGTCAATTTCTTAGCGGAGTTTAACTTGTTTAAATTCAAAGTTTTCCTTCTCCTAAACTGGTTACTTAGTCATGGTTAAAGAACCCAGTCTTCCCTGCTATTTGCCCCGATAGCTGGAGAGAGAATTGGATTCATACCTTTCCCAAGGGTATTAGCGCTATGTGAAATCCAAACAGCTTCGTCCAGAAATTGAACTCTGGTCGACGAGTCCATTTCCTAGAACTCTAACCATTAGACCAAGCGACTCCAATCGGCCATATAAGTGAGTGAACCAAATCATTAATCAAGTTTTTTTCTAAGAATATTTCGGCCAGAAGAATTTTGGCAGAAAAAATATGTTTGAAATCCGAAAATAAAATGGCCGTTTAACTAACTCATTAGATTTATTAACGAACCAAAATTGTTCTCGTTCTACGCAATGGCCCGCCAAGTAGATTTGCGATCAGGTTCTTGGGGGGGGGGGCGCATGGGTTAAATAACAAATATTCTAAAACCTAATAGATATAACATTACACGGCACTCATACCAAAACACCACACCACAACATATATAATGCCGATATATATTCTATATTACAGTGGTATATAATATTATGTATATATGTATATATGTAAGGGTTTACATATTAACTGCGGAGTATATAATGTATATATGCATATATATTGTATATGTATATATACAATACATGTGTATAATGTATATTGTATATCAATATATATGCATATGCTATATATGATATATACTATAATAATCCTCTC
>CM042175.1:33086548-33096548 GCA_023376005.1 Doryteuthis pealeii
AAGTGTCTCTCATATGCGCTTCTTTTAGGAGCGGCAAACAGCGGATCTCCTACCACACCCAAGCAAAGTACAACACACTGATGGTTAGTTCATTATAATTGAGCAGGACTCAAAATACAATAATAGTATGACTTTATTGAATAGAATGAGTTCTGAGGTGAATGAATAGCAAACTTTTCTAATATATTACCATACAGGTAAAAAATCCTCCAAAAATCTGGTAACGCCATGTGGGTGAATTTCATTTATTTGTTAATATTTTGCCCCGATATATATATATATATATATATATATATATATATATATTATGTGTGTGTGTG
This sequence comes from Doryteuthis pealeii, assembly GCA_023376005.1. Classification (NCBI taxonomy): domain Eukaryota; kingdom Metazoa; phylum Mollusca; class Cephalopoda; order Myopsida; family Loliginidae; genus Doryteuthis; species Doryteuthis pealeii. The sequence goes on from CM042175.1 coordinate 33,086,869, forward strand.
TGTGTGTGTGTGTGTGTGTGTTTTGAGAAAAAGTAGACAAACACGGGATGTTATGGAAACATCCAGTTTCCATAACATCCGCGTGTGTGTCTACTTTTCTCCACATATTGTCGGATTAACCTCCTCAATATTTATCCCATAAATATATATATATATATATGTGTGTGTGTGTGTGTGTATGTGTGTGTATCTATGCAGAAATATGCGTATACACATATATATATATATATATATATATATATATATATATAAACTTAGGTTTATGTATGTGTATATGAACTTTATTTATATCTACGTTGAGCTTTCACTTATCTTTCTTATCACTGAAATATTTGATATTATTCACAATTCATTTTGATGTTGACGTCGACGTAGAAACGTTTCGGTTTATCTTAAACCTCCCACAAGACAAGGAAAGAAAAAAACTTGCTTAAATGGTGATGGATATTTTTAAATGACTTAAACACACACACAAAACACATAAAAGACATAATACATTTTGTGGACCATTTAAAAAAATAGAATACATATAGATAAATAGATAGATAGAAAGATAGATAGATAGATAGGGAGTAACCAAGCAAAAACAACAATGAGATTTTATTAAATTTAAGCAATGTATCTAAAATGGTTTGTTTGTTTGTTTGTTTTGTTTTGTTTTACGGCATATCAACCTCAGTGGGTCATTTAATGCCGATAAAGTTTTGAAATAAATCAATTCTTAATGGATAATACATTTTTTTATGAATACATTTTTTCTATTTAACCCATAGATGGGACCCTAACAGGTACTACCACTCTGGACCAGGGAGCAATGGTGATGAAGGGGTGCTCCACATTCCCCAAACCTCCAAAACTGGAACCTCACCATCAGATAGAGTTTAACATCATTCCCGGGACATGTAGACCCGCAGCCACCGCCTTCTAGCACCCATATGATAAAAAGGGGTGGGGCTTGCCATAAGGGCAATAGGGTTGGGAAAATCATATAGGTGCTAGGGCTTGACGTGACCAGCCGATTGATCGGAGGGGGCCTCTCCGACCGCCCGTCTAGCCTAAGACAGGGCCAAAGTGGAGTATTGCATGTCATGAACTGCTCATCCACCTGGGCTCCATCCTTAAGCATCCCGGGTCGCCACCCACGGCCAACAGTTGGCCCCATTGGGGGAGTCTTATCCCTTTGCAGAGGTGCAGTCGGTGCATTCTAACGCCCCAGCCGACAGGTCGGCTAAAATGATAATTTTGTTGGGTCTGCCTTCATGTTTCATCTAAATTTTGATGAAATTGAGTTAATTCTGGGGTAAACCACAAGGTGCCTAGTTCCATACCGGTCCTCGCCAACTCAGTGTATGAGTAGCAAAGGGATCTGTGCGGTAAAGTAAGGAGCTGATGGTAGGTGTGGCGCTCCACCTCAGACGCAAAAACAATCTCCTTGGTCTAGCACTAGTGAAAAGGGGATAGACTCCCTCGCTGATTGGCTGATACCGACTTTAGGCCATCCCGACGACTTACTTATACACAACGTTTACTGTGCGGTAAAGTAAGGAGCTGATGGTAGGTGTGGCGCTCCACCTCAGACACAAAAACAATCTCCTTGGTCTAGCGCTAGAGAAAAGGGGATAGACTCCCTCGCTGATTGCTGATACCGACTTTTGGCCATCCCGACGACTTACTTATACACAACGTTTACTGTGCGGTAAAGTAAGGAGCTGATGGTAGGTGTGGCGCTCCACCTCAGACGCAAAAACAATCTCCTTGGTCTAGCGCTAGAGAAAAGGGGATAGACTCCCTCGCTGATTGGCTGATACCGACTTTTGGCCATCCCGACGACTTACTTATACACAACGTTTACTGTGCGGTAAAGTAAGGAGCTGATGGTAGGTGTGGCGCTCCACCTCAGACGCAAAAACAATCTCCTTGGTCTAGCGCTAGAGAAAAGGGGATAGACTCCCTCGCTGATTGGCTGATACGACTTTTGGCCATCCCGACGACTTACTTATACACAACGTTTACTGTGCGGTAAAGTAAGGAGCTGATGGTAGGTGTGGCGCTCCACCTCAGACGCAAAAACAATCTCCTTGGTCTAGCGCTAGAGAAAAGGGGATAGACTCCCTCGCTGATTGGCTGATACCGACTTTAGGCCATCCCGACGACTTACTTATACACAACGTTTACTGTGCGGTAAAGTAAGGAGCTGATGGTAGGTGTGGCGCTCCACCTCAGACGCAAAACAATCTCCTTGGTCTAGCGCTAGAGAAAAGGGGATAGACTCCCTCGCTGATTGGCTGATACCGACTTTTGGCCATCCCGACGACTTACTTATACACAACGTTTACTGTGCGGTAAAGTAAGGAGCTGATGGTAGGTGTGGCGCTCCACCTCAGACGCAAAAACAATCTCCTTGGTCTAGCGCTAGAGAAAAGGGGATAGACTCCCTCGCTGATTGGCTGATACCGACTTTTGGCCATCCCGACGACTTACTTATACACAACGTTTACTGTGCGGTAAAGTAAGGAGCTGATGGTAGGTGTGGCGCTCCACCTCAGACGCAAAAACAATCTCCTTGGTCTAGCGCTAGAGAAAAGGGGATAGACTCCCTCGCTGATTGGCTGATACCGACTTTTGGCCATCCGACGACTTACTTATACACAACGTTTACTGTGCGGTAAAGTAAGGAGCTGATGGTAGGTGTGGCGCTCCACCTCAGACGCAAAAACAATCTCCTTGGTCTAGCGCTAGAGAAAAGGGGATAGACTCCCTCGCTGATTGGCTGATACCGACTTTAGGCCATCCCGACGACTTACTTATACACAACGTTTACTGTGCGGTAAAGTAAGGAGCTGATGGTAGTGTGGCGCTCCACCTCAGACGCAAAAAACAATCTCCTTGGTCTAGCGCTAGAGAAAGGGGATAGACTCCCTCGCTGATTGGCTGATACCGACTTTAGGCCATCCCGACGACTTACTTATACACAACGTTTACTGTGCGGTAAAGTAAGGAGCTGATGGTAGGTGTGGCGCTCCACCTCAGACGCAAAAACAATCTCCTTGGTCTAGCGCTAGAGAAAAGGGGATAGACTCCCTCGCTGATTGGCTGATACCGACTTTAGGCCATCCCGACGACTTACTTATACACAACATTTACTGTGCGGTAAAGTAAGGAGCTGATGGTAGGTGTGGCGCTCCACCTCAGACGCAAAAACAATCTCCTTGTCTAGCGCTAAGAAAAGGGGATAGACTCCCTCGCTGATTGGCTGATACCGACTTTAGGCCATCCCGACGACTTACTTATACACAACGTTTACTGTGCGGTAAAGTAAGGAGCTGATGGTAGTGTGGCGCTCCACCTCAGACGCAAAAACAATCTCCTTGGTCTAGCGCTAGAGAAAAGGGGATAGACTCCCTCGCTGATTGGCTGATACCGACTTTAGGCCATCCCGACGACTTACTTATACACAACGTTTACTGTGCGGTAAAGTAAGGAGCTGATGGTAGGTGTGGCGCTCCACCTCAGACGCAAAAACAATCTCCTTGGTCTAGCGCTAGAGAAAAGGGGATAGACTCCCTCGCTGATTGGCTGATACCGACTTTAGGCCATCCCGACGACTTACTTATACACAACGTTTACTGTGCGGTAAAGTAAGGAGCTGATGGTAGGTGTGGCGCTCCACCTCAGACGCAAAAACAATCTCCTTGGTCTAGCGCTAGAGAAAAAGGGGATAGACTCCCTCGCTGATTGGCTGATAACGACTTTAGCCACCCAACAACTTTAATTTACTTAGAATGCTGTTCTCTTACCTGCATAGAAAAATGGATAAATTAGTGGGTCCCGTCGTGGTGCAATGTTTAGCAAGCTAGTCTCGTAAATCCCTTACTATTGAATAGTGAGTTTGATCCTCACTGGGTGCCCATACTTGCAACCTTGCGTCACATCCTACCCCCTTGGCGAATGGAGTGGGTAAATACCGAGGTTGTGCCATCATGGTGTAATGGTTAACAATCTCGTCACGTAGATCCATTATTGCTGATTAGAAAGTTCGATCCTCACTAGATGACCCTTACTTGTGACCTTGTGACCTTGTGTCAAATGCTAAACCAAATTTACCCCAAGACTAAAAACAGCATTTATGCTGTTGGAGATGACTAAATGTAGAAAGTCTTCTTCACGTGGAGGTTTGACAGATATATGTTTATCGACCCTCTGCACGAGCAGTAGGTGACACAACTGACCCTCGCACACGTGTCATGGTTATATATATATATATAATATATATATATATATATATATATATATATATGTGTGTGTGTGTGTGTGTATGTATGTATGTGTATATGAATTTATTTGTATACATATATATGTATACTAAATAACCGACATGTATTATTTATTATATCTCCGTTTCTAGTTAAATAGTGTTAAATAATTACTAAATACCAAGCTTCATTTAATTATTTATTTAGTTATCATTCCCACTTTGTTTCCCTATGTTCTCTTAAAAATAATCAGTCCATTAATACTTTTTCTCGTCTTTTGCATTTCTTCGAGTGGTGTCACACGTCATGACACCTTCGCGTGAGTAGATCGCGACTTGCCTTTCAAAAACAAAACGCTGATCAAATACAGTTACATAACTAAAAAGATTTTCATCTCCTGTCATCTATAAAAACATCCATCATTTTCTTCACCCCAAGAGACATCCTGATGAAGGTTCAATGTAACCGAAATGTTTTAAACATCGATTATTAAATTCATCCCATTTTCGGAACACTTGTTTTTTCAAATTTTCTTTATACATATATATGTAATGCTTGTACCTATCTATCTATCTTTCTCTTTATATATATATATATATATATATATATATATATATAGGGTCATCCACAGACACGTGTTTCGACTTATCAAGTCTCCTCAGTGTGGCTAGACATTTTGTAAGCTACCTACAGCCGGAATTGAACTCCGGTCGGTTGGGTGTCAGTCCGGCACCGTAACCATTAGGCTGTCTTCACTTACAGAATGGGAAGGGGATTTTAACTGTTTTAATACACACATCGCTTTGTGTGTAAAGGCCGTCACAGAGTGCTCCATTCCTTAGAAGAGCGTTGCGTTTACGCTTGAGTTGGCAGCCGTTATATATATATATATATATATATATATATATATATGAGAGAGAGATAGATAGATATACGCGTGTAGTGGCTATGAAGCAAGAACTCAATCCAACGTCCTGAAGAAAGTCTAACAGACCGAAACGTTATAGCGTCGACTTCGCTACCTACAATGAATTTGCATTTTGTACAACATCCCGTGTTTGTCTACCTTTCTCGATATACGTGAATGTATCTATATACACGTGTGCGTATATATATATGTGTATATATATATATGTGTGTGTGTCTGTATATATATGTGTGTGTCTGTATATATATATATATATATATATATATATATATGTGTGTGTGTGTGCTGATGAGACCTAATAGGTCGAAATGTACATTCAGGGATTGACATTTTCTCGATTTGTTTAGCCTTACATTTGAACATATATGCCCGCCTAAATTCATTAATTATTAACTAATTAATTCTCAAAATTAGGTATGACTTCAATTAAGCACATATCCTCCAAAAAATATATATGTATGTATATATATGAGTATATATACATATATACATATGTGTATATGTGTGTGTACGTAAATTCCACCCCAATTGTAAAATGTTGCATCCAAACAAGGTATAAATCTTATTTATCTTTTCTCACGTTTCTCTAATTCTTATTTTTTGTTCCGATTCTCGACTTACGGAAGAGATTTGCTTTTTGCCTTTTTGCCTTTTTGCCTTTTTTTCCTTTTTGTTTTTTGGTTTTTTGTTTTTTTTCCTTTTTTTCTAATCCACCATTTGTAACTCTTATTGGATTTATCTGTTTTTTTCTAAAACCCAAATCTTTTTCTTCTTCTTCTTCTTTCCTCTGCTGCACCCATAAACAACAATCTTTGCTTTTACGCTATTTCCAGAATGACCGCTTTTGTCTTAAATGGTATTTTTATCAACACCCAAAGCCAAGCGAAGGTAAAAAACAAAAAAATGATAGCCGCCATTTTTACCTTACTCACTCGTGCACACACGCACGCACGCACACACGCACGCACGCACACACACACATACCAAAACGATCTACGAGCCCAAAAAAGGAAAAATAATGTTTTCTTACGAAACGTGGTACTAATGCAGAATAGCGCGCAAGAGATAATATCATCAGGTGCCGGTTTAGCTCAGTCGGCAGAGCACCCGCCTTGGAACGACAAGGTTCTGAGTTCAATACCGGTCCCCGCCAATTCGCTCACACGCACACACACGCACCAAAACAATCTAAGGTTGCTCTCCGTGACCAAAAAAGGAAAAATAATATCTACCTTGTTACGATACGTGGTGCTAATGTAAAATAGCGCACAAGAGATAGTATCATTAGGGGCCGGTTTATCTCAGTCGCCTTGGAACGGCATGGTTCTGAGTTCAATACCAGTCCCCGCCAACTCGCACGCATTCACGACACACACACACACACACACACAGACATATACCAAAACAATCTGAGGTTGCTCTCCGAGTCCAAAAAAGGAAAATAATGTCTTTGTTACGATACGTGGTACTAGTGCAGAATAGCGCGCATAAGAAATCATTAAGCGGGCGGTTTAGCTCAGTCGGCAGAGCGCTCGCCTTGGAATGGCAAGGTTCTCTAGTTCAATACCGACCCCCGCCAACTCAGCGGATGAGTAGCACTAATTGGGTAATCTGATCTGTACGCGGTAAAGTGGGAGAGCAGACGCTAGGTTTGGCGCTCCACCTCAGATGCAAAAACAATCTCCTTTGTCTAGCGCTAGTGAAAATGGATAGGCTCCTTCACTGTCTAGCTGATACAGACATTAGACCACCCCGACGACTTTACATTTTCTTACATATAAAAGCGTTAGATTTCATGGAAATACACAAAACCTTTGAGACGCTAGGGTTGGGGGTTAGGGTTCGCGTTAGGGCTACTTTTAGGGTTAGCGTTAGGGTTTAAGCTACTTCGGGAGATTTCGTAATCAAATGCTATTTATACGTAAAATGTGATTTTAATGATATTATCTCTTGCGCGCTATTCTGCATTTGTGCTTGATAAATTGAGGAAAATTGAGTAAAGACTTAAATATTAAATACGGAATTGATTAAATATATCAAAGAGGAGGTAGTGTTATGATTATCAATAAAACTGTATTGATACATTTCTTAATCAGCTAAATGTTTTATTAAATTAGAAAAACTAATGAAATTAAATAAGAACACACAAAAAGATTAGTATTATCTGCGTTATTCGGACTATTGTCCCCATCTTCATTGTTATTTGTACAACGTTTCGGCCGATATGCCTCCGGCCTTCTCCAGGTATTTCTTGTCGGACTCGGGAACCTTCTTTTCGAACTCGGGAACTTTCTTGTCGTAATCGGGAGCCATCACGGAACTTTGAACCTAACCCTTTATTTAGTCAAGCTAAGGTTAGCGGTATGAGAACAGGATACCCCGTGGACTAAATAAAGGGTTAGGTTCAAAGTTCCGTGATGGCTCCCGATTACGACAAGAAAGTTTCCCGAGTTCGAAAGAAGGTTCCCCAGTCCGAGAAGGTTCCCGAGTCCGACAAGAAATACCTGAAGAAGGCCGGAGGGCATATCGGCCGAAACGTTGTACAAATAACAATAAAGATGATGACAATAGTCCGAATAACGCAGATAATAATAATCTTCAAGCCTCATCTCAAACATTTAGAGAAACAAAAAATGATTACTTATTTTTACTTTATTCTAATTGATTTCAATATAAAATGATAGATAGGATTGCTTTTAATACGTTTGAGATTAAAATGATAATATTAGAAATCAATAGAACCAAGTAATTATTTATTAAAACAGTTTTGTTAAAAACAGTATGCAAATTATTCACACTTTATTCGACGTAAACATGTATTTTTTAATGATAAACATTGCAAGATTTTAAGCACATTATTAATGTTACATAATCATTAGATACCTAAGAAAAGGCACTACGTTACATTAACGCGGGCCTTTTCGGGGCCTGTGTGTGTTAATGTAAATTAACAGCGTTGATCTCAGGGGGCTATCCCTCCAGGCAACACCTGTCCCCTTGATTTAATGGGGCAGGGCTGGGTTTATTGTCCAGTGTCTGAGGTGCCCCCTTGAGGGTGAATGCCGACAGGATCAACGCATTTTTTGCTCCTACCACCCATGACTCTCAGCTCATGGGTGGGCCCACATAAAAATGTCCTTGTGGCACGCCCTCATAAGTAGGATGAGGCAAATACCTTAATAGCTTGGGCTCTTCGGGGTCTGTGGGTCCGGTGGCTTCGGCCTACTGGACTGTTAATGTCAGGCAACACTTGCCCACTTGATATAAGGGGGCAGGGTTGGGTTTATTGCCCAGTGCCTTGAGAAGGAATGCTGACGCGATCAACGCATTTCTTGCTCCTACCGCCCACAAGTCTCGGTTCGTGGGGGGGGGCACCCACATAAAAATGTCCTTGTGTCACGCCTTTATAAGTGGGATGCATGACAAATGCTTTAATAATATGGGTTGTTTTGAGGCAAATCTATCTCGGTTATACCTTTATAGCGACATTATTAATAAATAAGATGCTAATTAAGATTAATCAATGATTATTTAATAACAATTGACAATATTACATAAATAACTAAGGGAATTGTGACGTTGGTGGTGAAATTGTATCAGTTACTGACAGATAGATACATAATCTGCATTATAACAAGATTCTTTTCTTTTTTTTTTGTCTGGCAAAATGATAAAGAAATAAAATTAAACAAAATCCACAGGACGTTTTTTAATTTACGGTTAGTTTCAGAAAATATATTTTTTAAATTATTTTATATATATTTTTATAATTATAAAATATTTTGACCCCAAAACAGCTTCGAGTAATAATTTACAGCTATATGATATCAAGTATTCCTGTCTAATACTACTAATTAACTATTAATTATAATTATAATAGTAATTAATAGTAATTATTAATTATTATTATAATAGACCATGCCTTTGCTATTCGTGTGCATGGTCGGCCACAAACAAATTGTCAGTCATATGGAGGTCTGATCTCCCTGACAAGCTGAAGCGACAGTTCTTCCAGGCTGTGGTTATATCGGTGCTGCTATATGGCTGCACCACTTGGACCCTAACGAAGCGTCTTGAAAATAAGCTAGATGGAAGCTGCACAAGAATGCTACGTGCAGTCTTGAACAAATCGTGGAAGCAGCACCCCACGAAGAGACAGCTGTACGGTCACCTGCCCCCCTCTCTCAAACTACCCGAGTGAGACGGACAAGGCATGCAGGACACTGCTGGAGAAGCAAGGACGAGCTCATAAGCGACGTTCTCCTGTGGAAGCCAACACATGGACATGCAAGTGTGGGGCGCCCAGCAAGGACCTACATTGACCAGCTATGCGAGGATGCTATATGCTCAGCAGAGGACCTCCCAGGTGCAATGAGTGATAGGGAGGGTTGGCGAGAGATTGTCATGGATATCCGTGCTGCAAGCGCGACATGATGATGATGATTATAATAGAATATAATTAATTATAAGAAATTAGATAAACATCGTTGTTTGAAATA
>CM042175.1:33099048-33121548 GCA_023376005.1 Doryteuthis pealeii
TATATATATATTATATATATATATAAAATGTTGTTCTGGTTCCAACGGAGAAAATGTAATATTTTATAAAAAAAAGAGAAGAAGGTCCGCTAAATGTATCGTTCTCAGAAAAAATGTTTTATTCTTTTTATTTCACATACGCAACACGTGTTTCAGATATTCTGGTATCTTCGTCAGGCTTTGATCAATACATATTTGATATACATATATATATATATACACACACATATACACACATATATATACATAGGTTGTGCGTGTTTCTGTAATTTTTCTGTTATATATATATATATATATATATATATATATATATATATATAATATATATATATATTATATATATATATATATAATATATATAATAAAAGAAATATAAAGGTATTACATATCTATTTATTTGATGGCAATAGAACAGTCACAACCTTAGGTTTCATACATGCAAAATTGCATGCATTCATCAGGTGACGTCACCTGATGAATGTATGCGATTTTGCATGTATGAAACCTAAGGTTGTGACTGTTCTATTGCCATCAAATAAATAGATATGTAATACCTTTATATATTTCTTTTATTATATTATATAATAGCTCTATTCTTTATATTGAGCACTCTCCTAATACTACGGCAATTTGGCGCACCATTCCAGTAAAAGCTGAAGCGGTGACTATTCCAGATATATATATATATATATATATATATATATATATATATATATATATATATATATATGTGTGTGTGTGTGTGTGTGTGTGTCTGTGTGTCTGTGTGTCTGTGTGTGTGTCTGTGTTTGTGTGTGTGTGCGTGTGCATGGGCACATTCTTTCATTTATACATGTAAAATTAAACAAAAGAGACGTCTCCTGTTTAACAATTTTATTAACGATCTTTTCAATCTTTCTGGTCAACTTTTTTCTTACATTTGAATGGAATCCGTAGATTAGTCCACCGAAGTTCTTATCCCAAATGTAAAAAAGTTGTCCAGAAACCTTGAAAAGATCGTTAATAAAATTGTTAATTGTTTAATTCGACATGTATTAATGAAAGAATGCTGCCCAAATACACGCACACGCACAGACACACACACAGACACACACACACACATATATATATATGTGTATGTGTGTGTGTGTGTGTGTCTGTGTGTGTACATATATATATATATGTGTGTGTGTGTGTGTGTGTGTGTGTGTGTACATATATAGTAATACCCACTGTAACAATTTTTATATAAATTTAATTTTCTTCTAAATCAAAACTAAACTCTATAACAACAAAACTATCACACACATACACACAAACATACACACACACACATGCACACGTACACATGCACACGTATACACTATCAATCTTTCTATCTGCTCATATATTTTTCTCTCTCATAAACAGTATTTCATTTTTCTACAGATAGTCTCTATTCCATATACCTTGAAAAAGGGTGAATGTTTACCCGAAATATCGGAATTAATCAAACCAGGGACAGAACAACAGTTGAATATTAAAATTATGTTTTTGTTCTGTTTTTTTTTTTTTTGTTCTTTTTTTCCAATGCTTCAAAATACAAAAAAAAACGTTTACAAGAACAAAGTTTATACATAACATACATATATATATATATATATATATATATATATATATATATATATGGGAGTAAATATGTCATCTCCTGTCATCTATAAAACATCCATCAATTTCTTCACCCCAAGACACATCCTGATGAAGGTTCAAATAAACCGAAACGTTTAAACGTTGATAAATAAATTCATCCTATTTTCGGAACACTTGTTTTTTCAAAATTATATATATATATATATATATATATATATATATATATATAATATATATAAAAGAATATCTAGCAATATTCGCTGGAACACTTCACGGCAATAAGTAAATTCCATAAATATTTTTAAAGATTTCTTTTCTTATGTAAAAAAATGAGACAAAAGAATTTAATGTAGTCAGATATTAAAAGTAAATAAATAACCAAACAATGTAAAAAAAGAGGCTCTTAAGATGCGCAGACAAGAAAAATATTTTTGCAATCTATAAAAAAAGTTTTAGTCAGGCCGAGTTGGAGTTTTGTGTATGAGAAGAAAAAATCTTTTGGGGAATGAATGGGAGCTGGAAATGTTGAAGGTTATATTGGTCAGGCTCTAAATTAAGCAGCATAACCCCCCACACACACACACACACAAACATACAGACATACAGACACACCTGCCTGTTGTTTCTCTTTTAAACAATATATCTACTCTAAAGATGTTTAAACTTTCGACTGGTGTAGATTTATTCGTTTGTTTGTTTGTATACCCCCCCACATCAAATCCACCCCCAAATCCCCCCCAAAATTTCCCGCAAAATCCAGGGCATTAACTGTATCGAGTGATAACGTCTTATTCTGTAACTGAATGGATTTCCACATATCTAAGTATTTTTTTACCTTTGAATTATAAGAAATCACAAAGTACAAATAGTTTTGTGAACGTACCAGACATAACTCTTTCTCACTTGGTAAGTTCACTATCCGTACAAAGGTACAATTGTATAGGGCATGTGTTATCAGCACCCTCATGTATGGAAGTGAAACATGGAGCTTATACTCCCACCAAGAGCGGCGGCTAAATAACTTCTACCTTCGCTGTATTAGACATGTACTGGGCATCACCTGGAGGGACAGGGTCACTAACACAGCAGTCCTAGAGAGAGCTCAACTCCCCAGCCTGTACTCTCTACTGAGACAACTTCATTCCGATGGTTGGGTCATGTACGTCGGATGGATGATGGACGAATTCCGAAAGACATCCTGTATGGAGAGCTAACATCTGGTAAAAGACAGATTGGTCGCCCCCTACTGCGATTCAAAGATGTCTGCAAAAATGATCTCAGGTGCTTTGGCATTGTCCCTTCCAGCTGGGAGAATTTGGCTCAAGACCGCCCTCGGTGGCGGCAAAATCGGAGGACTGTACATGTCAGAAGTCACCCTGATACAACATCATGAAGCTAAGAGATCCATAAGGAAGCAACGGCAACAAGGCATCGGAACATCATCATCTGCAGGGACAACCTACAAATGCAAAATCTGTGGTCGAGAATGTTTCTCAAACATAGGATTTCATAGTCACAGGAGGCGCTGCACACAAAAACTTTTATCATAGTCTTTCGAGACTGAATTGCCAATGAAGGTCGTAAGTATTAAGCTTCAAGCGTGGATCGTACTCACATTTCAGTAGTAATGGATCTGCGAGACTAGCTTCCTAATTATCACATCTATATCTTATATTTTTTACATACAAATAAAATAAGGAACAGTGAATGAAAATGCAATTCAATGTTGTTGGAAATTAACAAGGTTTTATTTAACACAGAGTAGAGAATGCTTCTGCCCTTAAAGTGACTTAATTAACTCACATGTGTGTACGCGCGTGCAGCCAGCACAAACCGCAATCCAAAAGTATCACGGCTGAAACCCTACTTCCGGTTACCCACAATGCATCCTTCAAATGATGCAAATGTCCCCTACTGATGCGGGGAGCAACTGTAGATTTCGTTAGGTCTGGACCTAACAATATGACAATAAAGATGAGGACAATAGTCCAAATAATACATGGTGTTATAATTTGATTATTTAAATTCCAAACATAACTAGCTACGGTTATTACATTTTTAGCTTAATATTTGAGAATGAGTGTTTATTATTTGCAAACCTAGTTTTAAATTCTGATTTTGTACAACCCAGGTAAAATTTAGTAACGTCTGATTTCTGTGTAAATGTTATCGGTGCAACGTAGATTACACTTTTGGTCAAACACTTTCCTTTTACAGGGTACATTCTGGGTTTCGGCAATTGCAGTTTTTCTGTCTGTCTTTTTCCTTATTTTTATCATTTGTGTGGTGGTTAATTATTATGTTGTTTTTTTTTTAAATTATTCTTTCTATTGTTTAGACTTAAAAACTAAAATTCTTACAAACTAATTAAAAGATAGAAAGGGAAATAAAAATAATTCCAAACCAGATAAGTATATATAAAATGTAACTAGTATTCTCTGCGTTATTCGGACTATTGTCCTCATCTTCTTCAGGTATTTCTTGTCGGACTTAAGAACCTTCTTTTCGAATCTTGTCGTGGTCGGTAACCTTCTTTCGTAATCGGGAGCCATCACGGAACTTTGAACCTAGCTCTAGAACATGTGTCCAATTGGACAATTTTCTTGTCGTTCAATCTGAATTCCGATATTGTATTCATTTCTATGCTCGATCTACTTAACAGCCCAGTATAGCCAATCATATGTGCTGATTCTTTGAGGCGTCTTCTCTTCCAATGTTCTTCTCTATCTATTATTCTAACTTCATCCCATAAGGGCATGGTTTCCCTTTTCATTCCATATATGGTCAGCCATACCCGACATTTCTATTTCTCCTCGGACCACTGCTTTACGATGTTCTTCTAGTCTTACTTTCAATGGACGGCATGTTTCACCTTTGTATTCTTTGCCAGAAACATTGTACAGATAACAATGAAGATGAGGACAATAGTCCGAATAACGCAGATAATACTAATCATCAAGCTGTGAACTGAAATGCAATGGGAATTGGCTGTTTTAACATGACAATTTACCTATATATATATATATATATATATATATCTTATTATAATGGAGATTGTGGTTTTGTCTGTCTGTAACCGAAACTACACAAGTCACAATTCCCTTTGTTATTTACACACATTCTCCATGATTTTATTTTTTATTTAAAACTCAATTATTAGTAAAATTGGTTTACATCATTAAGACTGTTAACAATATCTACATACTAATAACATGCAATTATATTTATATATTCAACGAAATAGCGGTTTACAGTGTGAATGGGAAGGCTAATTTGCATATTGATCTTAAAAAATTGATTTTAATAAATATATGCTTAGTATTATTGATTTCTAATTGTTTGGTTTTATCTTAAAAATATGAGCAAAAATCTCGGGGATAAATCTTAACAGAAATCTATTAACATAAAGAAATAACTGTAATTTTATTCTTTCTTCCTATTTTAACTAAATAGTTAAATTAGGGAAATTTACCACTGAAAGACGGGAGTAAGGGAAAATGGTGGAACAGTTAGTTTCAAAGTTGTTCTATTTTCCGATTATACCCCCTCTGTTCCAAATATTTTTATCTGAATTCTTATTCAGTTTCATTAGCCTTTCTAATTTAACATTTATTTATTATATTAAAACTTAAATACTTGCACCCGGAGGGTGCATATATTTGCTAGTATATATATATATATATATATATATATATATATATATATATAGTGCATTGAAAATAGTTGATTTTTTTTGTGCCACACTAAAGTATTCAATTTGCCAGTTTTGGCTTTTTGCAACTTCTTAAAGGGAAAATTGAGTTTAAAAAGAAATTGAGTCCCCATGAAAAATGATTAAAACAAAATGTCTTCGGCATAAAATAACCAAACAAGGGTTGACATGCCGTAAAAATCCGATAGAAAAAAAGGTAATTCATAAGGAAGTGCGTCCCGGTCTCCTGCCTCAAAAATTGCTACCCGGTGACAATTAAAATAACGACCCAGCTCAGTCTATTCAAAACTATCCATCTTCATATCTATCTATCTCAATTTGTTCATATTTATTTATATTACTTTAAATACTAATATTTTTTTTATTCACGTTTGTTTAATGTCTTGTTTTTAGTTTAAATAAACAATAATTACGACAAAAAAAAGATGCGACCCCCCAAATACATTTACTTGTCGAAAATATCTATCTATCTCCATTTGTTCATATCTATCTATATTATTTTGTTTATCTATCTATCTATCTATCTATCTCAGTCTATTCCAAACTATATGTCCATCTTCATATCTAAACAAGAATTACAACAAATTACGATAAATAAACAAGAATTACGACGAGCTGGGGTTGTTATATTGATAGTCACCGGGTAGCAATTTTTGAGGCAGGAGACCGGGACGCACTTCCTCATAAATTACCGAAAAAAAATCATATTCACGTAATCTATGGTAATAATTAAAAAATGAATTAAAAATGTTTAAAAGGAAAAATTGAGTCCCTATGAAGAATGATTAAAACAAAATGTATTCGCATAAAATAACCCAATAAGGGTTGACATGCCGTAAAATCCAACCAACCAACCAACCAACCAACCAACCAACAAGAATGAATAAAACAAAATGTCTTCGACATAAAATAACCCAATAAGGGTTGACATGCCGTAAAATCCAAACCAACCAACCAACAAGAATGAATAAAACAAAATGTCTTCGACATAAAATAACCCAATAAGGGTTGACATGCCGTAAAATCCAACCAACCAACCAACCAACAAGAATGAATAAAACAAAATGTCTTCGACATAAAATAACCCAACAAGGGTTGACATGCCGTAAAATCCAATCTAGCATAAACCTTCAAATCTAATCAAGGGAAGTTTATTGTATTGTTTATAGACCAAGCTGACTTTACATATTTTTTTCTGCTTATTGTTATTCTACAAAAGGTCAAAATCCCAATGAGAAAAGGTCACAATCACAGATAGACAACAGGAGCTGTATCGATTTTAAACATCGAATTGATAGAACACTACAACACTTCAATGCCATATGTTGCAATTTTTGTTGTATGTAGTTATTTGCTAAGGTTAACACAAGGCCAGAAGTATGGGGCGCCCAATGAGAACCGAACTCATTAACAATGGTCGGCGAATCTACACGTGAACAAGTCCAATGAGAACCGAACTCATTAAAAAATGGTCTACGAATTTAGCTCCCTGATCATTACATCACATGGAGTGTCCACTTTTTTGTATATAGTTATTTACTAAGCTTAGCTTAGATGCAACAAAAGGCCAAATGCATGGGCACCCAGTGAGAATCGAACTCATTAACAATGGTCGGCGAATCCAGTTTGCTAACCATTACACCACATGAGGTGCCCTAATTTTTGTATATAGTTATTTACTAAGCTTAGCTTTGATGTGACACAAGGCCTTGAAGTGCGGGCACCCAGTAAGAATCGAAATCACTAATAAGGGTCTGGGAATCTAGCGTGTTGTTGTTGACCATTACAACACACGAGGTGCCCTTATTTACTACGGTTAGCTTAGATGTGGCACATAGCCAGAAGCATGGGGTACCCAATGAGGATCGAACTCATTAACAATGGTCTACGAAGCGAGCTTGCTAACCATTACACCACGTGAGGTGCCCTATTTTTTGTATATAGTTATTTACCAAGCTTAGCTTAGAAGTGGCACAAGGTCAAATGTATGGGGCACTTAATGAGAATCGAACTCACTAACAATGGTCTGCGAATCCAGCTTGTTAACCATTACACCACATGAGGTGCCTTATTTCTTTTTGTATATATATAAATTTACCACTCCCCGAACGAGCAGGATGTGACACAAGGTCAATTTCTTAAGCGGAGTTCAACAGGTTTGAATTCAGAGTTTTCCTTCTCCTAGACTGCTTAACTAGCCATGGTTAAAGAACCCAGTCTGCCCTGCTATTCACCCATAGCTGGAGGGAGAGTAGGATTCATACCTTTCCCAAGGGTATTAGCGCTAAGTGAAATGCAATTACCACGTCTAGGATTTGAACTCGGGGCGACGAGTCCATTTCCCATGACTTTAACCATTACACCACGCGCTTCCTACACTACGCGCTTTCTTTTTGTATATAAGGTGTGCTAGCTGTCCTAACTTAAATATATAGACTCTGCGTGGACGCATTGATTCAATCAGCCAATCAACACGCTTGAATACGTGGTTGGTTAACTATTTAAAAGCCTTCATGGAAAAGCATTCAGTTGCTCGTGCTTAACACTAAAGGACAACCACGCTCTACTTAAAAGACACAAGGATTCTGCTTAACATTAATGGATACAAAGGACACAAGTGCTTAACATTAAAGGACACAAGGATTTTATTTAAACACTGAAGGGCATAAGGATTCTGCTTAACACCAAGGATCATAGGAATCCACTCCAACGGATCAAGATGGTCACAAGAATCTTAACATTATCCATCAAAACTACTTCTGTAACGCTCTACAGACACGGTATTACGTCAAAAGAATAGATTCCCACTAGATCACCAAAGTTAAGCAGTGAGGAATTGTTCAGTACTGAGATGGTTAACCATTGAAGCAACATCAGGTACTGCAAGCAACCTGATATCAAAACAACTTTATTGTTGTACAATAAAGATGAGGACAACAGTCCGAAATATATAAAAAAAAATTTTTTTAAGTTCGGTTTTCATTTTGAACAGACTTTGTATTTTGGTACGGGGTTGGCTCGATTCAAACATAGCTGAACAAGCTCAAGTTTTTTTATCTCCCCGTAGTGAGACAGTAAATCAATAAGATCCCCCCTCTCTCTCTCTCTCCTCCCTCTCTCTCTCTCTCTCTCTCTCTCTCTCTCTCTCTCTCTCTCTCTCTCTTCTCTCTCTCTCTCTCTCTCTCTCTCTCTCGCTCTCTTCTCTCTCTTCTTCTCTCCTTCTCTCTTTCCTTCTTTTCTCTCACCCCCCCTCTCTCTCTCTCTCTCTCTCTCTGTCTTTGTGTTATGAGCGAGCAGGTGGTTTCTTCGCCTTGGAAATGTTAATTTCATTGTTGCCTAATCGATTAAGTCAATGTGCAGCGTCTAACAGCAACAACAACAACACCACCATCCCCCCCACCACCGCCTACAACAACAACAACAACAACCACAACTACAACACCAACAACTACATCACTACCACCAACACCAACAACTGTTTGTTATTGAGACTAACAAGCTATAAGTAACACTTAAAGACTCGACGAATTTACCTGGCAGCCGAGAAATATACAACTCTTTATTGTTTCATCTTGTCACAACTTTTACGAGTCCCAATGCGAATTAGAGAGAACAACACAAGTCAAACGTGTGCCAACCTGATTTTTATTGAATGTCGAAGACGATCTATGTTCGTATGGCTACCATAAATCAAGAAAGAGCTAATATCAACTGTTTAAATGTAATATAAGAAGCATTTTCTAAAGTAGTGGTTCCCAAAGTCGGCTGGTCACGTCAAGACCTACCACCTATATGATAATCCCAACCCTTATTGCCCTTGTGGTAATCCCCAACCCTTTTTATCATATTGGTACTAAAAGGCGGTGCTTGAGGGTCTTCATGTCATGGGTATGACGTTAAACTCTATCTGATGGTGAGGTTCCAGTTCTGGAGGTCTGGGAAATATGGAGCACACCTTCATCACCATTGCTCCCAGGTCCACTCTGACCCAGAGTGGTAGTACCTGTTAGGGTCCCATCTATGGGTTAAATAGTAAAATGTGTTTATAAAAAATTGAGTATCTATTAAGAATTAATTTATTTCAAAACTTTATCGGCATTGAATTACCCACTTAGGTTGATATGCCGTAAAGCAAAATAAACCAAACTAAACCAAACCCAAAGTGGATGATACCTCCCCAGGGGGTGGGGAGATCTGGAGGTAGTGCGGCAAAAACGAGTATTGAAGCAAAAATGGATGGAAGGAGAGACATATCATTATCAGGAGCATTTAATAAATAATGTTTTTTTTTAGAAAATTTAAAGGACAAAATATTTATATATTCCTTAATCTTGCCGGCGTTATCATCTTGCAACACCTTTAGTTAAAAATGAGACCGTCCAAATCGAAATGCAAAAACGTAAATCAAGATTATCTGGTGTCGCTTATCCGCTGATTTTTTAAAATTTCTTATGAGTGTCGTCACCTCAGTTAAATAATGGACCATTTTGTATTTACTGTAAAGAAAGAAAGGACATACTACACAGAAAAATAAAAGAAAGAAAGAAATCTAAAGAGAGGGGGGTGCGAACGCGAAAGCAATAACACTAATCTGTTTCAATCGATGATGAAAAGAAGGAAAGAAAGAAAAAATAGAGAGAGAGAGAGAGAGAGAGAGAGAGAGAGAGAGAGAGAGAGAGAGAGGGAGAGAGAGAGAAAGAGTTTACTATTTGTAATAGCTATTAAATAAACATATCAAACGTTGTAATAATTAAATTCCTTCTGATGAATGTGTACCTTGAACACCGAAACCGTAGTAGAGAGAATGTTTATATATATATATATATATATATATATATATATATATATATATATATATATATAAATGTTATTCTGGTTCCAACGGGAGAAAATTTATAAAATAGAAGGTTCGCAAAATGTATTGTTTTTAGAAAAATGTTTTTTTATTCTTTTTATCTTACATATGCAACACGTGGTTCAGATCTTCTGGTATCTTCTTCAGGCTTTGATCAATAATATGATATATATATAATATATATATATATATATATATATAATTATTATTATTAAAGAAATGGATACGATAGAAACCTACTCGAGTTTTGCTATAAGGATCTTCAGGCTTAAATCCACTGAATTATTCAATGAACACACGTGTAATCGGCTGCAATTAATCGGTACATCGATTAATTCAGTGGATTTAACCCTGAAGATCCTTATGGTGAAACTCGAGTAGGTTTCTATTGTATCCATTTCTTCGATAAATTTGCTCTACTTTGTATTGAGCACTTTGTATTTGTTTTATCGGGGACTTAACCCCTGGATTCTGAGCACCTCCAACGATCGTGCCCATATTCACCGGTAGGCCACTTTTTATCTATCTATCTATATATATATATATATATATATATATCTTATTATAATGGAGATTGTGTATTTTTCAGTCTGTAACCGAAACTATATTACTACTCAAGTCACAATTCTCTTAGTTATTTATGCTACATTCTTCATGATTTTATTTTTATTTAAACCTCAATTATTAATAAAATTGTCTTACATTATTAATACTGTTAAATATATCTACATACTAATAATATGCAACTGTATTTATATATACAATAAAATAGCAGTTTACAGTGTGAACAGGAAGGCTAATTTGCATATTAATTTCAAACATTTGATTTTAATAAAAATGTGCTTAGTATTAATGATTTCTAATTGTTTGGTTTTATCTTAATGAATATGAGCAAAAATCTCGTGAATAAATCTTTTAAAAAATCCATTAGAAAGAAGAAATAACTGTGAATTTATTCTTTACCTCCTATTTTAACTAAATAGTTAAATTAGGAAAATTTAGCAATGAAAGACGGGAATGATGGAAGAGTATGTTTCAGTTATTTTATCTTTCGATTATACCCCCTCTGTTTCAAATCTTTTTATCTGCATTCTTATTTAGTTTCATTGGCTTTTCTAATTTAATGATACTTCATTAAATTAAATACTTGCACCCGGAGGGTGCATAAATTTGCTAGTATATATAAATGCTCTATATTTTACGAAATATATTGATACCTTTTATATAAACTACTTATGCTACTACAATGAAAACGTGGTAGTAACGACTATCAAGCACATTACATGTGACGTTGAAATACCTGGGTTGGTATCCAGGCGCCTATAAAGATCATTTAAGGTATTCTTGTCTTGCAAGTTTTGTCAAATTTGTTCGTCACACTGTCTCTCTGACTCTCTGATTACCAACAAGTGGTACCTGGTACCTTGCACACAATATCCACAAAAAATATCCTCTTTTGCACAGGAATTTCCTGATTTAACTTTCCATACAAACATTTATTTCTATTTAATGGCGGACTTTATCTAGATTTCCCAATTAATTTTGACTATTCCAAATTTGTTTCCAAGGTATAAAAATTGTTATCATACAAAAAATTGTCAAAAAAAAAAAAATCACGTAAAAATCATCGAAAAAAATCTCAGACATAAAATCTTAGGAAATTAAATCTACAGGATCGCAAGTCCGGATTCAATCTGGAAGGTTTTTAACTCTTAATGTCCTATACCACCTTATTCCGCCCGACCAGAAATCATATTTGTTTTCCGAATTCAACCCAAACGATAGCCTTTATTTAAATGTAATATTAAACATTTAGAAGTCTTTGATTTAAGGAAAATAACAGGTAACTTCAGATGAAAAGGCCATTTTTAGCCAATTTTTGATAAATCTTTATAGGAACCAGGCTCTGGACTTGAAAAATTCTCAACAGGGTGTTAAGAGTTAATTTGCTCTCGGCGTTGGTTTGATTCCAAAATGGTATAATATGCTGGGATACGATATCTAGGAGAAAAGTAAAAAAATATGGCACATTGACACTCACATTCGCATTTCTCATATTAGATGACTGCGTCATCCCATTTACCCTTGTGTACAGTGTGTCTGGGGGGGGGGGAAGTAGTCTGGGTTTTGAGCAGCCGGGGTCATTCAGACTATTGTGCCCCCCTCCCATAAAATGTTATAAATTCTGGTCTCGTAAAAGAATTATATAAACAAAAATTACCAGGAAAATAAAAGAGCATTGTCTTTTTAGTCCCACCGAGCATTTTAAACAGCGCCTTAATAACTACCATATTTCCCTGAAAATAAAACAGGGCTTATATTAATTTTCATATAATATAACACAAAGGATTTTTTCGGGGATGTATTATTTTTCATATATCGAAAAAATATTTCTCGGAATGTTGGGAATGAGGCTTGATAATTAGTATTATTTGGATTATTCGGACTATTGTCCTCATCTTCATTGTTATCTGTAAAACGTTTCGGCCGATATGCCAACCGGCCTTCTTCATGTATTTTCTTATCGGACAGGGAACTTTTTCGGACCCAGGAAACTTCTATTCGAACTCGGGAACCTTCTTGTCGTGATCGGGAATCTGTACCCCAGCTATGGTTAGCGGAATGAGAACAGGATACCCGCGTGGATTGAATAAACGGTTAGGTTCGTTTTTCGATTGTTATTTGTACAACGTTTCGGCCGATGTGCCCACCGGCCTTCTTCAGGTATTTCTTGTCGGACTCGGGAACTTTCTCGGACTCGGGAACCTTTTTTTCCACCTCGGGAAACTTGTTGTCGTAATCGGGAGCCATCATGGTTCATAGTTCCGTGATGGCTCCCGGTTCATAGTTCTGTGATGACTCCTGACAAGAAATACCTGAAGAAGGCCGGGGGGTACATCGGCCGAAACGTTGTACAGATAACAATCGAAAAAGAAACTAGAAAATTACGAAATTTTTAAATAAACAGAAATTACGAAAAACGATCTCCACTTATTTACCATTAACAAGTTCGTTTATTCAAAAACTCATTAATGACAATTCATTAAAAAATAATCCTATCATCATCCTCTGGAATATTATTATTCTCAACTAGGGCTTATTTCAAGGGGAAGTGTTATAACAAAATAATACTGATAAATCGCTAGGTACCACCAATTTTCCTGTGAAATTTATCCCCCTCCCCCCCCTATATTTAACACAATGAAACTTGCGTAAAGGTTAATATTATCTTGAAAAATTTTTTGTTCATTCGAAAGAAGAAACATTAAAAAAAACTCCTGATGAATTTTTAAAAACTTTTTTCAACTTACGGAAATAATGATAATCATGAACAAAAAACATGTTTACATTTTTGCACCGTTAAATCAACTGAAATTTATCGTAGCCAAAAACAAGTTATGACTAGAGGCTTTTTAAAAGATTCTATGAAAAATCATGTTTATTTACCTTTTGATGAGAATATGTCTTAAATAGGTTTTTCCTAAAAATATATTAGGGAAAATATTTTTATGAGGTTTACCTCCCTTATTTTATTTGATGAAATATGAAAAAAAGGAACCGACAAAAAACGATTTTTCTTTTTTTCTATAACGATAATAGTCTGAATAATTATATCAGAAGATTTTTATAAGTTTCAATGCGAGAGCTTTTTAGTGAAAGAACCAGGAATACAGAATTCTGCTAAAAAACATCAATAAAAATTAACCCTGTAGTAAAAAAACGGACTGTTTTACTTATTTTTCAAGATAACGGTGAGTAATTTTTCCCCAATCGGATAATTTGATCTTTGGATTAATTGTTTTTCTTTGTAACAACTCTTTATGTTAGTTATTTCTTTTTTGCGAGATTTTTTTAAAAGTTCAAAAATATCTACGTTTCTTCCTTCAGTGTGGCCTAAACTGATCACGTGACGTATTTTGGTGGTACCTATAAATCACGCTAGATCTTATTCTGCAGGTAGGTCTTATTTTCGGTGAAACATGGTATAACATGAAACAAAAAAAACTCCGATGTATGGTTTTATATTACTTTACAATTTTTTTGTCATTTTATTATTTTTTTTATCCAACGATTTTTGTCGACCCTCAAAATTTGGCGCCCGGGGCAATCGTCCCTCTAACCCAGCCCACGCTATGCCACTTCTTGTGTGGGTCATAATGAAGGTTAAATCAGTTGAAGGTCGCAGCATTCTTTCTGAGAACACAAATATCTAATCTTTCTGTTCATGCAATAATCTATATTTCTGATGATTTTATTGGATCTTACAGTAACACAGCAAAAATATGGAAGCAGATAATTGTAATATGAAAAGAAAAGATACTTTAGCTTAGAAAGGGGATACATTTCTCATCAAATTTGCATCTTAGTAACCTTGCTTCTTCAATTATGGTAGTTCAAAAGCGTAACAGTAGCTGTTTTTTTTCTATTTTGTATCCTTTGGGTTTTCCTGATTGATGTCCTAATCTTTATATTTATATACACAACGTTTCGGATTATGTAGCCTCCAGCCTTCTTCAGTTTGTTTTTGTCTGAATCTTTTTTAGATGAGGCTTGATAATTTGTATTATTTTTTTCATCTTTAATGTTATATACACAACGTTTGGGATGATGTGCCCTTCCGCCATTTTCGTGTTTCTTGTCGAACTTAAGAGCCCTCATGTCGTAATCGGGAGTCTTCATGGAACTTCGAACCGAACCCTTTAAAGTAAAGTAGATGCATTTCTCATCAAATTTGCATCTTAGTAACGATTCTTCTAAAGTATGGTAATCCAAAAAAGTAACAATACCTGTTTTTTTTCTCTCTATTTTGTATTATTTGGATTTTCGTGATTGTTGTCCTCATCTTTATTGTTATATATACAACGTTTCGGATGATGTGCTCTCCGGCCTTCTTCAGGTGTTTCCTGATATTTTTTTTAGATGAGGCATGATAATTTGTATTATGTGGTTTATTCGGACTATTTTCCTCATCTTTATTGTTATCTACACAACATTTCGATGTGTTCTCTGGCCTTCTTCAGGTGCTTCTTGTTGAACTCAGGAGTCTTTATGGAACTTCGAACTGAACCATTTATCTAATCCACCAGGGTAGATTGTCCTCATTCCGCTAACAATTACGACATGAAAGTTCCCGAGTTCGGTGAGATGGTTCATGAGTTCGAATAGAAACACCTGATGAAGACTGAAACGTTGTGTGTATAACAATAATGATGAGAAAAACAGTTCAAAACACCTAAATAATACAAATCATCAAGCCTTATTTAAAAGATTTAGACAAATAGTAGTTTTATGTTTATAAATTTGGCACTTTTGAACTTTCTCGGCCGTTTCACTTTCATTTCTAGGTACTAAAAGCAAAAGGGATTTTTTATGAGAAAATCTCTTTTGAAAAAAATTAATGTTCGAGGTATTGAAGACATTAAGTCTGAAAAAATATTTAATTGCTTTAATTTTAATGGTTAATGATTAAGTACTGGCCATCTGTGTGGTCCGGAGAAGATGGTTGGGGAAGGGGAATTTAGCATAAATACAGCTAAACTCGAGCACTAAGCCAGTTAGAACTCGGCCCGTTGAGGTGTTAAGGTCGCCGGTAGGGATAGCCAGTTGGATAGACAGCGAAGTCTGACACACATCCTTCTTCCATCCGCATCTTGTTTACAATCACTTGTAGTTGTTGTTTGTTTTTATTTTTGTGACCTTGTTTCTGATTCGTGCAAATACGGCCAGCGCAGAGTGTTGCAACGTTTGGTGTTCTAGACATCGTGCATTGACGGTGCAGAGAGCGCAGAACAGGTAGTCTCACACGTGAATCATGAGCTGGATACTTACAGGATGCCCCATTAAAATCCCTATGTAAAAAAGACCCTGTGTTGATCTGGCCTGGTGAAGTGTCAGAAAAATAAAGGGCACACACAAACGCTGAAATGAAAATTGTTGCCCCTTAAAAATAAAATTATGAAACGATAGATGGGTTTGAAAAAATACTTTATTCGGGAGTCAATAATATCATTAAGAATTTGATTGAAACTGTAACCTTCTTTGTGGTTCTCTCGCCACAAGAATTCATAAACATATGAATCTAGCATATTTACTTGAATGCCATTTCATTGCTTTTTATATTGTCTTGTCTAAAGTGGCAGGACAAGCGTGACACACGAAGGAGAAGGAAATAAAGAAAAAAAAGAGAGTTAAATCAAGATTATTATACTATTTACATATTGAACTATTTAGCAATAGCTCTCAAGTGAACATATAAACGTTGTAATAATTAAATTATCATACTGTGGTATGTCCACAGGTTCCGCTAGTAACTATGATTATATCTCCCTTCTAGGGGAGTCCCTGTGGTAGAATGGCCATCTTGCTGAATTGCGATATCGTAGTGAGTTCGAACGCCAGTCGTGCTATTGCCTTCAAACCGGTAGGGCATCCTGGTGTGGTGTAATGGTTAGCAAGCTAGTGTCGTAGATTTATTACGACTGAATAGCAAGTTCGATCCTCACCGGATGCACCATAATTGCGACGTTGTATCACATCCTATCCGTGGCGAACAGGTTGGATAAATAAAGGCGCCCCATCGCGGTGTAATGGTTAGCAAGCTAGTCGGACCATATGACCATAAGGCACCCCTTCCGCGATCTCGACTCGTAGGGACACTTTTCTAATTTACACTGTAAAAATCCGCTTGTTTGTTAGGGATTAGGGTTAGGGGTTAGGGTTAGGAATAAAAAAAACTCTAAAAATCGTCTGTAAACAATTAACCGGATTTTGACGGTGTAAATGGAAAAAAATGTCCCCACGAATCGAAATCGCAAAAGGGGTGCCTTAAGGTCATATGGTCCAGCTAGTGTCGTAGATTTATTACCACTGAATATCACATCCTATCCGTGGCGAACAGGTTGAATAAATAAGGGTGCCCATCGTGGTGTATTGGTTAGCAAGCAAGTATCGCAGTTTCATTCCTACTGAATTGCGAGTTCGATCCAGGCTGGAGAATCTACACTTGTGATCTTGTGTCACATTCTACGCTAGTCTCGCAGATCTATTACTACTAAATAACATTGTGTCAATTTCTACCCTTGGCCTGGTGTAATGGTTCTAACAAGCTAGTCTCGCAGATCCATTACTACTGAATAACCTTGTGCCACACCCTACTCCCAGTGTGGCGTAATGGTTAGCAAACTAATCTTGCACATCCATTACAAGTGAATAATCTTGTATCACATTCTACCCATGGCGTGGTGTAATGGTTAGCAAGCTAGTCTCGCAGATCCATTACTATAGAATAACCGTATGCTACGTCCTACTCCTAGTGTATCGTAATGGTTAAAATGTGAGTCTCGCACATCAATTACTACTTGATAACCATATGTCACATGATGCCCGTGGTCTGGTGTAAAATTCAGCAAGCTAGTCTCGCAGATTAAATTCTACTGAATTACGAGTTCGATCCATGCCGGATGCTCCATACTTGTGACCTTGTGTCACCACCTACCCGTAGCGTGTTGTAATAGTTTTAACAAGCTAGTCTCGCAGATCCATTACTACTGAATAACCTTGTGTTACATCCTATCCGTGACGTGGTGTCATGGTTAGCGAGCTAGTCTCGCAGATTAAATCCTACTGAATTACGAGTTCGATCTACGCCAGATACTCCATACTTGTATCACAAATTACATCTGGCGTGTTGGTATGGTCAGCAAGATAGTCTCGCAGATCCATTACAACTGAATAACCTTGTGTCACATCCTACCCGTGACATGGTGTAACGGTTAGCAAGCTAGACTCGCACATTTTACCCGTTGCAAACGTATTGAGTAACTACCAACTGTAAACTTTACAAGGTGTCGACTATTACACGGTTACATAGGCAAACTTTTAATGTAATTCTATTGCAATCTGTAAAAAGGAAATCAACTTTATTAATCAAAATTGGAAAGTGTAAAATGCAATTTGATGGCACCAAACTTTTCGTGAAAAATCCCCAGAGAATTTCCATTTAATTATTCTGTGTTTGGCACAAATACAACACAACTTTCGGTCGAATTTGGCGAAAAGAGCACAACAACAATGAAACTAAATTATTTCTATAAATAAACATTTTTTAACTAATGTATTAAAAGGGTAAAATATTTAAAATGAATTAAATTGAAAGTTATAAATAAACCTTTTGTAATAATAAACGAACACACACTGTTAGGCTTGAGAAAGCTTTATTCTACTTAAAATAATGTTAGAGTTTACTGACAGCTTATATACTCTTAGAAATATCAAAGAGTTCCACAAAGGGGAGGTAATAATAAAACAGGGGAAGTAACTCTCAATTACTTATTACACCTTTTTTAAACTAATGTATTAAAAGGGTAAAAAATATTTTAAATGAATTAAATTCAAAGGCAGTCTAAAGACTAAAGTGATTCTTTTAAAATCACATTTAAAAATGTTTCAATTCAAGTCGTGAAATATTTACCAATTCGTTTTTTATTTACGTTTCAAAGATAAAGCTATGCATATATAGTTATTTACTAAGCTTAACTTAGATGTGGCACAAGGCCAGAGGTATGGAGTACCCAGCGAGAATCCTACTCACTAACAATGATTTGCGATCTAGCTATATAGGCACCTCATGTAACCGAATAGTTAGCAGACCATTTTTAGTGAGTTTGATTCTCACTGGGTGCTCCGTACTTCTGGCCTTAGCTTAGTAAATAACTATATTATGGTCAGTTGTGTGTATGCATGTGTGTATGTCCGGATGAAACGACGAAAATAAAACAATTAACGACAAAGTAAATGTATATCAAATGAAATATCTCCAGTTCTTGTTTTTTGTGGAAAAATTATTGATTTGATTCGTATTTGAAGATATTTAAAGATTAAAATATGCATAGAAATAGCATTGAAATTCTACTTAAAAATCTCCAGCATTTGTAAATTCAAAAGTAAACAAATCAATGCACCATGTTTTATTTTTTTGCACCGGAGCAATTCCATGTCAAATCATCCAGAAAAAGTAAAATTGTCACCCCACCCCCTTGAATTTTTCTGAACTTTTGTACAGGTGTGGATTGTGTTAAAGTTAAGCATTCCCCAAAATTTGAGCTTACAATTCCAAAAATTGGCCGAGTTATGTTACCCACCCTCTCTACCCAGTTGACGCTGGTTAGCCACTTCTAGTAAATAATTACGGGCGAGGGCAGAGGAGAGGTTCTGTTATGTTTAAACGTTTTTGTTTGATTATTGAACAGGCTTATTGCTACTTAACTTTGGTAATTTAGCATGAACTGGTGCTTTCAGCATGACTTAACCGTAATCCCTCACATTGAGTTGGCCCAATGATTAAAACCTTTTCAAACTTATCAACTACCTGCCATATAAGAGATTCAGCTAATCTATTTATTTAGCACTTTGTGAATCTGGTCTACATCTCAAGTAAAAAACAAGAAAGTCATTTTAGCAATAAATATATACTTATACAAAATTGGTCTATTAAGTAATGAGACTAAATTTTGTTTAAATAATCCATTAGAAACCAACTTTATCTCTTTCAAAATAGTTCCTATGGGAAACTACAAACCAACAAAGATGTTTACATTTAAATTTTTAAAAAACTAGTAATCTATTACTAATTACTAATTGTTAGCAAACTAGTCTTACAGATCCATTACTACTGTGTCACATCCTACCCGTGACATGGTGTAATGGTTAGCAAGCTAGTCTCGCACATCTTACCCGTTGCAAACGTGTTGAGTAACTACCAATTCTGAACTTCTGAACACGGATACATGGGCAAACTTTTAATGTAATTCTATTGCAATCTTTAAAAAGGAATCAACTTTATTAATAAAAATTGTTAAAATTTTGCTCGCCATTTTAGGTGTTTAGGTTTCCTTTTGGTAAATACATGTCGGTATTGAGATTCGGTTCAGTTGGTAAATCCTTGTTTAGTTCCTTGTGACAGAAAGTATGTAGTATTCCTTTACAATTCTAGGTCGAAAAGAATGTAGTTTCAGTAGAGACTGTTGTATAGACGTATGTACCCAACATCGAGAGAGGAATCTCGGGTGATAGAGAGAGAAAAAGATCAGAGAGAGAGAGAGAGACAGACAGACAGACAGATAGACAGATAGACAGAGATTTGAGACATACATGTTACTTCATTTCTTCTTTACTGCTTCGGCTAACTTCTTGGCTGGTCGTCATTTTATCATCTGGTTGCAATGTTCTTCCAACTTTTTATTCTAAGGGTTTCTTCTAAGGGATAACTCTTTTGGTCATGCAATTAAGTAAACCACCAGACTTTTTTTCCTTGATCAAGATTTTATTTCACCCATGTTCTTCCGCGCTGGGAGATATCAACTCCAGCAGAGAGAGACACAC
Source organism: Doryteuthis pealeii (assembly GCA_023376005.1). Taxonomy (NCBI): domain Eukaryota; kingdom Metazoa; phylum Mollusca; class Cephalopoda; order Myopsida; family Loliginidae; genus Doryteuthis; species Doryteuthis pealeii. Next base: position 33,119,604 of record CM042175.1, read on the forward strand.
ACAGAGAGAGAGAGAGAGAGAGAGAGAGAGAGAGAGAGAGAGAGAGAGAGAGAGAGAGAGAGAGAGTTGGGTCATTCTCTCTGCTCAAAATTCCGGTTGTATCGGATTCTAACTTATCACGTGACACGCGAGATTCTCGTCTCTAGGGGTCAGAGAGCTATAACCGTTACTGGTATTTTTCCACTCACTTATTTAAAAGCTAATGGCTCCCTTGAATGTACGCTACTACATAAACTGTAACATTACTCCTTGTATCAGAAAATTTGTTGTGTTCCTTGAAATCCTAGGTAGAAAAGTGTGTAGTTTCAGTAGATACTCCTTGAAACAGAAAGTCTGTAGTATTCCTTGTTATAGGAAATAGACTCGTCGCCCCGAGTTCAAATCCTGGACGTGGTAATTACATTTCACTTAGCGCTAATGCCCTTGGGAAAGGTATGAATTCTACTCTCCCTCCAGCTATGGATAAATTGTAGGGCAGACTGGGCTCTTTAACCATGGTTAGGCAACCGGTCTAGGAGAAGGAAAACTCTTAATTTAAACCTGTTAAACTCCGCTTAGGAAATTGACCTTGTGTCACATCCTGCTCGTGCGAAGGGGTTGGGTATATATATATATATATATATATATATATATATATATATATATGAGAAATACCGAATGTCCTCATGCACTACCTGCTTCATAAGAAACTCAGCCTCCCTCCATGTCCCTGGCTACCAATCTGATTTACTTGCTGGGATTGTTGTCAATCATAGGGCCTGGATCTAGACAACGAATTCAGGATTTCCCTTCTTCTCAGAAATGGGCTGCCATACCTTTATACGTATTTACCAACCCCTCCTAAGAGAGATCAATTAGCAATTTATTTCACAAATGCCTACGATCTTAAATGTGTTCTATATAGTTTCCTATTGGCTAAGTCCTTACCAGAAATGCATGCTATTGATTTTGGGAAAGTTCATAAATATGAGTGGGAATTTAGCGTAAATATCAAACTTAGATATGATAAGATCATAGCAATCTGTATGCACACAATCAGCAAAGAGAGTCGAGAATATCATCGAAACCGCACGCACTCACTTCACCGGAACGATACGTGTCGACGATTTAGCAAAATTAGCCATTTTGGTAAGGCATGTCATTCCGTGACTTCCGCAATTTTCCTGACTTCTTCGAATCATGGGGTAATGGCACATCTGTTTGCTGCAACTATCCCGATAAAAATAAATGAGAAGAAGTTCAGAGCTCTTGTGGACACTGAAAGTATCGAGAGCTTTAAATGTGAATCGATGGTTCGAAAACTTTTAATAAAACCTGGAAAACACAAATTGCACGTGAATCGGATTACGGAAATAACCCTTAATATCCACCTCTTAAAATGAATCCCAAAATCCTTAAAAGATTTTCCTCTATTGTACAACAGAAGTCCCATTTTACGACCATCTAGGTAATTTATATGTACAACAGGACGCTATCTCGATGGGTTCCTTTTTGGTCCGACTTTCAGTAATTTCTACATGGATCACCTTGAAAATAAAATATTCAACATTATAAAAAACCCTCCATCTACTATTATTTATTATCTTATTATAATGGAGATTGTGTGTTTTTCTGTCTGTAACCGAAACTATATTACTACTCAAGTGACAATTCCCTAAATTATTTACGTCAAATTTTCCATGATTTCATTCTTTTAAACCTTCAGTTATTAATAAAAATTGTTTTACATTATTAATACTGTTGACCATATATACGCACCAATAACATGGAATTGTATTTATATATACAACAAAATAGCGGTTTACAATTTGAACGAGAAGGCTAATTTGCATATTGATATTTAAAATTTTATTTTAATAAATATGTGCTTGGTATTATTGATTTCTAATTGTTTGGTTTTATCTTAAGAAATATAAACAAAAATCTCGTGGATAAATCTTAAAAG
>CM042175.1:33126548-33139048 GCA_023376005.1 Doryteuthis pealeii
CCTCAACGCATGCAAAACGGGTCCCCTTGATGAGTCACAAGTCACAATTTGTCCAGCTACAACTATTGTCCCTTCTCGCGCACTTCCCAAGCTGAAGGGGCTCATCAAGGGGAACTGTTCTGAATGCGTTGAGGCCATCAAGAGGTCGATAACGACGGAGCTGAGGTACATACTAGAAAAATCCTTCCAGCAGGATAGAGAAGAGTGACAGAGAAGAATGGGAAAGTGCATTAGTTTCAAGAGGGGACTACTTTGCAGGAGAAAACATTTGGTATGTTGTTAGGATTTTAAATGGAGATCTATAATTGTCTTCTTGGTTTCGTTTGGTTTAGTTTCTTTGTTTAATGGCATATCAACCTTCATGGGTTATTTAATGCCAAAGTCACCCTTGTAGAAGAACAGTAGTGGTACTAGTTAACCCATAGCTAGCGAGATGATTGAGTTCATACCTTTCCCAAAGGTATTAGCCCAAAAGTGAACGTAATAACACGACTGGGGTTCGAACTCGCTTACTACGATGTTTCAGTCCAATACGTTAGCCACTACGCCAGTGGGACTCCCTCACTAGAGAAATGTATAGAATTCAGTGTTAACAAGAAATGAGGGACCAATTTATAACCTGTTTATAATACAATACTGACCCCTTACTTTATGCTTACATATATTTTTTAATAAAAAATCTGCTTGCATGTTTTGGGAAGTTATCTTCATCCCTGTTTATAACATGGGTGCTAGAAAGCGCTGACTGATGGTCTAGATGTCCTGGGAATGACATTAAAATATCTGATGGTGAGTTTCCAGTTTTGGAGGTTTGTGGAATGTGGAGTGCCCCTTCATCACCATTGCTCCCTGGTCCACTCTGACACATAGTGGTAGTACCTGTTAGGGCCCCATCTATGGGTTTAATAGAAATGTTTGGTTTGGATACTTTGTTTAATGGAATATCAACCTTCGTGGGTTATTTAATGTAAAAAGCCATTCTTGTAGAAGAACAGTACGTACATTCTGTGGAGTGGTCAAACAGCGAGGGAGTCTATCCTCTTTTTGCTAGCGCTAGACAAGGGAGATTATTTTATGCTGAGGTGGAGCACCATGCCTACCATCAGTTTCCAGACACTTTACCGCACAAAGCAGATTACCCTACCTGTGCTACTCATGTACTGAGTTGGCCTGTACCAAACATGAGACCTTGCGATTCCTAGGCGGATGCTCTACCGACTGTGCTAAACCACCTAACCCATACCATGCGGGATGAGGGAGTTCATACCTTTCTCTGGGTACACTTAAAATATACAGTCGAGAATTGTCAATATATTTGTCTGAGTCTGAAATACGGATACGAATTGGACAGTTCGCTGTTGAATCAAAACTGATGAATTCTTAAAGTAAAGAATCTGGTGGAATCCTGGAATTTCCGACAGAAGGAATATTCTATCTCATATTCTGTCCAACCTTTTCTCTAACACAAAACACAAACAGAAGCAGACTGGCATTTTTCTTTAATATGTCTAAACACTTCCGTTAAAGAAATGAGTTTTGCTTTTAGTCGTAAAAACATTTTTAATAGGTCATGAGAATATCATTCGAAAAATATCATAAATTCTTTTCTTTTTTCTTTTTTTTTTTTTTTGCTTATATTTTGATTAAAAGACCTCATGGTGTAAGACCATCGTAGTAACTTAACGCCAAGGAGATAGATAGATAGATAGATGGATAGATAGATATTAACAAACTTATAGATAGATAGATAGATAGATAGATAGATATGAACAGACTTATATATATATATATATATATATATATATAGATAGATAGATAGATAGATAGATAGATATGAACAGACTTATAGATAGATAGATAGATAGATAGATAGATAGATAGATAGGTATGAAAAGAGATAGATAGAAAGCTAGATAAATAAATAGATAGATAGATATGAACAGACTGTGATAAATAGACAGATAGATAGATAGATAGATAGATAGATATGAACAGACAGAGATAGATAGATAGATAGATAATGAAAAGACTGAGATAAATGTATATGTAGATAGATAGATAGATACAAAAAGAGTGAAATAGATAGATAGATAGATAGAGAGATAGATAGATAGTGATTGAGATAGATAGATAGATAGATAGATAGATAGATATGAATATACTGAGATAGAGATAGATAGATAGATAGATATGAACAGACTGAGATAGATAAATAGATAGATAGGAATAAATAGATGTAAATGTACCCCGATCCCTAGAGGGCCAAGGACTGAAACCCTGCAGCATCTGTGATAGTATTGCAATCTCGTACGGCTTTTTATAGTAGTAATATCCGCAACATTCTGAATTCATATTTTCCTTCTCTTACACACACACACACACACACACACACACACACACACAGATATATATATATATATTATATATATATATATATATATATATATATATTAAGTTGTCAAAAACTGTCTTGATAAAGGGTGAATGTCATTCGAAATATTGGGAAAAATAAAGCAAACAATAGACAAAACAACAGTTAAGTATTAGAATTCTGTTTTTTGTTCACATATACATTTCCCATGGTTCCTGATATCACAAGAACAAAATTCACACACACACACACACACAAACACACACACACACACACACACACATATATATATATATATATATATATATATATTATAAAATGGGTACAAGAGATAACCTACTCGAGTTTCACCATGAGGATCTTCAGGGTTAAATCCACTGAATTAATCGAGACAACGATTAATAGCAGTAGATTTCACGTGTGTGTTCATTGCATTGACCACTGACATGAAATCGACTGCTATTAATCGGTGTCTCGATTAATTCAGTGGATTTAACCCTGAATATCCTAATGGTGAAACTCGAGTAGGTTATCTCTTGTACCCATTTTATAATAAATTTGCTCTACTTAGTATTGAGCACTTTGTAGTTGTTATATCGCTGACTTACCCCCCTGAATTCCACACTTATTAACCATCGTGACCACATTCACCGGTAAGTCAACTTTTCCTATATATATATATATATATGTATATATATATATATATATATATATATGTGTGTGTGTGTGTGTATGTGTGTGTGTGTGTGTATGTGTATATATATATATATATAGAGAGAGAGAGAGACAGGGAGAGAGAGAGAGGGTGAGTTGTTTATTATCGGGATCAGACGAATGACAAGGAAGTCTACCCTTTTTTCACTAGCACTAGACCAGTGAGATTGTTTTTTGCTGAGGTGGATTGCCACACCTAAAGTCAGCTCCCAGTGTTTTACCACGCAGATCAGATTACCCAGGCTGTGCTATTCATGTATTGAGTTGGTGGGGACCAGTATTGAACCTGGTACCTTGATGACTGATTGACTGACCTCAAATCTCCTTGGTCAAGCGCTAGTGAAAAAGGGATAGACTTCCTTGCTGTCTGGCTGATACTGACTTTAGGCCACCTGGACGACTTTACTTTGACTTTTTAAACTCAGCTTGAGAAATTGATCTTATATTGCATTTTACTCATGTTTGTGGTGGGGATAAGTATGTATGTAATTGATTTAAGTATGCTTGCAAGGCAGTATTTACTTTTTCTTTTTCTTCTTCAGTTATATTATTTGTCATCATTATATATATATATATATATATATATATATATATATATATATATATATATATATATAATAGAATGATGACAAATAATATAACTGAAAAGCAAAAAAAAAAAGAATATATATAAAGAAATGCGTACGTAATTTTTGGACATTTCCACACATGTTCGTAGTCTAATATCTAACACTTTCTACCAATGAAGGACATTTACATAGATAGATACATAGATAGATTTATTTATTTATTGATACATAGATAGATAGACAAAAACTGGTATAAATAAATAGATAGATATGAAAAGACCGAAAAAAAGAAATATATTGATAGATAGATAATAGATAGATAGATAGATAGATATGAACAAACTCATCATTTTATATTGTAAAATACAAATGTTTTATTTTTATTTTTATCTTATTTTTTTAATTTTGCATTCTTTTTGTTTTGTTTTTGTTTTTTCAATATTCAGGATTTTGATGAATGGATGGTGCAAAATGGTACCTTGGTGAATGCTATATCGACAAGGCGAACCGGGCCCTAATCAAGAGAGATAATAACTTCCTATGTGTGTCTAAGCCATTGAAAGTGTTAATTTCTGTCAAAGTAAATATTGATTACAACGCAGAATAGATTGAGTGATTGACAATTGTGTTAAATAATCAACTTGAAAATGCTGAGTTGGTCTGTTTAGCAAACGCGTTTAAGCTGTCTTCTTCTACACGGCTACAATTCCCCAATGAGACTTGATGAACAATACAAATGTCAAACATGGGCCAATCAGATTTCAAAAAGTGTGAAAAGATGTCAATTTAAATATAATTATAGAAGACACAACACGATAAACAGAATTATGAAATTGTCTGTTCAGCAAAATGTTTTCTTTCTTTAGCTTTTTGTATATCTCTCTCTCTCTCTCTCTCTCTCTCTCTCTCTCTCTCTCTCTTTCTTCTCCCCTCTCTCCCTCCCTCCTCCACCCCCTCCTCTCTCTCTCTATCTATCTATTTCATTTCCATCTCTTCTCTCTCACTCACTCCCCCTCTTTCTCTCTCTCTCTCTCATTCATTGTGTTTAGTCAGGTCTGGTTTTTAAGATGTGCTTGAATAAGTTGTACATAATAATAGCCTAATTGAAAGCCCGTGGACTCTATATCTATAAACAAAATTTTATTTCTGTAGCATTTTATCTCTCTCTCTCTTCTCTCTCCTCTCTCTCTCTCTATCTATCTATCTATCTATCTATATTTATTTATTTTCTCCCCTCTCTCCCTCTCCCCCTCTCTCTCTATCTATTTCTTTCCTTCTCTCCTCTCTCACTCGCCTCTTTCTCTCTCTCTCTCTTTCCCTCTCTCCTCTCTCTCTCTCTCTCTCTCTCTCTCTCCTCTCTCTCCCCTCTCTCTCTCTCTCTCTCTCTCTCTCTCTCTCTCTCTCTCTCTCTTCTCTCTTCTCTCTCATTGCACTGGCCTGCGTTCATTTTTTTCTCTCCAGAAGTCAAAGGTTTACCAAGTGATATATGATCGTCATTTTACACTGAATTAAAGAATACCATTCATTGTGTTTAGTCAGGTCTGGTTTTTAAGATGTGCTTGAATAAGTTGTACATAATAATAGCACTAATTCAAAAGCCCGCGGACTTAGTGCATCTATAAACAAAATGATTAAATTTTCTGCTATGCAAAATGTTTTATTTCTATAGCATTTTATCTTCTCTCTCTCTCTCTCTCTCTCTCTCTCTCTCTCTCTCTCTCTCTCTCTCTCTCTCTCTCTCTCTCTCTCTCTCTCTCTCTCTCTCTCTCATTACACTGGTCTGCGTTATTTTTTTTATCCAAAAGTCAAAGTTTTACCAAGTGATGATCATTTTTATACTGAAAATTTTTTAGTCAGTTGGGTTTAGTCAGGTCTGGTTTTTAAGATATGCTTAAATAGGTTGTACATCATAATAGCACTAATTCAAAAACCTGTGATTTCTACTGTCACAGCTATTGACTGTTCTATAATTTCAAGTAAGAGCTTGTATTTTTTTAATTGATTTAATTAAAAAAATGAGCATAATTTTTTGGATTCAGTGGAAGAGGCCGGGTTAGCTCAGTCGGTAGAGCGTTCGGCTAGAAACCACAAGGTTCCTATTCGATACAACTCAGCGTATGAGTAGCACAGAGATATGTGCGATAAAGTCTGGTGGTAGAAGACGCCAAAACAATCTCCTTGGTCTAGCGCTAATGAAAAGGGGATTGACTCCCTCGCTGACTGGCTGATACCGACTTTAGGCCGCCCCGACGACTTTACTTTTTTACTTTTATATATTGCTAACCATTATAAAACGATGGGACACCGAAAGGCATTTATCCAACCGGTTCGCTACGGTAGAATGGGACACAATGGGTTGCAAACATGGGGCATCCAGCGAGGCAGGAACTCCTTATTCAGTTGTAATAGATCTGCGAGACTAGCTTGCTAACCAATAGACCATGATAAACACTCGAAATGACGCCTTAATCCCTAAGCTTGTCATTGTATGCGGATCTGGATTGTGTGGGTTGTGGCTATTTAACTTGGATCTAATAAAATGCAGCATTGGATTCGTTGGATTTCCGTTGGATTTCTTCAGAAAATGACAGAAATGATTTTGGGATTAGGTGCAATGACAGGAATTCACAATGGATCGTCATTATCAAATAGACAATAGTTTCCTGATATTTAATCTACCCTTTTTGTTTTATATATATATATATATATAAGATTTTGGGATGTTTGTTTATTTTTTTAGAAGCATTGGTGAATATTTATATATTTGCTTGAAGGCAATTACAATAATTATAGAAGATAAATAACATTGACAAGTGAATCTCGCAAAGAATTACTCGGCATGTAGAACATCGTACAGCAGCTGTTTCGACTTTCTATAATTATCAAATTTTATGCGATATACCGCATTGTAATTGCCTTCAAGATATAGTATAATATATATATATGTTGTGTGTGTGTGTGTGTGTGTGTGTGTGCCATAGTTAGCTTATTTATAAGGAAAGTGTGCTTTAAATATGTATATTGAATATATATTATATATATATATATATATAATATATATATATATATATTATATATATATATAATAAGATTAATATATCATATTATATATATATATATATATATCATTAATATATTATATAAATATATAAATATTATATATATATATATATATATATAATATATATATTATATATATATATAGATATATATATTATATATATATATACATAGTTAATAGTAGGGCAGCCTTGGGTAGGTAACCAGTCTAGGAGAGGGATAACTCTGAATTCAAAATTCCTGAGGTCGGTCGTTAATTGGGTTTGTGGCAACCCCTGATGTCCCAATTCTTTCCTATCGACTGTGCCAAAAAGTATGGATGGTCCAACACAAGCCTTCACCTCTATAAACAAATCCCTGTGTGAGAGTTCATTGTGTGTATGAACCCTCATACGTCGAAAAATCGACGGGAGAGTCCATTTAAATATATTTATATATATATATATTATATATATGTGTGTGTGTGTGTGTGTGTGTGTGTGTGTGAATTTAACATTTTTGAAAAAACAAATGATGTTTATAATTGCTGACAGAAATCTGTTTCGACCGCTTTAACAGATCGGTCATCATCAAGATATGTTGCATATGAGATAAAGACAGGACAAACAACCGTTAGAAGAAAGGGTACAAACAAAACGCTATTATTCAATGCTGGAATTTTAAAAAATGCGTGTTCTGTGTTAAAAATGAAATAAATTTTATTTTAAAAAAATCAGAAACATTATAGTTCATAATAAAATAACTGGAGCTCACTGATTACGCGCGTTATGTTAGTTACATGAAATGTTTAGTTAAGTAAATAAAAGCTTACGAAAGTAACATGGTTTTGTGGTTGATGAATGTCTTGGTAACAAGACTGATCTAGAAGAAATGAATTTACCGACCGACCACCAAGACGAAGTCCAGACGCTAGAAGAGACGCTTGGAGAAGAAGGTAAGATAGAAAAGATGAACAGCAGAAGAATAGAAGTAAGGAAAGACGGCAAACCTCAGTCATTTAATGCCGATAAAGTTTTGAATAAATCAATTCTTATGATAATACAATTTTTTTATAAATACATTTTTCTATTTAACCCATAGATGGGACCTAACAAGCCAGAGTGGACAGGGAGCAATGGTGATGAAGAACCACTGGACCATCAGAAAGGACATGTACCGCCTTCTAGCACCCATGTGATAAAAGGGGTTGGGGCTTGCCGTAAGGGAAGGAAAGAAAGGGTATACAACATACGTATCTTCGTGAAAATTTAAGGTGTCGATTTTATTGGCTTTTCTGATAGATTTCGATGCGTAGAATTCATTGATGCCAAAGAAAGTGCTCAATTCGAAGAATTATCAGATATGAGCCCTTAAAACCCTCCGTATACTGCCTGAAAATGATCGACAAATATTCCTAATAAAAGATATAAATTCTCTTACAAAATCATTGAATATATTTTGATCCCTTAAACAATGTCATTTTATGTTGCTAAGAATAAGGGAAAAATCTCTGCGAGAAATTCCTTATAAACACTGAAAATGTCTCCTTTGAAAACATCAAACCAAGAAAATTTGGCGAATAAATTTGAGAATTGAAGTTTTCTTGGCGTTTGGTTTTTGAAAATAAAAATACTTTTATCGAATCGGATTTGAAAATTGAAAAAGGAATTCATCGAAAATCAAATATTCTCGAAAATACAAAACTTGTTTTTGGTAGAAAAAGCGGATTTAAAATATTTTTGATTGTTTTTTTTCTATTTTTCTTTTTCGATATGCTTTTCTTTATTAATATATATATATATATATATATATATATTATTATATATATGTGTGTGTGTGTGTGTGTGTGTGTGTTTCTCATGTTTCCCTATCTGTTGTTTCTTTTTTATCTATATCTCTCTCTCTTTCTTTCTTTCTCTCTCTGTCTCTGTCTCTGTCTTTCTTTCACACACACATACACACACACATTTGCCCAAACACGTACACGCACAGAGAGAGAGAGAGAGAGAGAGAGAGAGAGAGAGAGAGAGGGACACATACGTACTTTTATTTGCTCTCAGCCTTTCGCTTTCTCGCATGCATAAATTCTCTCTCTCTCTCTCATTCTCTCTCTCTCTCTCTCTCTCTCTATATATTATATATATATATATATATATATGAGAGAGAGAGAGAGAGATATCTAATTTCTCCTTAACTGTTCTTTTTCTTCCCCTCTCTCTTTCGATCACATACGGACTCAGAACACACACACACACACACACACTCACACACACATACAGACACACGTACACACATATTCAGTTGCTCGCTCTCACCTCTCTCTTTCTCTCTTCTCTCTTTCTCTCTCTCTCTCTCTCTCTCTCTCTCTCTCTCTCTCTCTCTCTCTCTCTCTCACACACACAAGTTCCACCCTCTCTCTCACTCTCTCCTTTCTCCCTACCTGTTCTTAATTTCTTCATCTCTCTCTCTCCCACTCTCTTTCTCTTTCTCTCTCTCTATCACCCTTTCACACACACACACACACACACATACTTAATCGCTAGCTCTAATCGTTTTTTTCTCTCTCTCTCTCACACACATACACTAGTTCTTCCACCCCCTTTCTCTCTGTCTCTCTCTCTCTCTCTCCCTCACTCTCTCTCTCTCTCATTTTCTCTCTACATGTTCTTTCTTTCTTCATCCCCTCTCTCTCACATACGCACACAAACACGCACACACACACACTCTCTCTCTCTCTCTCTCTCTCTCTCTCTCTCTCTCTCACACACACACACACACACACACACACAGGTACTCAGGTTACTCTCCCTTTCGCACACACACACTCACACACACAACATATACACACATATACATCGCTAGCTCTAACTCCTTTTCTCTCTCTCACACAAACACACCAGTTTTCTCTCTCTCTCTCTCTCTCTCTCTTTCGCATTTCACCCCTACACGTTCTTTCTTTCTTCACCCCTTTCTCTCTTCACAGACACACAGACATACGCACACCACACACTCTCATTCTCTCTCTCTCTCTCTCTCTCTCTCTCTCTCTCATTTCTCCCTACATGATCTTTCTTTCCTCGTCCCCTCTCTCTATCACAAACACATACGCACACAAACACGTAAACACACACACACATACTCTCTCTCTTCTCTCCCTCTCTCTCTCTCTCTCTCTCTCTCTCTCTCTCTCTCTCTCTCTAATTTCTCCCCAATGTTTTTGTCTTTCTTTTTATTATTATATAATTGATTCTATTTGGAACTCGTCTAACTTAATCAGATTTCCTTCAAATCCTCACCCCCCCCCCATCGCCACCGCCGCCATTTTGTTGGACGACAGAAAAGCAAAGAACCAAAACGCACAAAAAATGGTAATAAAATTTCCTAAAGACAAAACCACTTAGTGACAAATTCTATAATTAAACGTTTCAATGGAAAATTATTTAAATACACATCGTCCAAATTTTCATACGACATCAACCATTTTTTAAAAATTGTACGTCGAACATCGGGTATATTCATGAGAGAGGTAACTCGGGTGAGAGAGAGAGAGAGAGAGAGAGAGAGAGAGAGAGAGAGAGGGGGAGATTTGAGACTTACTTGTTGTCTCATTTCTTCTTTACTGCCTCTGCTAACTTCTTTGGGCGTCATCTTGTCGTCTGGTTGCTATATTCTTCTAAATGTTTCTTCTAAGGACTAACTTTTTAGTCATGCAATTAATTAAACCACAAGACATTGTTTCCTTTATTTAGCCCATTCTGATTCGCCGCGCGGTTGAGATCCAACCTCAGCAGAGAGAGACAGATGCTCTCTTCTCCCACGTCAGGTTGAAACTAAATCTAACTAGTTACGTTTTTCTCTTTAGGGGTCAGTTGGGGTCATCCACCGGAAATCTACCCACCTACCGCTTTTAATTCCACCGAACATATTTCCAACTAACTACAGGGTCTTGTCAACAATTTTTGACACCACATAAAATGTAACAATATAAAACGATAAGTTTGTTGACTTTATTTTATTCTAACCCCCCCCCCCATTTTTATGAGATATTAAAAATGAACTCAAAAAGCGTTTTTACTTTTTTTTTCTATAAAAATAAGAGTCTGAATAACTATATTTAAAAAATGTATAATACGCAAGGCAGTAGTTTTTGTAGAAAAAAAAAATGAATTCCGAAATAAAAAGTAAAAAAAAACTGTCATAATATTATTATTTGAAAACCTTTTTTTTTTGCCTTTTTTTTTTATTGATATGTACTATATTATATTAAATTGAAAGAAAAAACATTTTTTTAAGAAATTAATTTTTAAGAGATTTTAAATCTTTTGTGTGCTTTAAGCACATGATTTGTTTTTTTTATTAATGTTTAAAAATCTTTTTTTTTTGTGTGTACAAATCGAATTTTTCACAGATATCATTGGAATGCACTAATAGCATGGGTCTTTCGGGGGTCTGTGTTTGTTAATATAAATTAACAGCAATGATCCCAGGGGTCTATGCCCCCCAGGCAACACCTGTCCCCTTGATTTAAAGGGACAGGGCTGGGTTTACTGCCCAGTGTCTGAGGCACCCCCTTGAGGGGGAATGCTGACGGAATCAACGCATTTTTTCACCTGCCACCCATGAGTTACGGCTTGTGGGTGGTTCCATATTAATAGGGCCTAACCTGTACACGAGGAGTATGTGGTAAAAACCACTAACAAAAAACATTTCCAAACATTGATTTCACCGAAATGTTTGCTCACCAACTCAAAATATTTATTAAAACAGAAATTCTTAACTCGTATCAGTAGACTTCTAACACGCTAACATTATAGTCAACTGTCAAGCGATGGCTTTAAGGAAATGCTATTCGTATTGTTTGAAATCAATAAAAATCTTCCAAAAGTTTGGATCAGCTGAGGTAGTCACTATTAGAATAGGCTCAGTCCTAATTGTAGAATACTCATACTAGTTTCAATTACCGTCGAATTGCTAAGACAATGCAGCAAGCAGTCGTAGCTTAATACGAACCTGGTTTGCTGCAAAGACTACTACAAAATGGTAGGTTATTTATGAAGCCTCAGAACATCATACAAACCAAGCAGCCAATCAGGACTCAAGGAATGGAATCACCTAAATGCATGAATGGACTATTCTGAATTCCCATAAGTACCAGTTGTCTTGACAATGGTTCAGTTGTGCTTGGCCAGTTGCTGTTGTTCAAACCAATAGTAGACTGACTGACTGGCTGGTTCAGTTGTGCTTGGCCAGGTGCTGTTGTTCAAACCAATAGTAGACTGACTGACTGGCTGGTTCAGTTGTGCTTGGCCAGGTGCTGTTGTTCAAACCAATAGTAGACTGACTGACTTCAATACTAATAAGTGATTATCTTCCATACATTACTAGAAGAACCAACATTAATACCACAAAATCTGCCCTCAATCCCAACAAAGATCTGATGGCTTAACCTATTAATTATTACTTACTTCATTGTTGGGCTTTTTGTGTTTTTTTTTTTTTTTTTTTTTTGTAAACAAATTTCAGTACTAGCAAATATAAGCACTTTGCAAGTATTTAAGTTTTAATGTAATAGAATATCATTAAATTAGAAAGACTAATGAAACTAAATAAGAATGCAGATGAACTGATTTGAAACAGAGGTGGGTATAATCGAAAATTAGAACAACTGAAACTTACTCTTCAATCACACTCGTCTTTCATTGCTAAATTTTCCTAATTTAACTATTTAGTTAAAATAGGAAATAAAGAATAAAATTCTTGTTAATGGGTTTCTTTTAAGATTTATCTCTGTGATATTTGCTCATATT
>CM042175.1:33144048-33151548 GCA_023376005.1 Doryteuthis pealeii
TACTTTTAAGCCATGATGGGCAGTTCTTCCTTGTTTGTATGTAAATGTCTATTTTTTTTTCTTTCTTTGAAACCTGAAACAATTACTCCACCCTTATTTTTCTTTTATTGATCCACAGAGGACCAGTTTCATTTTGATGTATGATACATGTTCCTGTATTGGTAATTATACCTGTCCTAAACGAAATGGCATTACTTTTTTATTCACCCTTGTAGTTGACATAAAGTATTTTTCAAACCCATCAATCGCTCAAATGGACTTTTTTTTAAAAAAAGGCATAACAATTTACTGAACACCGCTCCGATGAGACTCAACCGATTATAAATCAAAAGTGAAAGGGTCGAGAAAGTTCAAGAGTACCAAATTATTTTTTTAATGTCATTGAATCTCGGCTCTAATAATGAAAACCATTCTAATGTGCATGATTCTTAATTTTAAATTGGGTATTATCGCATAAACGCGCCCTGGCCCCCTGCCCTAATAAATACTAAGTGGTGCTTGCTGACAATCCGTGCCTGTGCTACTATTGAACCCCCTAGCTGCTTGAAGGCATTTTTCCCGAAAAGTTAATGCGATATGAAAGCGATATCCCCCCCCCACCACCACCACGGCCCAAGTCTTTTCTCGACAAGTAAATGTAAATACTCTGACTGATTCGGTGTATTCTTCTGTCAGGTTCTGACAGGTTGAACTTGTAGCCATATCGAACCGAGGGACAGAGTATTATCCTCATAGGGGATCCAAATCCGTCTGGTGTTGTATTCATTAGAAAATAAAATCATTTCCATTGAACTCATACCTCAAATCGGTAACGTCAGAGAAAACAGGACTTCTTTTTTTTATTCATCGTCAATTGGCCAATTTTAAAATGAGGTAAATAAGTACACACATCATTTCCCATCACTTCATCATTAATTATCTTCATCCCCCACCTGAAGATGGTTAACATGTGGGTGGGGGGATCAATCTTTGGCTCCGGAATGTCTGAACATTCAAAAAAGTCTTAGATAATTTTGACTTTTCTCATGAACTATTTCAAGTAATTAATAAGTTTTAACACTAAATGAATCTTTTATTAACTCTAAATAAAACGTTATAATTTCTGCTGAGCTCCACTCGACCAATTTTCGGGAGTGTCCCTTCTCAGAAAATCACACTTCCTTGTTTCTGCGTAAACTAACGACATCAGTTTATTTAAGAACTTCGGTGAAACAAACTGATTACCCTCCACTCCCACTCCGTCCTGTCGGCTGGTGCGTTAGAATACACTGACTGCACCTCTGTAGGTTCACCTGTTGATCGTGGGTGGCAACCCGTGATGCTTAAGGATGGATCCCAGGTGGTTGAGCAGTCCATGACATGTAACACTCCACTGTAGCACCTATATGATTGTCCCAATCCTATTTTCCTTATGGCACGTCCCAACCCTTTTAATCACAAGGGTTGTGCTAGAAGGCGGTGTCTGTAGGTCTTCATGTCCTTGGAATGACGCTAAACTCTATCTTATGGTGAGGTTCCAGTTTTGGGGTCTGGGGGATGTGGAGCACCCCTTCATCACCATTACTCCCTGGTCCAGTCTGACTCGGACTGGTAATGCCTGTTAGGGTCCCATCTATGGGTTAAATAGTAAAGTGTATTAATAAAAAAACATCGAGTATCCATTAAGAATGAATTTTTTCAAAACTTTGTCGGCATTAAATGACCCACTGAGGTTGATATGCCGTAAGAAAAAACAAAACACATCCATATATTAACATTGGTGTTCATTAATCTTCCGTCCATTATTATGTTGCTACACCCTGTGGTTAAAAATGAGACCGTCCAAATCGTCCAAGATTAAATTAAAGATTAAAGTTGGGGGAGGTAGGCAAAAACGAGCAGTGAGGCGAAAATGGGCGGAAGTGGTGAGAGAATGACAAAATACTGATTATCTGGTGTCGCTTATGCGCCAAAATTGTATTTCTTATAAGTGTCATCACCTCAGACAAATAAATAAATAGACCGTTCCGTTTTCTTTTGAAAGAAAAAGGACATGCTACACAGAAAAAATATAATAAGAAAGAAAGAGAGAGAGAGTAGGAGAAAGATATA
This sequence comes from Doryteuthis pealeii, assembly GCA_023376005.1. Lineage (NCBI taxonomy): Eukaryota > Metazoa > Mollusca > Cephalopoda > Myopsida > Loliginidae > Doryteuthis > Doryteuthis pealeii. The sequence goes on from CM042175.1 coordinate 33,146,140, forward strand.
TAGAGAGGGGGTGAGAATGCCGAAACAATAACGCTGTTCTGTTTCAATCGATGATGAAACGAAGGAAAGAAAGAAAACAATGAGAGAGAGAGAGAGAGAGAGAGAGAGAGAGAGAGAGAGAGGTAGTTAAATCAAGAGTATTATATTAGTATTATTTGTATTATTCGGACTATTGTCCTCATCTTCATTGTTATGCAACGTTTCGGCCGATGTGCCCTCCGGCCTTCTTCAGGTATTTCTTGTCGGACTCGGGAACATTCTCGGACTCGGGAACCATTTCAGACCACCTTCTTTCGAACTCCGGAACCTTCTTGTCGTAATCGTGAGCCATCAAGAAATACCTGAAGAAGCCGAAACGTTGTATTGATAACATTGAAGATGAGGACAATAGTCCGGATAATACAAATAATACTAATCATCAAGCTCATCTCAAAAATTCAGAGAAATACTTTTTATATATTGAACTGTTTTGCAATTGATCTTAAATAAACATATCAAACATTGTAATAATTAAATCATCATTTTGTGGTATATCCACAGATCCTGCTAGTAAGTAAAAAGGAAGTACTCCAATGACTTCCGGTTATCAAAAAAAAGAACCCTAATCCAAACCTTACACAGACGAGAAAAATCTAAACGTGTAGGTGTTCCGGAAGTCACCATATTTCTTTCTTTGACGTTTAATGTTTTGTACTGAAAGGATTTGTTGCGAATTCACAAACTTAATTCCGCATAAAAGCGAAATACCTTTTGATTTCCGGTAAGCCCAGGTAATCATCTTGATATATTTCACGCGGGTTACCTTAAACTCAATTAACAAGGTAACACATTAGGACTGCTTTTAATTACACACAAGGTTGCGTTTTATTTATAGAGACATACTGAAAAAAAAGGTTAATTAGGTAACTAACCACTGTACTCGAAAAAGGGATCCGGTACAGATAACTCTGACTCGACGAATATTACTGTCAGTTTTTAACAAGAACTGACGAAAGTGAATTTCAACCGGATTAACCACTAGGGTAGGTCGGTTTTTCATTTTTTTAAATATCAAATCCATCTATGTGAAAGTTGTGTGTTAGTATACTAATACTGATACGAAAAATTAAATTTTTTATTTGCACGACTGTTTGAGGAAATAGCATCAAAGATGTCTATTAAAATGCACTAAAAATCCTCGTTTTCTAAAGGCTAAATATTGTGAAAACGGGATTTTTAGTGCACTTTAGTAGACGATCTTTGATACTATTTCCTCAAACAGTGGTGCAAGTAAAATATCTAATTTTTTGTATCAGTATTCATTATTGAAGCCTACAAATACACGCATGGTTTTTATTCAACGAACTCTGACCTACTAAACATTGCTCAAAATACCTATACAAGGAGACATAAACTAAAACTCCTTAAAAAATCTTGTAAAGCAAACGCAAGACAAAATTATTTTAGCAACCTAATGGTGTATACATGGAATAAACTACCTTCATCAGTAGTGAATGCCCCATCTCTGAACTCCTTCAAGGCAAGGTTGGATAATCTGTGGAATGATATTAAATATTCTGTGGATTTAAAATGAATATTTATAAAGAACAGCTGACAGATCTCAGACCTAATATACTAGCTGAAAAGATATTATTATTATTATTATTATTATTATTATTATTATTATTATTATACTAATACACAACTTTCGTATAGATGGATAATTTGATATTTTCAAAAATTGAAAAAATCAACCTATCCTATTAACCACGCACAAACTAATCATCTTACCAATTGTCATGATTTTACCAACAGATGTTAAAGATATGGTAAAAGGGAAAGGCGTTCGTACTGAACGCCCGATTTTATATTAATTGCTTGGTATTAATTAGTTGACTCTGATCTGTAAGATATCATGTTTTGATGACGTCATTAATTTTGAGGAATCACAGCCTGCCCCAGATCACACTCTACGGCGAACGCCTATTGGCCATCGTGACTAAGAGGCACCATAGAAGCGATACAAAGACTGCTTGAAAAATCCCTTGATGTCTGTCGGTCCACCCTAGCTGAGAATCATGACGCCTGACATCTCACCACTAACCATGCGGTTAAATCGAACTTAACGGACCAAAATTCCACCATCTATGTCACCCCACCGAAAGAAAAGAAACTATCAAAAATCAGAGAATTAACCAAATTCAATGAAATTTTCAATGTTGATATATTAATGAATAAAAGATATAATTCACTAGTTATTTTATTTTAAAACTTTAACATTTTTTCAGGTCAGTTAACTTTGAACCACGTATCTTTGAGGCGTAACACAGATTCTTAAATATACGTAGTTCAAAGTTAACTGACATGAAAAAATGTTAAAAGTTTTCAAATAAAATAACTGGTGCATTGTATCTTTTATTCATTAATATATCAACACTGAAAATTCATAAATTCTCCAGTAGTGTCCAGCATGTCTTGTCCGTCTTATTCGGATGGTTTGTGAGATAGGAGACAAGTGGCCGTACAGTATTGTTTCCAAGACGTTGTTATTCAAGATTGCAATATTTACATCGAAAATAGGCTAATATCTAAATTTCATTATCCAGGACAAAAAACAAAATTTAAAGGGAATTTTCTATACTTTTACAACAAAAGCAATTAATAAAAATCACACATATACCCCGGGAATAACATTGTGTTTACATAATGAAGTATAAAAATCAAATAAAACTGAGACAGCACAGATCGGTGGGTGCCACGATGCTCGAGGAGAGCACAGAGTTGAATAACCTCTGACCTAAAGAAAAAAGAAAAAGAGAAAAATAATTTTTAATCTTTTCAAATCGTTAGTAGTGAATGGCTGCTATCATATTTTTGATTTAATCAAATGGAGGGAGGAAAAATCAAAGTTAGATCAATTATAGCCAACCATGTCTGTGTTTACTGATTTCTTTGTACGTGAGTGTGTGTGTGTCTCTGTGTGTGTGTCTGTCTGTGTGTCTGTGAGAGAGAGAAAATTAGACGATTGTGGTCGATACAATTAATAGTATCACATGACTCTGCACTGCTTAACGCGATCAACGTTCGTATACAAATGAGCTAGAAAGATAAATGAATAACAAAACAAAACTGAAAGTAAGACTAGAAGAACACTGTAAAGCAGTGGTGCGAGGGGAAATAGAAAAGTCGGGTATGGCTGACCATATATGGAATGAAAAGGGAAACCATCCGCCCTTATGGGATGAAGTTAAGGTCAATAGATAGTGAAGAACATTGGAAGAGAAGACGCCTCAAAGAATCAGCACATATAATAGGCAATAGTAACCTCTTAAGTATAGAGATGAATACAATATGGGAACTTATAATTAAAAAGGTTAGATTAGATTTTTAAAAATGCAATATGAGTCAAGGTAAAAAAAATTATACATAATTATAAAGATGAGAAAAAAAAATGGATATGAAATCCAACAGTGTAAAGAAGTATACAGTTTAGAAAAAAACAACAAAATTAAGTCAAAAATTAACTTACAGATAGCCGACGCTAAAGCGTTTCGGTTTTAATAAAAACCATCGACAAGGCTTAACATAATAATATTGATTCATACGAAAGGAATTGTGTAAAGGAATAAGTATGAAGGTAACTATTCTAGGTAAAACAGATATAAATATAGATGAGGACAATAGTCCGAATAATCCAAATAATCCAAATTATCAAGTCTCATTTAATAAAAAAGAAGAAAAAAAGGAAAAGACAACTGAAATAATGTATTAAAATAAAGAAAAAGAAAATTCTGTTGGTTCAGATATGCACTTGTTTTTGTTGTCCATTTTTATTCATTCTTGTGTGTGTATGTGTATGTGTGTGTGTTTAGCCCATTTGTATATATATATATATATATATATATATATATATATATATATATATACCCCTTATATAATAAACACACACAGCAACTCAAAGTTAAAAGAATATTTTCTCGCCACTTACTTGAAACAAACATTTTTTCTTAATGAACATACATTTACGCTCGCACACACACACACACACACGCACGCGCGTGCGCACACACGCACACACACACACACACAACCTTGAGGTTTCGATGTCGTTTATCGCAAAAGATTTATACACACACGCGCAACCACACACACAAAACACCTAGAAATGCAACAATGCCTTTTTTTGATACACACACTCACACACTCTCATACTCACACCGTAAAAGAGAATATTTGATGTCATTTCAAACCGTCCATTTTTCAGCGTCTTTCTTCAGATTTCAAATTTTGAACAGACTGATAAACAAGGACTATCGCTTGCTTTTCTCGTTATTCTGTGATAAAAAATTTTTATCACCTTCCTTATACCAACGAATGCCCTGAAGATGATCTAATTAATAGATCGAAACACTGCAGCGTCGGCCAATAAACTTACCACTCAACTTACTTAAACCTGTGTTTTTTCAATTTTCTTAATATATATATATATATATATATATATATATATATATATATATAGCCACTCCCCTTTTATTACTCATTTGCAACATCCTTTACTTAAATCTCTCTCCAAGAAATGGCTACTCCCCTCCCTATCAGGTAGTCCTCACTATTCCTTTTTCTACCTACATCCCTCCACTCCCTTCCCATCTGTCTCCCCCTTATTTCCCCAAATGTCCCCTTAACCAAACAAATCTTTCCTCGCCACAAAACTTACCCACCTACCTACTTCCCCCTTTATAAAACACTTGTATGATCCTGATGATTCAATAAAAGCTGAAGAAGCTGAATTCAACATTCCAGCGAAATATACTACACATTTTTGTCTGAGTTTTGTTCTTTCATTCCTTATTTTACCGTGTATCGCTTCAACATTTCAGTTGGAGTCGTATTATTTTAATTATTTGGCTGAATTTTTGAGATGTGGGATGATGATTTTGTTGTATACTCTCTTTCTTTACTTTCTTACTTCTATTCTTCTTCTGTTCATCTTTTCTGTCTTAGTTTCTTCTTCTAGCCTCTTCTAGCGTCTAGACTTCGTCTTGGGGACTTTGTGTCTGGTCTTCCATTGGGGATTTCTCTTTATCAGAAGCCCTGTGTCATTCGTAGTTTTTAGATAATAACACAAGACTTCAATTTACTTAGATCATATTTTATTTCGAAATCCCCACCAGACTACCTGCGCAGATTGAGTCGGCAGCGTGCATAACACGACTTACCACCGTCGTGGTTTTGGCCGATCTGACTAAAATCTCTTTCTAATCTAAAGCGGAAAGGGTCTTCTCCACCGATTCTCACGGTATCCACCGGAAGGAGGATCAGGACTGAGGTTAAGCCTTGTCATTCAATTCTTCAAGGCCACCGGCTGCAACTTATAACAGCCATTTTGGTTTCCACACTACTGTACATAAGTATTAGGAATCTAATAAT
>CM042175.1:33154048-33169048 GCA_023376005.1 Doryteuthis pealeii
TGTCTGTCTGTCTGTCTCTCTCTCTCTGTCTGTCTCTGTCTCTGTCTCTGTCTCTCTCTGTCTCTCTCTCTCTCTCTCTCTATATATATATATATATATATATATATATATCTGTCTCTCTCTCTCTCTCTCTCTCTCTCTCTCTCTCTCTCTGTCTGTCTGTCTCCTGTCTCTCTCTGTCTCTCTCTGTCCGTCTCTGTCTGTCTGTCTGTCTGTCCTCTCTCTCTCTCTCTCTCTCTCTCTCTCTCTGTCTGTCTCTCATATATCCGAGATGTGTGTATATATGAATATACACAACAAATAGTTGGTGTATCTTATACTGTCCGTGTGACATTTGGTTATCATCAAACGAAATGGACTCAACAAGATATTTTCAAATTCTGAAAAAGATGTTTTTTGCCTTTGCAAAAGGCACATATCAAATCCTCTATCAAGAGTTAGGATTCAATAAAGGAGTAAATAAACGTGAGCGGTTTACAGTAGGCAAATGGTTATGTATGAAACTCTCTAACGAAAAGTCAAGATCTTTGAGGTGAAACATGTCTCTTCTACTGCCTTGTCTTTCTTCTTCTTCTTCTTCTTCTTCTTATTATTATTATTATTATTATTATTATTATTATTATTATTTTACTCCTTTTCAGTTTTCACATCAGTGTTAGCTGATGGTCTTTTACTGGTCTTCTTGCTGGGATAAGGTCTGGTCTTCTTGCTGGGATAAGGGGATTTATTATTATTATTATTATTTGAGTTTTCACATCAGTGTTAGCTGATGGTCTTTCACTGGAGTCTGAGTGACAGCAAGTCTCCTCAGGTCTCCAGGACTCTTCTGAGTATTCTGGCAGATTGCAGCAGTGCAGTGTTCTGAATGGTTTCAATCCTTCCTCTGATATCCAAACTTTCCAAACCCTTTTCTAATCCTTTTGGGACTGTTCCAAGTGCACCAACTACAATTGGTATAACTTTCACTTTCATATTCCATAACTTTTTCAGTTCTCTGGCAAGGTCCAGATATTTGTCAATTTTTTCATTTTCCTTTAACTTCACCCTGTGATCCGCTGGCACTGCAAAATCCACCAGTTGACAAGTTCTTTCTTTTTTGTTAATCAACACTAGGTCTGGTCTTCTTGCTGGGATAAGGTGATCCGTTTTAATTTCAAAGTCCCAGAGAATTTTGTGCGTTTCGTTCTCAAGAACAGATTCTGGTTTATGCATATACCATTTTGTTGTGTGGTCAAAATTTAATTTCTTGCATAATTCCCAGTGGATCACCTTCCCAACCCAGTCGTGTCTAGTTTTGTATTCTCGTTGTGCTAGTTTGCTACATTCGCAGAGTATATGGTTAACAGTCTCATCTCTATTACCGCAAAGTCTACATTTACTATTCTGTTGGGTCTTATCAATTTTCGCTTTGATGTAGTTTGTCCTTATGGCATTATTTTGTGCTGCAATTATAAGTGATTCTGTTTCTCTTTTGAGGTTTCCCTTTCTTAACCATGTCCAAGTCTTTCCATGTGCAACCTCATCTATTTGTCGTTTGAAGCGTCCATATAATTGTTTTTCTTCCCATTTTTGTTTTCTAGTCTTTGTCGTTTTTCTGTTTGTCCATCTGCCGTTTCTACTATTGTTGGTCGCCATAAGTAATTTGTCTTTGCTCTTCCTTGTGTAATCTTCAAGTTGTTGGATTGTGGTTTCTACGCATTCCTCTATGTTGGCAAGACCTCTTCCCCCTTCCTTTCTTGACACATACAATCTATCTCTATCATCTCTAGGGTGGAGAGCCTTGTGCATGGTCATTAATTTTCTCGTCCTTTGGTCTATCTGTCTGAGTTCTTCTTTTGTCCATTTTAAGAATGGTCCTGAGTATCTTATAATGGGGACAGCCCAGATTATTATTATTATTATTATTATTATTATTATTATTATTATTATTATTATTATTATTATCATTATTTACTCATACCTAACGTTGTTAAAAAGTATGACACTCTTTATCAAAAAGCCGAGTTCTTTGAGGTGAATCTGATTTCTTGACTTTTTTATTGTCATTATTCTTTTTTTTACACTCCTACCTTATGTTGGAAATGTTCGGATTAAAAACAACATCAAGTTATCCGAGTTTATTGTGTCAAATAATTGCATTTCTTATCAAAAAAGGATTCGGCCTTGAGTCTTATTCATTGTCAATCTATGACACAATTTTCCACCCATTATCAATTATCGACAGATCAATGAGAAATATTAAAGAAAACGAAAGAGAAATTGACGTCTAATAATCTTTCTCTCTTCGAAACCGTTCGAACATTTTTTCTTCTTCTTGGTCTCTCTTGTAAGTGTATCATCTAATAAAGCCCAACAATTGTTGTTACTAAGAAAAGATTTTTTCTTCTACATTTCTGATCGTTGCTTTTTGTTGCAGCAGAAAAAAAAAGAAAAGAAAATCACAAAATGCTTAATCTTACAATCTTGCTGAAGTGTGATGAGTGAATCATTTTTTTTTTTTTGAATGTCGAATGGAATCTCATCATCGACATCGTCGATTTCTTTAGAAACACGAGATACACAGAAAGATAATCTATGTCCCGATCGTCATTGGTACATCACCATAGACCGAAAATTGACAGTGGCAGATGTATCCGCATTAACCAATATATATATATATATATATATATATGTGTGTGTGTGTGTGTGTGTGTGTGTGTGTGTGTGTACTCATGTATACATATATACACATGAGTACACACACACGCACACACACACACACATATATATATATATATATATATATATATATATATATATATATATGAATAGAAACATTTATCTATAATACTCCGTATATGTAAAGATACATACGCAAAAAATTTTATGTACGTCTGAGCTCTCAATTTTGGTTGAATCCTCTCAAGGAAACATTTGGTATCATCCAGCTATATATATAATATATGTGTGTGTGTGTGTGTGTGTGTGTGTGTGTGTGTGTGTGTATGTGTGTGTGAGAGAGAAAAGTATATATATATATATATATATATATATATATATATACTTTTCTTTTTCTTTGGTGGGGTATCAAGTTTCTTGGTATAAGGCTGATTCTAAGCTGGTCCTTTTATCTAACAGTGTGGTGCTGCATAGTTCAGGTTCTGTAGGAGAGCGCAATGTTTAATTTTAATAAACAGAGCAAATTAATTTGTGAATAAAAAGGCCTTAAATACCGGGAGTATAGTGATTATGACCATTTCCATTCGTGGGCATTTGAGAGTTTGAATAAAGAATTGATCTGACGAAACTTGTTCATAATTACGATACCCCCGGTATCTAAGGTCTTTTTATTCACAAATTAATTATTCACAAATATACATACACACACAACACACACACACACACACACACACATATATATATATATATATATATATATGTATATATATGTATATGAAAGAATCTCGTCAAGGTTAAAGAGGCCAGTATCCTCTACTATTCACCCATAACTGGAGGAAGAATAGTATGATGCATACCTTTCCCAGGGGTATTAACGTTATATGAAATGCAAACAGCCTCATCCAGGATTTGAACTCGTGTCGACGAGTACATTTCCTACGACTCTAACCATTTAACCACGCCCCCCCCCATAGAAGAAGAAGTAAAGTTTACAAAATGAGTAGACGTCCATCAATATATTATACTAACTAGCAAATATATGCACCCTCCGGGTGCAAGTATTTAAGTTTTGATATAATAAAATATATTAAATTAGAAAGGCTAATGAAACTGACTAAGAATGCAGATAAAAAGATCTGCAACAGAGGGGGTATAATCGAAAAATAGAAAAACTTTGAAACTAACTATTCCATCATTTTCCATCACTCCCCTCTTTCATTGGTAAATTTTCCTAATTTAACTATTTAGTTAAAATAGGAAGTAAAGGATAATATTACAGTTATTTCTTCTTGTAAATAAATTTCTTTTAAGATTTATCGACGAGATTTTTGTTTATATTTCTTAAGATAAAACCAAATAATTAGAAATCAATAATACCAAGCACATATTTATTAAAATAACATTTTGAATATCAATATGCAAATTAGCCTTCTCGTTCAAACTGTAAACCGCTATTTTGTTGTATATATAATTACAATTGCATGTTATTAGTACGTAGATATGGTCAACAAAACAATTTTTATTAATAACTGAAGGTTTAAAAGAATGAAATCATGGAGAATTTGACGTAAATAATTAAGGGAATTGTGACTTGAGTTCTAATATAGTTTCGGTTACAGACAGAAAAACACACAATCTCCATTATAATAAGAAGATTAGTAAGATACGTCTCATAAAACGGAGATTACACAAAATTACGTTCGCTTTCAAAAATGAAGGGTACGACTTATACTGTAACTTCTATGATTTAAAAATTTTTTTAACCATAGTTTGATTGCAGGAATTAATTATCAAGAAAATGGCAGTAAAAATTCATATACTTTTATGTAAGACTAGAAGCGGCTACCCGGCATCACCTGGGTAGAGCGGGGGGGGTAAAATGGTAGTCTCGCAGGTCCATTATTGTTGAATCGTGAGTTGGATCGTCGCAGGATGCCCCATTAAATACCTTATGTACAAAATATCTTGCGTTCATACAGACACTCTGAAAAGAAAATGAATGTCTCCTCTTTCAAATATTAAATGCAAAAAAAAATACCTTGCTGTTATCACATAAATTTTATTTTTTATTATCTTCATGAATATAAATCAAATCTTCATTATTTTTGTTCAAAAACCAAGATCTCGTGATAGTGAATGTGTATATACATTTACATTGTCATTAATTGTTTAATCTTCTTAATTTCCCCCGGACATACATACACACACACACTGCCCTTTATATATGTACTAGCAGAGCCCCCCCCCCCCCGGCGTCGCCTGGATAGAGGAGGATTTTTTTTAAGTTAGTCCCGCAGATCCATTATTACTGAATCGTGAGATGAATCCTCGTGGGATGCCCCATTTAAATCCCTATGTAAAAAAATAGACCTTGCATTGATCCAGCTACTCTGAAAAGAAATGTTAATGTCTACTATCTAAAATATTAAATGAAAAAAAAAAATCATGCTGTTATCATTTAAATTTTACTTTCTAATTATCTTCATGAATATAAATCAAATTTCCAATATTTTTGCTCAAAAACCAAGCCCTGGTGATATTTAATGTGTTTATATATTTACTTTGTCGTTAATTGTTTTATTTTCGAAGTTTCCTCCGGACATACACATACACACAACTGCCTTTATATATATATTATATATATATATATATATATATATATATTATATTAATTACTTAATTAAAGTTATCTTATTATGATGGAGATTCGACTACTTTTCTACAAGGATGGCTTTGACATTAAATAACCCATGAAGGTTATGCTATTAAACAATGAAACCGCAACAAAAACTACCCGAGATTGGGTAGGTATATACACTCTCTTATCAATGATAATTAAACAAAGGTTACTTTTATAACCGGCAACCCATCTAGGAAAAGGAAAAGTCCGATTCAAAATCCTCGCTGTCTAGTGTCTTTACCTCATCGCAAGGAAAGGCTAGGGAAGTAATCCTCGAATAAAAATCAGGAACCGGAGTCCCTAATGTGGTGTGATGCTTAAATCCAGTGTTAGCCAGAAACTCCTGTGACACTACCGCTGCCAAACTGCATTGGTTTCTTACCTTTCCTTTGGATCATAGCGGTTATGTAGAGGTGGGGTGTTTGCTGCATGGGCAACAGTTTATCATCTATATTAACCCGCCCAGGCTGTGTAGATCAAATCAAAAATTGACACTACTCCACCGTCCAATATATATATATATATGTATATATATATAATATATATATAATATATATATATATATTACTCCTACCCTTACCCCCCCCACAAAAAATCTGAAGGTACTGTTGCTTATCTGACACACAAACGTAAAATATACCGTTTCCCTAATCTCATTTCATTCCACAGGAACAACAATTGTTGTAAGTTTTGGGGTACTTACTACGCGCATAAATCCCCAAATGGGTAAAAAGGGGCTCCTTAGCCTTGGTCGGCAACCCATCAAAGTCAAGGAAAAGTCCGATACAAACCCTCTGCCTTCAAGTAAAGTCTAGGGGAGTAAACCCCGAAAACAAATCAGGAGCTGGAGTCCCTAAAGATGGTGTGATGCTGACATCCAGTGTTACCCATTAACTCCTGCGACACTGCCGTTGCCAAAACCGTATTGGTTCCTTACCTTTTGTTTGGATCACAGCGGTAGTGTGGAGAGGAAGGATTTGCTGCTTAGGCAACAGCATATCCTCCATATTAATCCGCCCAGGCTACGTAGTTAAAAAAAGGACTCTACTCAACCGTCTCTCGTAGACAGAAGTTTACCAATAAGAGTTGAATATGTAACCTATGCTCTACCCCAGTCCAAGGAAAGACTAGGGGAGTAAACCCCGAAAACAAATTAGGAGCCGGAGTCCCTAAGGTGGTGTGATGCTGAAATCAATTTTAATTTAGTGTTACCCATCAACTTCTGTGACACTACCGTTGCCAAAAACGCATTGGTTCCTTACCTTTTCTTTGGATAACAGCGACAGTGTGGAGAGGGGGGATGTGCTGCTTGGGCAACAGCTCATCCTCCATAGGAACCCGCACAGGCTACGTAGTTCAAATTTTTAAAAAAGAAAAAAATTGGGCACTACTCTCGCAGACGGAGGATGCCAAAAAGCAGCTTTTATAACCAATAATAAAACGAAGAGTCAAAGAAAAGAAATGAGATTCTGATGAGACGATTTTAGACTAAGCTATTAAAAAAACATTTTATTTTTATTTTATTTTTCCGTTGTTCGACAAAGTCAATGACTGCCGAAAATTCTTGTGGCGCACATGTGCCCAGGCCACGTGCACCCAATCATATCTTTGCTGATAAAAAAAAGAAAGAACCGAATACAGACGCAGGTGCACGCTAGTTGCGCGCGTCGAATAGTTCAAAACGAAAACGCTAAGACTAAAAACTTGCAAACCAAATCTTTTATGACGCAAAGAACCATCGTTGAGAATACATTTTCTTGGTATTTCTTTTTTCCGATTCTTGCTGGAAGCCTCAATACTTGTGACCTTGTGTCAAATCCTTCCCGTAGGGAATATATATATATATATATATATATATATATATATATATGGAAATACGGTGAGGAAATTAATCCGACAATATGAGAAGATAAATATTTTTAAAATATAACAAACACAGGATGTTATGATCAGGGGAAACAATTTTATGTGTCAATACTTAAGCATTTCGGTATATTGTACCATCTACAGCATTATATACTATACCATTAATAGCATCATATTCACACATTCACTATACACTTAACATCTTTCATTTTGTCCCTCACATAAACATTACTTAACAGTGTCCTGAAGATGGTACAATATACCGAAATGCTTAAGTATTGACACTAAAAATTGTTTCCTGATCATAACATCCTGTGTTTGTTATATTTTTAAAATATTTTCTTCTCATATATATATATATATATATATACACTTTTACAACTATTTCCCCAAGGAATCTGTCCCCCATCTAAGCCACACCTCATCCATAGCATAGACCTCCCCGCCTCATTCAAAGAAACTAATCCTGCCCATTTCAAACTAAGACACCAACCATCCCTCCCCCAAATTGATAGATTTAAAAGAGATGTTACTTTTGGAAATTCTCAGTAAGAGTCATGTTCTTGTGATTACCTGAAGATGCTGTAGTAATACGGTTGAAATAAATTATTGTTATGAAGCAAGTTTAGAGTTTTTCCTTCATTTACAATATATAATATATATATATATATATATATATATATATTATAATTTTTTTTCGTTTATTTTTATAGTTAGATAGAAGCATTATTCATAAATGTAATACGATATATATTTATTTCTTTTTTTGAAGGCAAAATAATACGGATTCATGTTGAAAAACATATTTATTGATGTGCTCTTAAATTTTCGGATTAAAATCCATCTTCAGAGAGTTCCTTATAGAGTTGAAAATATTCCATCTGTGTTTTTTAAAGTCAACTTGGTTCTAATGACGTTGAGTTGATGAGAGATATATATATATATATATATATATATATATATATATATATATATATATATATATATATATATATATATATATAATCCAGAGAGCAGGTGAAGAAATCTTCCTTACGATGTAGTAGTTCTTTTTAAATGTCGTAGTTTGAAGAGCTCAATATATGCTCTTATTGTCAGAGTCACCGAGCAAAATTATATCAGTAAAAAATAACAAAAGATTTAGATTTTCAGCATTATAGACTATTTTTAGGCTCTGTCTCTAGGCTCCCTGAAATCGGCTATATTGCTCAAAAAAATTAATCTTCTGTTATTTTTACTGATATATATATATATATAAAATTACAATTATGTAAAAACATTAATACAAAACGGGTTACTACCAATGTTTACATTTTAAACCTTGCGAAAAAACAACTTCCGTCTCTTCTGCTTTGAATTTGAATCCAGCGTTCCTAAAATACTTTCTCGTAACGAACCGTTTATCGCGAAAGACACACACGTGTAATCGACTGCAATTAATCAATATCATGATTAATTCAGTGGATTTAACCCTGAAGATCCTTCTGGTGAAACTCGAGTAGGTTATCACTTGTGCCTATATTGTAATAAATTTGCGCTACTAACGTATTGAGCACTTTTTATTTGTTATATCGTTGTCTTACCTTTCTGAATTTTGCATCAACCAACCATCGTGACCATATTCACAGGTAAGTCACCTTTTCCATTTATATATATATATATATATATATATATATATATATATATATATATATATAAAAATTTGGGGACAGGCAAATTTATATAATATGTTAAGAGTTATCATAGTGATCACCACGATGACAATGGATGGAAGACTAAAATGGAATGAAAGGAAAAGAAAAATAATTGTTTATTGATAAAACAAGGGCCCTTTCGTCCGGTGATTTTCAAGTTTTACACCCGGAATCGATTAAAAGTCAACTTGTAAATGAATTACGACATGAATGGATATGGAATAAGGACTAAGGAATATCTTTGACAAGAGGCAGGGGGGGGGGTCGAAAATAAAACTAAGACCCCCCCCCCCCATCAAGTCACACCAGACCCAAGCCGCTCACCAAATAAAATAAGTCAGTGTTTAGGTCTTTTTTTTTCTTTTACTTTCATTCCTCCTTTTAGTCTTCCATCCATCGTGGTGATCAATATATATATATATATATATATATATATATATATATATAATATATAATATATATATATATATATATTTCTTATGTCTTTTAATTGGAAACAATAAAATAAAACAGCTTGATCACTTTCAAGTGTCGATTATCTGAAAGTACGCATCTACATACTTACTTTCATAATATATAAGTAAAGAAATAACAAAAGACTTAGAGATTTAGCTTTATAGCCTATTTCAGGGAGCTTAGACAAATATATTATATATATATATTATATATATATAATATATATATATATTATATTATATAAATATAATCCAAAAGTCCAAGAAAGAAATCTTCCTTACGACACAAGAGTTTTATTTAAAAAAAACCTGTCGCAGTTTGAGAGCTCAATGTGTGCTCTTAATGTGAGAGTCACAGAGCAAATATATAAGTAAAGAAATAACAAAAGACTTAGAGATTTAGCATTATTGTCTATTTCAGGGAGCTTAGACAAAGTGTCTAACTCTCCCGACTCATCAGATGCGAATGATGAATTCTTTATTACTTAAAGGCATTTGAAAACAGATTTTAATTTTAATTTTTATTTATTTTTATTTTTTTTAAATTTATAGTCCTGTGATATGAATTCGAAATGAAATCCTTGATATTGCAAAAAAAAAAATGTATGTTGTAGTTTCACTTCCGCCACAAAAAAACTCGGTCAGCAAAAAATGTATCTCTTAATGTATCCCTTATTTTGACAGATTAGAAAAAGAAAAACATATTCCAAATTCGTCACCAGACGAATTCACCTATTCAACCAATATGAAAATAAACCGTTGACGGCAGGCCAGCAACGGAAATTAGGAATCGACTCTACACCAAAGAACTTTTAATCCAAAAGTCCGAAATCTTTCCATGCATAAACGCACGTGGCAACTCATCAACTAAATTTTCAAAAAAAATCTTTAAATTTTAGATGTAAACAGGTTTCTTTTAATGCAAACTTCAAACACGGATATTACCTGATATTTTATAAAGAAGATTATTCTGCACACGTATTTTTCCACGACAACAATCCCGTTCATAATTTAACAGCGTCTGTGTTTGATATTTCACGTTAACATTCACATTCAGGATCCAACAACATCGTGGTTGACATTCAAATTTCGAAATGACGCAATAGCGTGCATTCACTGCGAAACTGTTTTCAACGGTCATAATTGAAATATTCACTTTCGCAATTAGCTGTAATTAATCATAATTACCTTGATTAATTCATTGGAATTAGCCTGAAGATCCTTATGGTGAAACTTGAGTAGGTTATTTCAATACAGACAGTATTACTATATATATATATATATATATATATAATGAGGATAATGAGGATGATAACAATGACAATAATAAATAATAATCCGGGACCTTTTAGCGATTATTTATTTACAATAATGGTTCCTTTCTATTTTATTTTATTTTGATAATATATAATTTAAAAAAAACATTAATATTTTTGGACCATATGACCTTTAGGCACCCCTTTTGTGATCTCGATTCATAAGGACATTTTTTTCATTTAGACCATCAAAATCCAGTTGTTTGTTAACAGACGATTTTTTAGATTTAAAAAAAAAATTATAAAACTAACCCCTAACCCTAACCAGAACCCTAACCCTAACCATAACCCCTAACCCTAACCCCTATGAAACAACCGAATTTTGACGTTTTAAATGAAAAAACATGTCCTTATGAATCGAGATCGCAAAAGGGGTGCCTAAAGGTCATATAGTCCATATTTTTTTATAAATTCAATACCACTAATAAATTTAACTATGGTTTAAAATGACTAAATAGACTTGATTTATTCTAAATCGAATAGATTTTGTTTTTTGTGAAATCAGTTATTAAGAAAAAAAATTGTTTTAGGCGAAATCTGACTAGACAGGAAAGGGATGTTTACAATTGCAACTATTTGAACATTTCCTGTCCTGGATATTTTTTTTTTTCATTAATATTTGAAATTGTTGTTATTATTATCATAAAGGAGGTAGTTTTTATTTGGACGTATGAGAAGAGAGAACTCTAATGAATTTTTTTTTCTATTTGATTTTCTCAGTATTTTGTAAAACACTATCTGATGAGACTACACTCATGTTGAGTCTTTGGTCGAAATAAATTTATCATAGTCAAATGACGGTTTGTTAATTTTTTTCTTTCTTTGAACGTTCAATATTTCTCTGTATATAATTAAGTTATTAGTTATTATACATTGAGCTCTCTTAGGGATTTATAAAAATACTTGGATGAATCTATTAGTTTGCACCTACATAAGCATACACTATGAATGTACAGTGAGATTTTGAAGATCCCGAATAGAATCATCCCTTACTTACCAGTCAATTCACACACCACACACACACACACACACACAAATATATATATATATATATATATATATATATATATATATTATATATATATATATATTAAGAAACTTGAAAAAAACAAGTGTTCCGAAAATAGGAGGAATTTATTTATCGATGTTTAAACATTTCGGTTTCTTTAAACCTTCATCAGGATGTATCTTGGATTGAAGAAATTGATGGATGTTTTATAGATGACAGGAGATGAAAATGTTTATAAAATCTTTTTTGTTGTATAACTGTATTTGTTCAGCGTTATAATTTTTGAAAGACAAGTCGCGATCCACACACGCGAAGATGTCATGACGCGTGACGCAACTCGAAGAAATGCATTCAACAAAAGACAAGAAAAAAAAAATATGATGAATATATTCATTTGATCAATATAAGTATAAGATCAATATATGTGTATGTGTGTTAATATAGGGAGGTGTCCGTGATATAATGGTTGTCGTACCAAATGGACACGGTGACACGAGTTCAAATTCTGGACGAGCCTGTTGCATATCTTATAGAATTATTACCTTTGGAAAAGCTATGTATTATTCTCCCTCCAGCTATGAGTAAACAGAAGAGTATGGTAACCAGTCTAGGTTAAGGAAAACTCTGAATTCAAACCTGGTAGACACCACTTCAAAATTTGGTTGGTATATATATATATATATATATATATATATATATATATATATATACTAGTTTATATTTCTGTGGCCCCAAACCGTTTTTATCATATGGGTGCTAGAAGGCGGTGACTAAGGGTATACATGTCCTAGGAATGACGTTAAACTCTATCTGATGGTGAGGTTCCAGTTTTGGAGGTTTGGGGAATATGGAGCACCTCTTCATCACCAATGCTCCCTGGTTCCACTCTGACCCAGAGTGGTAGTACCTGTTAGGGTCCCATCTATGGGTTAAATAGAAAAATGTATTTATAAAAAAATTGTATTATCCATTAAGAATTGATTTATGAGTGTAAAACGTACAAAAAATCTCGATGCATTTTTGACACACCTTGTTTTCTGAAAAAAATCAACATTCCATTAATTGTTCATTTCTATTGGTAAATACACCTTCAAAGTCGGCACTTTTATGACACACCTTGTATTCTGAAAAGAATTAACGTTCCATTAATTGTTCATTTCTGACTTGGTAAATACAGATTTTAAAATAGATACTCGATACTTTTATGATACACCTTGTATATATATATATATATATATATATATATATATATATATATATATATATATATATATATATATATATATATATATATAATATAAGATTGTTGTAAACAAGCGTCTATCTGTAACGATAAGATCCATTCCAACAGACATACGTGGTATCAACTGATATTAATCGAAAACTCGATTAATTTAGCGGATGTAACCCTGACGATTCAGATGATGAAACTCGAGTAGGTTACTTTATATCCATTTCTGAAATAAATTTTACTCTACATTGTATTGAGTACTTTGTATTTGTTTTTTCACGGTCTTCACCCCTGGATACTGTGTTCTCCCAACGATCGTACCCGTACCCACCGGTAAACCACTACTCATATATATATATATATATATATATATATATATATATACGTATATATATTATATTACGTATATATATTATATATATACATATATATATATCTCTTAAATAGAAGGTATACACACACACACATACACACACATACATATATATAATATATATATATATATCATTACGTATATATATATATATATATATATATATATATTACGTATATATATATATATATATATATATATATATATGTATATATACATATCTTAAATAGAAGGGTACACACACACACACACACACATATATATATATGTATATATTTACACACACACACACATATAATATATATATATGTGTGTGTGTGTGTGTGTGTGTGTGTGTGTGTAGATCTTCTGAAATAGAAGGTAGTATCGACCTGATCGTCGAGTATTACTGCAACTGAATTCAGAACGGATCCACGGGTCGCGTCTCGTAAGTAGAAAAAGGCATAAAAATTCGCAACAAACAATTCGAAATAAACGTATTTAATGAGTTGCAACCAGACGAAATGTAAACGAATCTTTTGAATCTTCTCATTGTTTTTGCAGGAATCCTCCCGATTTCAGGTGTTTACCTTTTTATTTCTCTTTTTGTTATCTCATTCTTTTTTCTTTTCTCTTTTTTTCCTTTCGTTTCTTTTCATGTATCCCCCCCCCCCGAGCTGATGTTGAGAAGAGCTGCATTTCGATTGGACGTCTATATCAAATTGCGATTCTGGAGAGGGCGAGGTATTTCACATTTAAGAGAGATAGACACTAGAGATAGATCTAGTAGCCGAGTGAAGCAGCCAGCTAGTCAATTCTAATCCAACGGATGTTGGGTGATATTGCTACGATGAGGAGTTCCAGGAGCGGTACGAAGAAGAAGAGGAAGAATGAAAGAAGAAGAAGAAGAAGAAAGAAGAAGAAGAAGAAGAAAAGAAGAAGAAGAAGAAGAAGAAGAAGAGAAGAAGAAGAAGAAGAGAAGAAGAAGAAGAAGAAGAAGAAGAAGAAGAAGAAGAAGAAGAAGAAGAAGAAGAAGAAGAAGAAGAAGAAGAAGAAGAAGAAAGAAGAAGAGAAGAAGAAGAAGAAGAAGAAGAAGAAGAAGAAGAAGAAGAAAATGAAAAAAAAGAAGAAGAAGAAGAGAAGAAAAAGAAGAGAAGAAGAAGAAGAAGAAGAAGAAGAAGAAGAAGAAGAAGAAGAAGAAGAAGAAGAAGAAGAAAGAAGAAGAAGAAGAAGAAGAAGAAAGGTGAAAAAAAGAAGAAGAAGAAGAAGAAGGAGAAGAAGGAAAGAAGAATGAAGAAGAAGAACGAAAGAAGAAGAAGAAGAAGAAGAATGAAGAAGAAGAAGTAGAATGAAGAAGAAGAAGAAGAAGAAGAAGAAGAAGAAGAAGAAAATATAGCAGCAGCAGCAGCAGTCGTTATATGTTGTTTGCAGCACGCGTTAACTCGACACGGGCCACGTGCTATTAAATCACCGAGTGAGGCGTTCTTTCTTTCCTTCTTCTTCTTCTTCTTCTTTCTTCTTCTTCTTCTTCTTCTTCTTCTTCTTCTTCTTCTTCCCCCCCCCCCTCCTGTTGGTTAAGGAGACAGAGAGCGGCAATCGGAGAAGCCTTCTTCCGTTTCGAGTCAGACTAAATTTCAAAAAGACGCTATCACGGAACTTTCATAATCCTGGAAAATGCGAACGATGAAATGAAGAAAAAAGAAAGAAAGACAAACGAAAGAAGAAGAAGACGATATTGT
>CM042175.1:33174048-33186548 GCA_023376005.1 Doryteuthis pealeii
GTCTCTGTGTATTTGTGTTCTTCTTCATCAACAGATGGGTGGACTTGTGGGCGTGTGCGTTTGCGTGTACGTGTGTGGTGTGTGTGTGTGTTCGTTTTTGTGTGTACGTGTGTGTGTGTGTGTGTGTGTTCGTTTTTGTGTGTACGCGTGTATGTGTGTATGTACGTACGTATGTATGTACGAACGTGTGCATCTGTGTATTTTCATGTTCATCTATATTAACAGACGGGTGGACTTGTGTGCGTGTGCGTGTGCGTTTGTGTGTACATGTGTACGTGTGTCTGTGTGTGTGTGCGAGCGTGTGTATGCGTGTACGCGGGTATGTGTGTATGTACGTACGTATGTATGTATGAACGTGTGCATTAGTACATGTATGTGTAATTTATACTACGTGTGTCTTTCCGTATCTGTGTATTTATGTTCATATTAATCCACAGACAGATGGACTTGTGTGCGTGTGCATTTGTGTGTATGTGCGTGTGCGCGCACACGAGCGTATGTGTGTATGTGCGTTGTACGTGTGTGCGTGCAACAGCTGTTCTGGCTTAAGATATTGGAGGTTTGACACGTTCAATGTACAAGCAGTATGTTTTGGGAGATTCATCAATATGTACAAGAAGTGAGTGGGGGTATGAGGAGGAAATGGTCGGAGGAGGTGGTAGGAGTGGTGGTAGAGGAGGTGGTAGGAGGAGGTGGTAGGAGGCGGTAGTAAAAAAAAGTAAAGTCGTCGGGGCGGCCTAATGTCGGTATCAGCCATGCAGCGAGGGAGTCTATCCCCTTTTCACTAGCGCTAGACCAAGGAGATTATTTTAGCGTGTGAGACGAAGCGCCACACCTACCATCAGCTCCTTACTTTACCGCACAGATCCCTGTGCTACTCATACGCTTAGTTGGCGGGGCCGGGTATCAAACTAGGAACCTTGTGGTTTCTAGACGAACCCTCTACCGACTGAGCTAACCCGATGGTTATCTGCGGAAGACAGTAGAGTTGGCAAATCGAGATCCGGTTTCAGTTGAGGTCCATTTGTATTCACTCCGTACTCAGAGAAAGGCATGAAACAGCTATATATAAAATATTTGAGCTATTTAGCCATAATGGGTGGGCAACCAGTATAGGAGAACGACAAACTCTAAAGTCAAGCCAGTGAAAAGTCAAGAACCGACATAGGAATGCCTAGTCGCAAAAAAGAAAAAAAGAAAAGAAAAGAAGCTTCAAAGATACATGGTCGCTTAAATCCTCAAGAAATAACGGCATAAAACTGTTTATATAAACGTACAGTGAACGCGATTCTCTAACCTCTGGGCATAAAATGAGCATAGACGTGTTGATATGTAATTAAAATCTAAAAAAAAAAAACTATTAAAAAATTAGATTCGAATTTGTTATAGAATAATCCGTTATTTAATAATATAGTTATTTAACTTTAACTGTTAATTATTTAACTGCTGTTTAATAATATTACTATATCATAATTATTCAGAACCTTATTATAATGGAGAGAATGTAACTGTATATCTGTAACCTAAACTACATTACCACTGACGTCAAAATGTCCTTAGTTATTTAAGTTTTATTCTCAACGATTATGAAATGGTCATTATTTAAATTTAATTCGAATTTTATCCATTAATCCATTAAGGGACCCGAGTTCGAAAAGTAGGAATCCCAATAAAGATGAGGACAATAGTCCGAATAATCCAAATAATACTAATTAAACGAACTATTCAATTTCTACGGGAATTAATTCTGCACATGTTTATGTTTTAAACTGCCCTGTCAGCTGGGGCGTTAGAATGCACCGACTGCACCTCTGCAGAGGGGTAAGATTCCCCCAAATGGGACTATTTGTTGGCCGTGGGTGGTGACCCGTGATTATTAAGGACGGGATCTTGGTGGATAAGCAGTCCATGACCTGCAACACTCCACTTAGAACCTTACTTAGGCTAGACGGGCGGGCGGAGAGGGTTCCCTCCGATCAATTGGCTGGTCACGTCAAGCCCTAGCACCTATATGATTTTCCCAACCCTATTGCTCTTATGGCAACCCTCACTCCTTCTTATCATATGGGTGCTAGAAGGCGGTGGCTGAGGGTCTACATGTCCTGGGAATGACGTTAAACTCTATCTGATAGTGAAGTTCCAGTTTTGGTGGTTTGGGGAATGAGGAGCACCCCTTCATCACCATTGCTCCCTGGTCCACTCTGACCCGGAGTGGTAGTACCTGTTAGGGTCCCATCTACACTTTAAGATTTTCATGACTTTTGTGAGATTACTTTCTTGTCCGCTACCCAAGAAACTTGTTGGATTCTCAAGTGTTGAGTGATTTTTAACAAATGATCTTGCAACATCGTGTAAAGCGACACTTTTTGAGCTAGAAGACTCAAGGTTCCACGTTTCTAACAAAATGCGCCATTATTTACCTTAAATGGTCTTCTATGGGTTAAATAGTAAAATGTGTTTAGAAATACAAAAAATTGAGTATCCATTAAGAATGAATTTATTTCAAAACTTTATCGGCATTAAATGACCCACTGAGGTTGATATGCCGTAAAACAAAACAAAACAAAACCAACTATGTTTTAAAGTTCTTCAAAACATAAAGGTTTCAATTTAAGATTATTTAACTCAGTATTTGCTGTTTAGATGCAACACTAATGCATCATAATGCACTAGCAGCGACTACCCGGCGTCACCAGAATAGAGAAGGATTTTAAAAAGTTAGTCCCGCAGATCCATTATTACTGAATCGTGAGTTGATATTCTCGTGGGATGCCCTATTCAAATCCCTATGTAAAAAAATAGACCTTGCATTGATCCAGCCACTCTGAAAAGAAATCTTAATGTCTACTATCAAAATATTAAATGAAAAAAAATCCATGCTGTTATCATTTAAATTTTACTTTTTAATTATCTTCACGAATATAAATCAAATCTCTATTATTTTTGCTCGAAAACCAAGCCCTGGTGATATTTAATGTGTATATATATTTACTTTGCCGTTAATTGTTTTATTTTCGAAGTTTCCTCCGGACATACATATACACACAACTGCCCTTTATATATGTAGAGATTAGTGCATCCATGGATACACTAACACTAAACATTCGTTAGGTAAAGACCAAACAAACGAACCTGCATAGACAATGCACATTTATCCTCATCATCATGTCGCACCAGCAGCACTGATATCCATGACAATCCCTCGCCAACAGTCTCTATCATTCATTGCCCTCGGAAGATCTTCTGTGCGGCATCCAGTATCCGCACAGAGCTGGTTAATATATGTCATTGCTGGACGGCCCACGCTAGCGTGCCCATGTGATGGCTTCCACAGAAGAATGTCACTTGTGAGTTTATCCTTGCTTCTCCGGCAGTGCCCAGCGTGTCATGTTCGCTTCACATGGTTGGCTTGTGTGATATGTGGCAGGTGGCCGTACAGGTGTTTTGAGTGTTTAATATGCATCATACAATACATATTTCCTAAACAGGTTTATTGTACAATTAGGCTTCATGAACAAAGAAAGTGTCATGAAATGGGACCAAAAACTTCGTTAGAAAACAATTATTGTGATTTCCATTGATCTAATTGTGAGAAAGGAACTAGCGACTGAGGATGCCCACAATCAAAGGTAAGATGTCTCTCTAGAAACATAAAGAAAATATCACTTCGCTCTCTTTGTTTTCTGACCTCTCTCTCTCTCTCTCTCTCTCTCTCTCTCTCTCTCTCTCTCTCTCTCTCTATGACAGGTGTAGGTCTAACCCTAACCCAAACTTATTTATTTTCAAGTAATTTTTAAGATATTTAAAATGTATTAATTAATAAGTTACTAACTGAATATACATAACTGGAATTCCATGGAATATATAAGTATATATTTTAATATTTTACTAGGATTCGTCCTAAGAAAAGCCCAATTGACCACAACTGAACAAAGGCGTAGGATGGTTGGCTAGTTGATTGGTATTTAACCTATAGATGGGACCTTAACAGGTACTACCACTCCGGACCTGGGAGAAATGCGGATAAAGAGGTACTCTACACTCCCCAGAGCTCAAAAATTGGAACTTCACTATTAGATGCAGTTTAACGTGACACCCAGGATTTTTTAAAGTTAGTCCCGCAGATATATTATCACTGAATCGTGAGTTGAATCCTCATGGGATGCCCCATTTAAACCCCTATGTAAAAAAAATAGACCTTGCATTGATCCAGCTACTCTGAAAAGAAATCTTAGTGTCTACTATCTAATGTTTAACGTGACACCCAGGACAGATAGAAAGATGTAATAGAGAGTGCGATAGGCGAAGATGAGAATAGGAATGTATCGATGGATCTGGCGCCTAAGGAACAATGATGCACTTATTGACCTTTGACTTAAAGATCTCAAAAGGGAAATTGGAAATTGGAAATCATTCTTGAGGGGATTTTTTGGCTTATTCACATTTCAGGGTTCTTGAATAGAGTCGAGAACGACGGATCACAAAACTTTATTTTATTGCAAAATCGAAATAAATCTTCGATATATATATATATATATATATATATATATATATATATATATATATATATGTGTGTGTGTGTGTGTGTGTGTGTGTGAAGAAAGGAAGTGAATCCGACGGTATGTAGTATATTAAGAAAAATGAAAAAACACAGGTTTAAATATAAATTGAGTTTATTGGCCAATGCTGCAGTGTTTCGATCTATTAATTAGATCATCTTCAGGGCATTTGTTGGTATATGGAAGGTGATAAGAAATTTTTATCACAGAATAACGAGAAAAGCGAGTAATAGTCCTAGTTATTTAGTCTGTTTAAAAAAATTTTGAGGAACCTGTGTTTTTTCATTTTTCTTAATATACTACATATATATATATATATATATATATATTATATATATATATATATATATATATATTTATAATGGAATACAATGAACCTCCACACAGTGATTTGTTTATAGTGGTGAAGGCTTGTGTTGGACCATCCACATTTTTTGGCACAGTCGATAGGAAAGAATTGGTGCATCAAGGGTTGCCACAAACCCAATCAACGACCGACCTCAGGAATTTTGAATTCAGAGTTATCCCTCTCCTAGACTGGTTACCTACCCAAGGCTGAAGGGCACAGTCTGCCCCACTTATTTAACCATAGCTGGAGGGAGAATATATGAATACCTTTCCCAAGGGTATTAGCGCTATGTGAAATGCCAACAGCTTCGTCTAGGAATTGAACTCGAATCGACGAGTCCATTATATATATATATGTGTGTGTGTGTGTCAACTATATATATATATATATATATGTGTGTTGTGTGTGTGTGTGTGTGTGTGTAGTAATCACACTTAAAATGCCTATAACACTTTTCCCACCAATACTCCTCCTTCCAGCCCCACACCCCTTAATATAATTTCTACGAGTTCCCCCTCCTAGTTACTCTTACTACCACTAACTTGAAAAAAAAACTAGAACATAAACACATCACCCCTGATGATGGCACTTCGAAGTGCCGAAAGTACTTGGGATATGAACTTCGGTGGACTAATCCATGGATTCCATCCAAATGTAAAAAGGTTGGCCAGAAAACTCGAAAGGATCGTTAATAAAATTGTTAAACAGGAGATATAAATATATATAGAAAGAGATCGATAGATAGATAGATAGATTGATAGATAGATAGAGATATACATCTATATATATATACATATATATATATGCAATATATATATATACATACATATATGCATGCATATATATACACATATACATATACATACATATGGATAAATATATACACATATACACATACACACACATATATATACGCATGCATATGCATATACATATGCATATATATACTTACACATACACACGAACATATATATATATATATATATATATATATATATATATATATATAAGTAAAGAAATAACAAAAGACTTAGAGATTTAGCATTATAGTCTATTTCAGGGAGCTTAGACAAAGTGTCTAACTCTCTGAAATAGACTATAATGCTAAATCTCTAAGTCTTTTGTTATTTCTTTACTTATATAATTGCTCTGTGACTCTAACTTTAAGAGCACACATTGAGCTCTCAAACTGCGACAGGTTTTTAAATAGAACTCTTGTGTCCTAAGGAAGATTTCTTCTCTGGACTTATATATATATATATATATATATATATATATATATATATATATATATATACACACATATACACACACATATATATATATATATATATATATATATATATATATATATACATACACACATATACACACACACACATATATATATATATATATATATACATACACACATACACACACACACACACACACACACATATATATATATATATATATATATATATATATATATATATATATAGCCTTAAATTAAAAATGTCAATATTTTCTGTATTTGGCAATAAAAAGGTAAATAGAATTGAAATCGTTATATTGGAAATTCAAACTTTAAATAATATTTTCAGATAAATCATTGTCGATTTCTATTTTTGATTTCAAGTTTGGGGAATTAATAAAAGATACAAAAAGCCGAATGAAAAGAAATTGAATAATCCTATTAGTTGGATGGGATTGGATTAAAAGAAAAGAGTTCACAAAACAGTTCCCCTTTAATCTTAGCTCTTTCTTCAAGATTTTATCCCTACTTTTGTTATTTCGACATCTCTCTATAATATATATATGTATATATATATATATATTATAGAGTGATGTAGAAATAAAAAAGTAGAGATAAAATATTGAAGAAAGAGCTAAGATTAAAGGGGACTGTTTTATTATATATTTTTATTATAATAACTAGCAAATATATGCACCCTCCAGGTGCAAGTATTTAAGTGTTAATGTAATAAAATATTATATTAAATTAGAATTACTAATGATACTAAATAAGAATGCAAATAAAAAGATTTGAAACAGAGGGGAGTATAATCGAAAAATAGAACAACTGAAACTTACACTTCCATCACTCTCGTCTTTCATTGTTATTTTTTCTAATTTAAGTATTTAGTTAAAAGAGGAAGTAAAGAATAAAATGACAGTTATTTTTTCTTGTTAATGGATTTCATTTAAGATTCATTGAAGAGATTTTTGCTTATATTCATTAAAATAAAACCAAACAGTTAGAAATCAATAATACTAAGCACATATTTATTAAATTCGATTTGTTTATATCAATATGCAAATTAGCCTTCCCGTTCACACTGTAAACCACTATTTGTTGTATATATAAATATAATTGCATGTTGTCAGTATGTAGACATAGTTAACAGTATTAATGATGTAAGACAATTTTATTAATAATTGAGGTTAAATAAAAATAAAATCATGGAGAATGTGATGTCAATAACTAAATGAATTGTGACTTGGGTAGGAATATAGTTTCGGTTACAGACAGAAAAACACACAATCTCCATTATAATAAGATAATTATATTAACTTGATGCTTCAAAGGAGTCTAATAATAGACGAGAAAAACTTTCTATCATGGACCCCACTCTCAAAAAGTGTTTTAATACTTTTAAGAGTGGGATCCCTTGGAAAGGATTTTTCATTTATCCCACTCATTCCATTCATTTTTAATTCATCCATTCATTCATTTTACCATTACTTTTTAATATATATATATATATATATATATATATATATATATATATATATATATACTATAGTGTGGGATTGTCACTGTTTCAGCTTTTGCTGGAACGGTGTACAAAAGGCAGTATTATTGGTAGAGGGCTCAATATAAAATAGAGCTGTTATATAATATAATAAAATAAATATATAAAGGTTTTACATATCTATTTATTAGGTGACAAATGAACATTCACAACCATATTGGTTTCATGCGATGCAATCATCAGGTGAAGATGTTTCAAATGACATTTGAAACATCTTCACCTGATGAATATATATATATATATATATATATATATATATATATATATATGTATGTATGTATATTAACCTGAGTGCTTGGGAAAATCTAGCATCAAATCGAAAGGAATGGCGTAAGTCATGTTTCGCTAGACTAAAGAGCTTTGAAGAAAATAGACTGAAGCATCGAGATCAGCTCCACCTAACTTTAAAACAAAACCGTCTGACTCCCGCCTTAGAACATTTCATTTGTCAGTGTGACTACATAACAGCAAGGCTGGGCTGCAATCACACTCAAGGAAACACAAAATATCTTCTTGATAGCATGCACAACATGGGAGGAAACGCATCACTCACCGCTGACCCTCATCTATCGTTCACGATAGGAGAGTCCACTATATATATTTAAATTCTTTCTTCAATGTGTTCCTTCACATTCCTTCATTTCTAATTTCTCTCTTCTTCCAACTTGGTCAAAAATATACATCAATATTTGTTCTGTTTAAAAAAGGGGCGCTAAATTTCCAATACAGTTTTCGACAAAAAATTATTAGCGATTGATACTAAAGTAAAGTAGTTATTCAAAAAAAAGTTTTTAGAATCTAATGATATAACATTTTAAACTTTTAAATGCATTTTTTATATATTAATTTATCCTAGCAGAAATATCTAATTAAATCAGAAAGTTTTGAAATAGAATAACTGATGCATTCATTCACTGAAAATTTCATTAAAATCGAATAATTCTCTGATTTTTGGTAATTTCTTTTTTTAGAATCATACCCAGGACACTACGACCCTCAGTCACCACCTTCTAGTACATCAATGATAAAACGGGTTATGGGTTTGGCGTAAGGGCAATAGGGGTTGGAACAATCATATATATATTTACCAATCCCTCCGCATGAGCAGGATGCCACACAAGGTCAATTTCTTAAGCGGAGTTTAACAGGTTTGAATTCAGAGTTTTCCTTCTCCTAGACTGGTTACCTAGCCATGGTTAAAGAGTCCAGTCTGTCCTGCTATTTACCCATAGCTGGAGGGAGAATTGGAATCATACCTTTCCCAAGGGTATTAGCGCTATGTGAAAATGCCAACAGCTTCGTCCAGGAATTGAACTCGCGTTGACGAGTCCATTTCCTACGACTCTAACCATTAGACCACGCGCCTCTATAACAATCGTATAGGTGCTCGGGTATGATATGACCAGCCAATTGATCAGAGGAGCCCTCTCTGACTTCCAGTCTTAAGTAAGGCCCAATATATTCAGCTTACCCCCCCCTCTCTCTCTCTCTCTCTCTCTCTCTCTCTCTCTCTCTCTCTCTCTCTCTGTCCTGGGTATGACGATGCTGAGCTTCCATATCTGGAGTAATGGGGACTATAGAGTATCCCTTCATCGGGCTCACTCCCGGGTTAACTCTGACCCAGAGTGGTAATACCTGTTAGGGTCCCATCTATGGGTTAAATAGAAAAATGTATTTAAAAACAAATCTTTTTTGATAAACGAAGGACCCAGGTTACTTACAGTACCTGCTGTTGCTTAAGTGGTCACCCAATGAAAAAAGGGGGTGATATGCTGTAAAATAAAACAACCTATCAACCAACAGATGGATGATAAGCAACGTAGTCTGCTGCTCAAAAAGGATTGTCCGTACTTTCATTAAAAAAGAAAGAAGTAGAAATATTTTTCAGTGATTGCTCCCGATTACGACAAGAAGGTTCCCGAGTTCCAAAAGAATGTTCCCAAGTTCGAGAAGGCTTCCGAGTCCGACAAGAAATAATTCAAGAAGACCGGAGGGCACATCGGCCGAAACGTTGTACAGATAACAATGACGATGGGGACAAGAGTCCAAATAATCCAAATGATACTAATTTTGCTATGTTCGAAATTCAAACTTTTTTCTTTTCCTGGATTGGTTGCTTAACCAAGACTAAAGAGACCAGTGCGACCTGCTATTCGTTTTGCTGTCTGTTGGTTTCGCTTTGTCTGAGATTCAAATTTTTTCTTACCCTGCGTAGATTTGTACTTCACCTAGCAACTAAACTGAAACTTTTATTTTCAAACAAAAGGCTTCACTAAAAATTTGAAATTTATTTTATTATGCATGTTAAAAATTGATGGATTTGCCATTAGCAGATTCTAATTTTGACTTATTTTTTTTTCAGAAATCGAATTGATAGGATTTATCTTTCAGATGGGATATCAGATAAAATTGCATTGAAAAGTTGAATCAAATTGTTTGTTTTTTTTTTTTTGTTTTGTTTTGTTTTTTCCCGACATTTTCCCTGTTTGCAAATCCCAAAGGATCCACCCGTGTTCCATTGGATTCCATTGGCAGGAGAATGGAATAAGCGATGAATCTTACTTTTTTTCTTTTTTTCGTCTTTCTGGTTTTGAATTTTTTTTTTTTTTTTGCTCTACAGCATGAGTTTGGTTCTCAAGGTAAAGAGGCTGCTGCTGCTGCTGCTGATGATGATGATGATGATACTGCTCATGATGATGATGATGATACTGCTGCTGCTGCTCATGATGATGATGATGATGATGATACTGCTGCTGCTGCTCATCATGATGATGATGATACTGTTGCTGCTCATGATAATGATGATGATGATGACACTGCTGCGGCTGCTGCTCATGATGATGATGATGAAGATGATGATACTACCGCTGCTGCTCATGAGGATGATGATGATACTGCTGCTGCTGCTCATGAGGATGATGATGATGATGATGATGATGATACTGCTGCTGCTCATGATGATGATGATGATGATGATGATACTGCTGCTCATGAGGATGATGATGCTGATGCTGATGATGCTTTTGTTCCAATTGAGCACCAAGAGAAATCCTTCATGCAGATTGGATATGTCATTTTCTTTTTCTTTTTCTTTTTGTTGAGTTGATATTGGCCAAGCCCTCTGCAAGATTTGAGATTTGCAATCCCCTCTCCCCCTCTCCCCTCCCCCCCCTACATGCCATCCACTGTTAAGTCCGCCATGTTTGATAGTAGATTTCAGGGGGTCGAGACCAAATTTTGCTCTTCACCAAAACGAGCAATAATAATAATAATAATAATAATAATAATAATAATAATAATAATAATAAGAAGAAGAAGAAGAAGAAGAAGAAGAAGAAGAAGAAGAAGAAGAAGAAGAAGAAGAAGAAGAAGAAGAAGAAGAAGAAGAAGAAGAAGAAGAAGAAGAAGAAGAAGAAGAAGAAGAAGAAGAAGAAGAAGAAGAAGAAGAAGAAGAAGAAGAAGAAGAAGAAGAAGAAGAAGAAGAAGTGCAAGTTAAAAGAAGAAGAACAAGAACAAGAAGAAGAAGTAGGTGGAAGATATGAGAAGATAATGAGCAAAAAACCTGCAACAGTTTGTCCATCTCAACTGCCGGCTGTTCTCTCTCTCTCTCTCTCTCTCTCTCTCTCTCTCTCTCTCTGTCTCTCTCTCTCTCTCTCTCTCTCTCTCTCTCTCTATTTATCTATCTATCTATCTCTTTCCCCTCTGTCCCTCTTTCACTTTCTCTTTCTCTCTCTCTTTCTCTCTCTCTCTTTCTCTCTCTCTCTCTTTCTCTCTATCTATTGTCTCTCCCCCCTCTCTCTCTCTCTCTCTCCCTCCCTCTGTTTTAATAATGACTAGTTACTTTCTTCTGACTAATCTTATTCGGGAGGTGTGGTTAGTGTAACGATTATCGTCGATATAAATAGAATCGGTGATACGAGTTCAAATCCTGGACGAGGGTGTTTAAATTTCAATTCACGCTAATACCCTTGGGAAAGGTGCAAGTCCATCTGTTCTCCTTCCAGCTATTGGTAAATAGCAGGGCAGACTGTCCTCTTTAGCTTTGGTTAGGCAACTAGTTTAGGAAAAGGAAAAGTCTGAATTACAAACCAGCTTAAAAAAAGTTCACCTTGTCATTCATCTCAAAGGTAATGAGGGGTTTGTATTTCAGGGGGGCTAAGAAAAAAATTAAAACGGGGGCTATCTGTTACATAGAGCCGAATAATAGTATGTCAAACTGGTCTCTTTACCTTTGGTTAGGCAACCACTCTAGGAGAAGGAAAACTCTAGATTCAAAACCAGTTTTACTCTGCTTAAAACATTGACCTTGTTATTCATCTCAAAGGTAACGAGTGGGGGCCTGTAGTTAAGGAGGGGGTTAAGAAAAATTAAAAACGGGAACTGTCTGCTACTTTGAGTTGAATAAAACTGTTACCGTCTATTCCCACCGTCTGCGTAACCGGAAGGAAGTTGGGTCAGATGGTGGTTACTGAACATCAATCAATCTAATGATCTGAATTTGAATTCAACAACCCTGAACTCAAATCTGTTTCTACACTAACCGTCTGAAGGCGACGGTACTCCCATCAGTATATTAAAGTCTGGTTCTGGCTTCTTCTAGCTGTAACAAGGTTGTCATTATTCTTTAGAGACAAACGCAAGACATAGAATATTTGGTGATCACGTTTTATTCAGACCGAATCTTAGGATTTTCTCTACTGAGTTGGAGCCAAACCAAGCCCATCTTTACATTCGGGCGTCTAACAGTTGACTACTCAACTCTAAACCTCTTTCCAACCATTTTGCCTAACCCGA
>CM042175.1:33194048-33220533 GCA_023376005.1 Doryteuthis pealeii
AAATAATATATAAAGAAAAACAAAATTTAGCATTAAATAACCCACAAAGTTTGATATTCCATTAAACTAACCAACCAATCAATCAATCAAAGTTTTGAGCATCATTTTTTGCACTTAGATGGAAATATAATACATGAGACGGTCTAATTGACTTATTTGTATAGAGCACTTTGCACTCTTAAAGTTTTGATCAAATTTCTCTGCAACATTTTACACTTTCTAATTAGACTGTGTCATTCCCACTGATGAAAACTATTGAACCTCTCTCTCTCTCTCTCTCTCTCTCTCTCTCTCTCTCTCTCTCTCTCTCTCTCTCTCTCTCTGTGTTTGCCAGACTAAAAAAAAGTGACGTAAATGTATTTTATGACGTAAAAGCTCAAAACTACAGATCAATAGACGCTGTTAAATTTGCCTGACAAATGAAATTGCAAATCGTGCTAACGTAGATCTGTTCGCTTTTTGGGGTTTCTTTTTTGTTTTTGACAGAATGCTCTAATTGTTCAATGAGGATATCTTCAGAAAATTCCTTTCCTGAAACTTGTCTCAATCCAATATTTATTCCAGACACAAATATCGATTTTTTTTTACTTCGGATTATACGCGATTTGATTCGATTGGATCGGTACAAGTGGATTGCTTTGTTCACTTTCGATAGGGAGCGCTGCTTAATGCTGAGTGGTAGACGCTGAACAGTTGATAGAATTTGGTGTTTAGGTGTGGGAGAGGGGAGAGATAAAACGGGTGGGGGAATATAAGGGATAGTTTCATGCGCTAATAGTTTATTGAAACAGCTCTCTTATCTCTCTATAAATTCACCGGGTAGAATTTCATAGGCCAATATAAATAAAAATAAAAAATAAACTCATTAGATGGGGGTATTTATCCAAACCCCCCATGGTATGAGGATGAGACGTAAGCTCGGATTAACTTCGGGTGCACCGCAGGAAGCATGCCCCCTGAGGGGAGAAATAAAAGACATTAGACAAACATATATATAATCACATATTTGTTCTGTATACATAGAATAAATATATAACTTTGATGAATGCATAGATAAATATGTGCACGTGTATGCACGAATGCACACACGTGCATATGTTTAAATATGATTTTACATATCTTTTGGTTACATATGCAAATAGAGAAATTTGTGTTATCTTTACTCGGATATACACATTTCCTCAGATCTATTCCTGAGTACAAATATCCATTTATGTTTTAGTATTATCTGCATTATTCGGACTATTGTCCTCATTTTCATTGTTATCTGTACAACGTTTCGGCCGATGTGCCCTCCGACCTTCTTCAGGTATTTCTTGTTGAACTCGGGAACCTTTTCGAACTCGGTAACCTTCTTGTCTATAATTCCCCCTCTCTCTCTGTCTATCTATCTATCTATCTATCTATATATATATATATATATATATATATATTATATATATATATATATATATAACCCTTCCTTCTCTCTCTCTTTCTAAATCTATCTATCTATCTATCTCCCCCCCTCACACACGCACACACCCTCTCTCTCTACCTCTCTCTAATCGTTTACATCTACCTATATTCCTTTTACTTATTTCTGTTTTCTCCTCGCTAACGTCTCTCTCCACCCTCTTTCTCTCTATCTATCTATCTATCTCTTCCTGTCTTTCCTCTCTCTCTCTCTCTCTCTCTCTCTCTCTCTCTCTCTCTCTCTCTCTCTCTCTCTCTTTCTCTCTCTCTCACTCCCCCTCTCTTTATATATCTATTTTAAACAGACTGAATAACAACAACTACCACTCGCTTTTCTCGTTATTCTGTGATAAATAATTTCTTATCACCTTCCATATACCAACTAATGCCCTGAAGATGATCCAATTAATAGATCGAGACACTGCAGCGTCGGCCAATAAACTCACCACTTAACCCATTTAAACCTGTGTTTTTTCATTTTTCCTAATATACTACATACCGTCGGATTCACTTCCTTTCTTCACATATCTATCCCTCTCTCTAATCGTTTACGTCTTCACATATTCCTTTTATTCAAATTAAACACCCAGTGTCCACATTTTTTTTTCATTATTGTTTTTTTCCAAATGATAAAACATTATCTTTCCGGAAATAATGCGACGCAAAATATTTCCCGCGCTAATAAGATCCCCTTCTACCAACGCGCATGCGCATTCAGACTCAGTTTCTGTTATATTTTCTATTCGCTTCAACGATGCTTAAAGAAAAGCATTAAACCAGGAATTTTTTAAAGCCTCATATCTCCGCTGATTCTTTGAATTTACCATTTTCTTCAGTGGCATTGTAAATTTCGAACTGTTGCAGAAACAAAAATTGAAAATTGAAAACTTAATTCGTGTTGAAAATATCTACTATGGACGACATTAAGGATCGTTTTAAGGCCTCATATATCTGCTAATTCTTCAAATTGACCCCTTGTCTTTGATGGCATTGTAATCTACACACACACAAAAAAACGAGAACTCAATTTTTCTCAAATTATTTGTATATATATATATATATATATATATATATATATATATAGAGAGAGAGAGAGAGAGAGAGAGAGAGAGAGAGAGGAAAGATCATGAGCAAAAGAAGATAGATTGATAGTTAGGGCAGAAAAAGTAGATTGATAGATAGATAGATAGATAGGAACAGAACGAGATAGATAGATAGATAGATAGATAGATAGATAGATAGATAGATAGGAACAGAACGAGATAGATAGATAGATAGATAGATAGATAGATAGATAGATAGATCGATAGATAGATAGATAGATAGATAGATCCAATCCCAGTAAAGCATTAAGCCAGGAATGTTTTAAAGCCTCATATCTCCACCAATTCTTTGAATTGACAACTTTCTTCGCTGGAATTTTGTCATCTACGCTTCGAACTGTATCATTAAAAACAATAAAAATCGAAAATATCTACTCTGGAAAGAATTAAGGGTCGTTCTAAAGCCTCATTTGGTGTAGTGGTTAGCAAGTTAGATTCGCAGACCATTGTTAGTGAGTTCGAATCTTACTGGGTGACCTTGTGCCACATCTAAGTTAAGCTTAGTAAATAACTATAATTCTGCTAATTCTTCAAATTAACCCCTTTCTTTGGTGGTATTTTAATCGACGCTTTGAACTGTACAAAAACAAAAAGCAATAATAAAATCGAGATTTTAATTTTTGTCGAAAATATGTGTTTTGCCCGCCACTAAGTCTGTTTTTTAAACTTCATGTCACTGTCTGGAATGAAAAAGAAAAAAAATAGAGGGGAAAAATAATTTCGACTTGTTGAAGAGAAGCGGGGTCAACAATGTCGTCGTCGTCGTCGTCGAATCACCAACTCAAATATCTTCAGCAGCTGAAAAATCGCAACTCCTGTCGTCACCCCACTTCTATTTATACTAATTTCTCCTCAACATCCGGGTGTTTGCGCCCCACACACGAGATTCTCGAGCCAAACCCGACCGCCGGAATCATCATAGCTATCATCCGGGCACCTGGTGCTTACATCCGGGACTGTAGCTTCTCGACTTCGGTGACAATGTTTGCATTCTGAAGGAAGCGGGTTCGATTCTCCAGTCCGACATGTCAGACAAAGCCTAGCCCGCTTCCTTCGAGAATACGGCAGGCCTTGACGTTCGCCACTCACCTCGTGTTCTCTGTCACACACTGTTCATTAGTCGATTGACCATTTTGTTAAAATCATTTCTAATGTAATTTTATTGTAAAAATCATTTCCTATGTATTTTTATAGTAAAAATCATTTCCTATGCATTTTTATAGTAAAAATCATTGTCCAATGCATTTTTATAGTAAAAATCATTTCCAATGCATTTTTATAGTAAAAATCATTTCCTATGCATTTT
This sequence comes from Doryteuthis pealeii, assembly GCA_023376005.1. Lineage (NCBI taxonomy): Eukaryota > Metazoa > Mollusca > Cephalopoda > Myopsida > Loliginidae > Doryteuthis > Doryteuthis pealeii. The sequence goes on from CM042175.1 coordinate 33,197,913, forward strand.
TATTGTAAAAATCATTTCCAATGCATTTTTATAGTAAAAATCATTGTCCAATGCATTTTTATTGTAAAAATCATATCCTATGCATTTTTATAGTAAAAATCATTTCCTATGCATTTTTATTGTAAAAATCATTCCCTGTGCATTTTTATTGTAAAAATCATTTCCAATGCATCTTCATAGTAAATATCATTTCCTATGCATTTTTATAGTATAAATCATTTCCTATGCATTTGTTAATTCGTTCATTTTTAGTCTTTTTCCATTGATCACTATTTCCTTCTTTCCTTCTTTTTCGTCGTTCATTTTTCTTTCATTCTTTCTTTCTTACTTTCTTTCCTCTTTTTCTTTCTTTTCTTCCTTATCTTTCTATTTTCTCCTTATCTATCTATCTATCTTCTTCTTCTTCTTCTTCTTCTTCTTCTTCTTCTTCTTCTTCTTCTTCTTCTTCTTCTTCTCATAATTAAACATTCTTTTTAATTTATTTTTTCTTTCCTCCCTTTCATCTTTTTTTCTTTTTTCTCTTTCTTTCTTTCTTTCTTTCTTTTCTTTACTTTCTTTCATTCGCCTTTGTTTTTTTTTATCTTTTTCATTTCTTTCTCATTAATCGTGAATTTTTCATTTCTTTCGTTCTGTCTTTCATTTACTTTCCTTCCTTTTCTTAAAATCATCTTTTTTATTTCCATTCTTTTTCATTATAAAAATCTTTTCTTTTGTTGTATCAAAGTTTTGTAACTGTCTCAGAAACAACTATAAAAATCGAAATCTTCCTTGGTATTCTTCCCTCTACAAGAGACGACGGAGTAGTGTCCAAGTTTTATTTTTTTTTTGTTCCTAACTACATAGCATGGGCGGGTTCATATGGAGGATGAGCTGTTGCCCAAACAGCAAATCATTCCTTTCCACACTGCCGCTGTGATCCAAAGGAAAGGTAAGGAACCAATACAGTTTGGCAGCAGTAGTGTCGCAGGAGTTGCTGGGTAGCACTGGATTTCAGCATCATACCACGTTAAAGACTGCGGCTCCTGATTTGATTTTCGGGGTTTACTCCTCTAGCCTTTCCTTGAAGGGAAGCCCTTTCTAACCCATTTGGGGATTTATGTGGGTAGTAATTACCCCAATCCTCCTGATGTCGATGTTCCTGAGAAATAAAATGAGATTGGGAATATGGTAAATAAAATTGACATCATAACTCACACTCATTCTCTTTTATCTCTCTCTCTCTCTCTCTCTCTCTCTCTCTCTCTCTCTCTCTCTCTCTCTCTCTCTCTCTGTTGATATACCTGTGATTGAGTAATCAATTTCAACACCCTGTCACACATTTAAGTAAAAAATAAACGATAGTAGCTAAGAGTTATAATAGGTAATATGTATTATACAATAAAAAGCCAAACGTCTTTTAGCGTCTCAATTGTTAGTAGGTGAATCAGAGTTTGATCATCTCTGATAGGGTCAGCTTGGCGAGGGGAGTATGATGTTGAAAGACCCGAAACTTCCCAGTGACCCATGCATACTACATCACTGTCGACACCTACTAGCGCCCCAAATGTAGGAGCGTATATCTAAAGTATGAATCTGTAATATGAAGTATGAATATGAAGTATGTCATATGAAGTATAATATAAAGTATGAATCTACAAACGACAAATTCTTTCCAACAATTTTGTCATGTCTGTGTATTTGCTGAAGAATTTCGAAATAATAAGACGAAGATAATAAGATCGCTTGATTTCCCATTTGACTCTCCTGTTTTCATTTTAATTCAATATTCGCAATTCACCTGAAAAGAAAATATGTTCGATTTTATTCTTACGCAGATTACCAACTCTATCCAACTATTTACCCATAGCTTGAGGGAGGTTAAGTTAACTAGGGACACGAGGGTATGAAGTCAACTGCGCTTGATAAATGATAGTTTCTCGCCAATGCAATTTTCAAACTTGGATATACATGCTCTATCAATGATATGGAAATCTCTTTATTATAAATATAGCAAACTATATTATGAATATTGTATATTTTGTATATATTTTGTAAAAATAAAATGAAAATACTGCGGTTTTTTTTAAGCATAAATGTCCCTGTTAATATAGACTAATATCTGAGAAATACTGTAGACTTACCAATTGTGTCCGAATTAATAGTGTGGTGACTATATATATATATATATATATATATATATTACTGCTTTAAACAGACCACTTAAAAGATTCATTGTAAGGAGAAAAATAACAAGAAACAAATATTTTTTTCTTTGCTATACCATAGAAGGGGGGTAAAGGGAAAAACTCGTTTTTATTTTCCCTTTACCCCCCTTCTATGGTATAGCAAAGAAAAAAATATTTGTTTCTTGTTATTTTTCTCCTTACAATGAATCTTTTAAGTGGTCTGTTTAAAGCAGTAATAAAATTCTATACCCCCCCAAAAATTTATATATATATATATATATATATATATATATATATATTATATGTATGTGTGTGTGTGTGTGTGTGTGTGTGAATAAAAAGGACTTAAATGCCATGGGTATCGTGGTTATAAATCATTTCAATACCCATGGTAGTACCATACCCATGGTATTTAAGGCCTTTTTATTCACAAATAACTTTGCTCTGTTTACCGTAATTAAACATTGAGCTCTCATACGGAACCTGAACTCTACAACAAACTACTGGTAGAGTATTAGGACCAGCCTAGAATCACCTTGTACCAAGAAACTTGGTACCACACCAAAGTATATATATATATATATATATATATATATATATATATATATATATATAGTAAAGTGGTCGGAGTGGCCTAACGTCGGTATCACCCACTCAGCGAAGGAGTCTATCACCTTTTCACTAGAGCTAAACCAAGGAAAATCAGCTTCTATATATATATATATATATATATATATATATATATAATCGAGTAATAAAAATAATGAGTATATATATATTCTTATATAGATTCCTTCTCGGTTAGTAAAGTTAATTATTTGTTACTAGCTGAAAACCTGCCCTACAGGTAGGATTTTTGGTCACGTAATTTGACTCTAAATCGCAGGTACTTTGGCATTGCCCCTTTCCAGATGGAAAAAATTTGGCTCAGCACCGCCCTCGGTGGCGACAGGCTCTTCGTAGCGGACTGTTCATGTCTGAAGCCACCCTGGCTCAACAACATGAAGCCAAGAGGTCCAGAAGAAAGCGGCGGCAACAAAGCACTGGCACATCAACATCTTCAGGGACAGCCTTCACATGCGGTATCTGTGGTCGAGAATGATTTTTGAACATTGGTCTTCATAGTCACAGGAGGCGCTGTAACTTCAGGGGGTACAAGAACTATATAATAGTCTTCCGAGACTGCAATGCCAATAAATGAATTGAAAAGAAAATATGTTCTATTTCATTCTTACTCAGAAGTTGTAGAATATAGTTCCTATTGATTCCTTCTCGGTTAGTAAAGTTAATGTATCATTGTTACTAGCTGAAAACCTGCCCTATGGGTGGGATTTTTGGTTACGTAATTTCACTCCAAATTTAACCATCATAACACCAAACTATGTAACTATATTAATATATTCCACCTCAGATGCATACGCCGCATTCTACGCATTCGATGGCAGGACAAAGTGCTGGAATGAGCAAACGTGAACAGCATGCACGCCATCACCTGCGAGAGACGCCTGCGCTGGCTTGGCCATGTCAGGAGGATGGACAAAGGCCGCATCCCCAAAGACCTACTGTATGGTGAACAAGTGGAGGGTACCCGATCGGTAGGGAAACCACGCCTACGCTTCAAAGATGTCTGCAAGAGAGACATGAAGACATACCACATCGACATAAACACATGGGAGGCTTGTGCAGAGGACCGTGCGACCTGGCGCCTCCTCATCAAACAAGGAACAAAAAAAAAATAAAAAGAGAGGAAAGAAGCCGCCACAGAAGAGACAACAACACCCCCAACACCTACAGAAAGCATCACCTTTTGTTTGCAATCACTGCACCAGAGACTGCCATTCAAGGATCGGTCTGTTCAGCCACTCACGTAGCTGTAGGTAATAATTTTTTTTATATGGACACTACGCCATCGTCTTAAATAGACGGAAGGTTGCCAACCATATTAATACGCTTGTTCCTAAATCTTCCACCCGTTATCATCCTGCCACACCTTCTGGTTAAAAATGAGACCGTCCAACTAGTCCAAGATGAAATGCAATCTATATTCTCATTATCGCTTAACCAGTCGTCTCCCACATCAAACTATTGCAGCAGCAGAACACAGGACTGGGAACCATAAGATTTAGCGTGTGACTTAGGGAACTGAGGACCCTCGCAAACGAAATTTCAGGGTGGCTTCAAATTAATAAGTACTGAATGCTGCTGTAGGATGTTCCTAACTACTACAGTAACAGAACACAATAGATGATGATGATGATGATGATGGATGATGATGATGATGATTTGTTCTGTGCAGGATTCTCATTATCGCTTAACCAATCGTCTCCCACCTCAGTTCTGCTTCCGGTTGCGTTCAAGATGAATTTGGCGCCCACCAAGAAACATTGTTAAATGTCAGACGTTCCTCAAGTTGCGAAGTTGACGTTTTACGTTCCGAAAAATTAAACAGGATGCACTTAAATGTATTTATTGAAATATTACAATTTTGAAGAAAAAAATGTAACGGATGGGATGAGTTTTTCACACCCGCCTTAGCCGGTGGTTTACTGGAGGCTGAGTGACAGCAAGTCTCCTCAGGTTTCCAGGACTCTTCTGAGTATTCCAGCCGATCTCAATAATGCTGTAGTCTGGATGGTCTCGATTCTTCCTCTGATTTCCAGTTCTTTTCTAAAACCCCTGGGGACCGTTCCTAGGGCACCAATTACAATTGGAATGATCTTCACCTTCATGTTCCACAGTTTGCTTAGTTATCTGGCAAGGTCCAAGATGGCAAAATACACGAGATGACAAGTTTTCTTATTATTATTGATCAACACCACGTCTGGTCTCCTGGCTGGGATTAGGTGATCCGTCTGTACCTCAAAGTCATTATTATTATTATTATTATTATGATTATTATTATTATTATTATTATTATTATTATTATTATTATTATTATTTCACGCCAGCGTTAACTAATGGTCTTACACTGATTTCATGTTTACTTTCCGCCACAAAATATAACAGGGCACTCAACTGCGATCCCATCTTCTGAATTCTGTGGATATAACACCATTAAATGTTTTTAATCTCATGAATAAAATATAAAAGTTACATCCGATCTGAATTAGTCCGTGAAAATTGCCATTGCAGTTCAATAACCCAGAAAAATATCATTAATTATCTTTCTTGTAAAATCAATAATTATTTTTCAATTATTTCAAATTCGTAAAACCTTTCAGTCAAACCCCACCTCACAACCATGCATCATTGTTTACGGGAATATCAATTCTTTCCTGACATTTTCATATCGGACTGGCTTAGCTGAATCAGTAGAGTTATTGGCAAATTGTTACGACTACACCAGTCCCAATGTTTGGCCTCCGAACTCCCCAGATCTTAACCCCATGGATTATTATGTATGGTGCGCTGTTAAGAAAGACAGAAATCGCCGTGCCAGTACTACAAAAGTCCAGTTAATCGATAGAATTAAGGTAGTTTTTGAGACTCTTCCCAGGGAAAGTGTAACATCAGCTTGCTCCAGGTTCTGGAGCAGGATTAAGGCTGTGATCGACGCTAATGGCGGTTATTTTGAGTGAAACTTGTCAGTAGTGTAATTTCTGTGCGTATTGAATTTCTTTACAGTCCATTAAATTTTTTAGTTATCAAGCACTTTTTCTTTTTCCTTATGAAACTGTCAAATTTCTCCCGAACACCCTATATATATATATATATATATATATATATATATATATATATTCAATAACTAACTCTATAATCTTAGCAACGCTATAAAAAATAGACTGTCCTAAATGTAATAGATAAAAGAACGAGAAACAAAACTAACACACTACAACGTACAATCCCCCGATTACGACCGACGAAACGGTTGAAAGCGCTAGAGTAAAGAATCCGAGACAGTTCCTATACCAGCTGGATCCCAATCTAAAGAAATAACTAGAAAAACTTCAGATAAAGATCATGAAAAAGAAATATTCCGTGTTTTTTTTAACAATACTTGCGCATATATATATATATATATATATATATATATATATATATATATATATATATTAACCCACTATCGTTCTTCTACTTTAATATAAATTCTATGTTGTCAGCACTTAAGGGGTAGACATGAAGTTCCATCCTAAGTCCAAGATAGGTGGAACACTTATCATCTCAAATTAAGAAATTAGGTCATTTCTATGAATATAAAAATAAACCTTGTGGTATCTTCATAACAGTAATCTGAAATTCTTTTAATACATAGATACACTTACCTGATGTTGGTGGGGTGGGGGTGAGAGTAAATGTTCCATTGGTCCTAAGGGGCTTTCTCCCTAGGGAGCACCTTCTACCTCGCCTAAAGGGGGTGAGGGCTGATTAATTGCCCAGCACCTGAGGCGCCGCTGAAGGGGAATGCCATGGGGTGGAGGGTGGAGGGGGGCAAGTATGGGTTTTGCTTCGTGCCTGCCCCCCCCCCCCGGCAAAATGATTTCATGTCGCTTCTGGCTCTGCTGGAAATCAGAAAAATATCAGACATAGATTAAATAAATTTGTAAGTTTTTCTTTTTAATTATTTCAAGATATTTCAACCGTACAAATTATGTCACCTGACTTCTGAAAAGAAAACAAAATTTAAAACTTGACTTGGTACAATGGGTTAATAAAATATTTCACACGTAGAAAAGTAATTTGGGTCTTATCACATATTAAGTCCTTTTCAAATTAAGAGAGAGGGTGTGTATATGTGTGTCTGTATGCGTCTATGTCTGTGGCATCTATCTCTACATTTATAAAGGGCAGTTGTGTGTATGTGTATGTCCGGAGGAAACTTTGAAAATAAAACAATTAACGACAAAGTAAATATACGTACACATTAAATATCACCAGGGTTTGGTTTTTGAGCAAAAATAATAAAGATTTGATTTATATTCGTGAAGATAATTAAAAAAGATCAAATTTAAATAATAACAACATGGATTTTTTTTTTTTTAAATAGGAGAATTTTTCTTTTTGGATCAAGGCAAGGTCTTTTTTACGTAGGGATTTTAATGGGACCTCCTGCGAGGATCCAACCCGTGATTCAACAGTAATGGATCTGCGAGACAACCTTTTAACACCCCCTCCTCTACGTAGGCGACGTCGGGTAGTTGCTTCTAGTACATACATAATGGGCAGTTGTATGTATGTGTATGTCCGGAGGAAACTTCGAAAATAAAACAATTAACGACACAGTAAATATATATATACACATTAAATATCACCAGGGTTTGGTTTTTGGGCAAAAGTAATAAAGATTTGATTTACATTTGCGAAAAGTATTAAAAAATAGAATTTAAATGATAACAGAATGGAATATATTTTTGCATTTAATATTTTGAATAGTAGACATTAACGTTTATTTTCAGAGTAGCTGGATCAATGCAAGGTGTTTTTTTTTTTTACATGGGGATTTAAATAGGGCAGCCCACGAGGATTAAACTCGCGATTCAGTAATAATGGATCTGCGGGACTAACTTAAAAAATTCCCCCTCTACCCAGGTGACGCCGAGTAGCCGCCGCTAGTCTTTATATAAAGGGCAGTTGGTATGTATGTATGTCAGGAGGAAACTATGATAATAAAACAATTAACGATAAAGTAAATATATACAAACATTCACTATCATCATATCTTGGTTTTTGAACAAAAATAATAGAGATTTGATTTATATTCGTGAAGATAATTAAAAAGTAAAATTTAAATGATAACATGTTATCATTTAAATTTTATTTTTTAATTATATTCACGAATATAAATCAAATCTCTATTATTTTTGCTCAAAAACCAAGATATGATGATAGTGAATGTTTGTATATATTTACTGTTGTAAATACTCATTAATTTTTCTTTTCAGAGTGGCTGGATCAGCACAAGGTATTTTTTACGTGGGGATTTTAATGGGACATCCTGGGAGGAACCAACCCACGATTCAGTAATGATGGATCTAGGAAACTATTTTTTAATGCCCCCTTTACCTAGGCGATGCTGGGTAGCCGCTTCTAATAATGAGATTGTATAAAGGTATGTGTGAGAGAAAGTATGTGTGCGTGTGAGAGAGACATTGTGTGTGTGTCTTTGTTGTCTCTGTGTGTGTGTGTGTGTGTGTGTGTGTGTGTGTGTGTGTGTGTGTGTGTGTGTGTGTGTGTAAGAAAGGGGGAGATGTGACGGAGGAAAAACAAATTGTGTGTGAAATAGAAGAGTGAAAACATTCGCTTTGGAAAAGTTTCGGGTTCTATACCGGTCCCTACCAACTCAGTACATGAATTGCACATATTGGGTAATCTGAACTGTGCGGTAAAGTGGGGAGCCGACGGTAGATGTGGCGCCCCACCTCAGCAAAAACAATCTACTTGGTCTTGCGCTTTGATATACGAGGAAATTGAGTTGCAAATGGAACGAATTAATAGCCTATCTGTTTATTTCAATGGGAAAAATTGAATTGATATACGATGAAATTGAGTTACGATTGGAACAGATTACTAGCATTTCCGTTTATTTCAATGGTGAAAATTGATTTGATATACGAGGAAATTGAGTTACTAGTGAAACGAATTAAACCAGTAAGTCAATGTTGCACTATATTTAAATCTCACTTATTCAGGGTGTGGTAATGTTATATTCTGTTTATTTCTAAATATCCTGTTTGTTGTTGTGTGTGTATCTGTTTGCTTTCGTGGCCGTCTTCTTTTTCTTCTTCTTCTTCCGAGACGCCCAGGTACGTCTGGTAATTTACTTATTATCTTATTTAAAAAAGCGTAACAAAAAAATTAGGGCGTTTTTAGGGAGGGTGTGGAACGGATTAATGACATTTCTGTTTATTTCAATGGGGAAAATTGATTTGATATACGAGGAAGTTGAGTTATGAACGGAACGAATAAATGGCATTTCTGTCTATTTCAATAGAGAAAAGTGATTTGATATAGGAGGAAATTGAGTTATTAGCAGAACGAAGTAAAATCGTAAGTCAAGGTACCGCTTTATTTAAATATCACGGTTATTTCCTATAACTCCAACCTAAAAAAGGGGAACCACTCTGAATGAATTTTATAACTTATTTATTTATTCATTGATCAACTAGGAAAAAAGAAGACGGGTTTAGGGTTAGGGTTAGGGTTTAGGATTAGTTTAATGGGAAAATAATGGGTAGATTAATTAACAGATAAAATTCATTCAGAGTGGTTCCCCTTTTTTATGTTGGAGTTATAGGAAATAACCAATATTATTTATTCAAGTTGTGGTAATGTTATTATCTATATATTCAATACTCTTGTTCCTTAATCTACCGACAGTTATCATCTTGCAACACACTCTGGTTAAAAAATGAGACCGTCTAAATGGTCCAAAATGAAATTTAAAAATGTAAATCCTGGTTATCTGCTGTTACTTATCCACCGAATATTTCTTATGAGTATCGTTACCTCAGCTGAAATAATGGACCATTCCGTTTTTATTATAGAGAAAGAAATGGAAGAAAAAGGACATGCTACACAGAAAAAATATAATAAGAAAGAAAGAAAGATAGGAAGAAAGAGAGTTGTGGGAAGACGGAGAGGATTTGAGTGCGCGGAAGCGATAACGCTAATCTGTTTCAATCGAAAATAATGAAAAGTTGAAAAGAAGGAAAGAAAGAAAAAAGGTGTGTGCGCGGGCGTGTGTGTGTGTGTGTGAGAGAGAGAGAGAGAGAGAGAGAGAGAGAGAGAGAGAGAGTGAGAGAGAGAGAGAGTGAAAATGAGAGAGAGAAAGATATATATATATATATATACACAACCACATACCTAACGAATATATATATATATATATATATATATATATATATATATATATATAAGATATACACCTAAAAATGCACAATGTTTCCTTTCGATACACACACCTACACCGTCCCATACTCACGCCATAAAATAGAATATTTGACGTCATATTTCTAACCGTCCCCTTTTTTCAAACCTCAAAAATTTTTAAACAGACTGAATAACAAGGACTACCACTCGCTTTTCTCGTTATTCTGAGATAAAATTTCTTATCACCTTCCACATACCAACAAATGCCCTAAAGATGATCTAATTAATAGATCGAAACACTGCAGCGTCGGCCAATAAACTCACCACTTAACCCATTTAAACCTGTGTTTTTTTATTTTTCTTAATATACTACACACCGTCGGATTCACTTCCTTTCTTCACACACACACACACACACACACACACACACATATATATATATATATATATATATATATATAGATAGATAGAGAGAGAGAGAGAGAGAGAGAGAGAGAGAGAGAGAGAGAGAGAGAGACTTTTTTTATATTGAACTATTTGCAAAACCTCTAAAGTAAACATATCAAACGTTGTAATAACTAAATTATCATACCGTAGTATATCCACAGGTATCGCTAGTGTATATATATATATATATATGTAAACATCCTTTTTGTTGTTATGTGTATGTCTATGTGTTTTCGTGTTCGTCCCTTTTTTTCTGTGAGACGCCTAGATACGTCAAGTAATTTACTAAGTTTAGCTTAGTTTAGCACAAAGCCAGAAATATGGGACACCCAGTGAGAATCAAGCTCATTAAAATGGGCTGCTAGCCTAGCGAGCTAGATGAATTAACAATATTGTATTGCACTATTTTTACGAAATATGAAATCTATATTAATAATTAGAAAGTTTGTTTGTCCTTTAGAAACAGTTTGCTGCAGTGCAAGTATATTTTAGTTGCAAAGGACAGATAATGATATGGGTGTCCAATTGGACACCCAGTGAGAATCAGACTCACTAGTTTGCTATCTATTACATCATGCGGTATTCTTGAACTTTCTCGACCGTTTCAATTTCATTTTGTTTTTGGGAAGAGGTGTTTAGTAAATTGTCATACTATTTCTCTGAATGTTTGAGATGAGGCTTGATGATTACTATTATCTCTGTTATTCGGACTATTGTCCTCATCTTTATTGTTATCTGTACAACGTTTCGACCGATATGCCCTCCGGCCTTCTTCAGGTATTTCTTGTCGGACTCGGGAACCTTCTTTTCGGACACGGGAACCTTGTCGTAATCGGAAGCCATCACGGAACTTTGAACCTAACCCTTTATTAAGTCCACGGGGTGTCCTGTTTTCATTCCGCCAACCATAGCTGGGGTAGAGGCGTGAAGCTGTGTTAATTATTATTCTATGTTACTGCTGCCTTTGACCAGGATTGAACCTGCAGTCTATAGATAACTGTCACTTAGAACTGTCTTAACCTAACTCCTTTATCCACTAGGCCATGTGTCCAATTGGTTCCCGAGTCCGAGAAGGTTCCCGAGTCCGACAAGAAATACCTGAAGAAGGCCGGAGGGCACATCGGCCGAAACGTTGTACAGATAACAATGAAGATGAGGACAATAGTCCGAATAACACATATAATACTAAATTGTTATACTTTGAAAAATAAAACCATTAAGCGATTTGTGTGTTTGAAAAATGCTGTATTGTTATAAAGTACTAAAGAGCTCCGATGTCTACGACATATTCTACACATCCACTGGCGGGATAAAGTGCCCAACACAGACGAGCTGGGTTGAGTCAACATAAACAGCATAATCCCCATCCTCTGCGAGAGGCGCCTTCGCTGACTTGGGCATGTCAGGAGAATGAAAAATGGCCGCATCTCAAAAAATCTTTTGTATGGCGAATTAGTAAAAGGCTCCCGATCGGTTGGTAGACCACGCCTACGATTTAAAGATGTCTGCGGGAGAGACATGAGGATATGCCACATTGACACAAACACAAATTAACAGATAATTTATCTATAATTTTTCCGATATGATATGCTGATTTGACGAGGACCGGTATCAAACTCGAAACCTTGCGATTCTTAGGCCGATGCTCTATCGACTGAAAAACGTTGTAATTATTGGGATGATTGTTGAGATTAATGAAAGCCTTAGGAGAAATTGAAAAATAAGACCATTAAGTGGGTTTGAAAAATGTTTTATTGTGAGTCAAGTATATCATTAATAATTTGATTGAAAGTTTTACTTTCTTTGTTGTTCTCTTCTCACAAGAATTCACAAAGATATGAATCTACCATATCTACTTGAATGGCATACTTTGATTAAATCGAACTTAACGGACTTAAATTCCACCATCGTATGTCGCCCCACAAAAAGAAAAAATACCAAAAATCAGGGAATTAACCGAATTTAATGAAATTTTCAGTGTTGATATATTAATGAATAAAAAATATAATGCACCAGTTATTTTATTTAAAAACTTTGACATTTTTTCAGGTCAGTTAACTTCGAACCACGTATATTTGAGAATCTGTGTTACGACTCAAATGTAGAATTCTATCAAGTTTGCTCGGACAATAAATTATCTTTGTAATCACTTTCGTTGGGAATTTTCTTATATTTATACCGTATAAGGAAACGATATATTCAACCAACTTTCGCTCTTCAACATTGCTATTCAGTTGTAATGGATTTGCAAGACTAACTTGCAAACCATCACACTACGATGGGACACCCTTTTTATACTGATACATGAACAGTTGTTTGCTCAAAATTGTATATAATAATAATAATAATAATAATAATAATAATAATAATCAGTACCAATTTCTAATAATCTAAGACTAAATCTAAGACTCTAATTTCAATTTCATTTTGTTTTTGGGAAGCGGTGTTCAGTAAATTGTTATACTTTGAAAAGTTCGACCATTAAGCGATTGGTGGGTTTGAAAAATTCTTTTGTTATAAAGTACGAAAGTCCTCCAATGTCTATAACGTATTCTACATATCCACTAGCAGGATAGAGTGCCCAACAAAGACGTGCTGGATTGCGCCAACATCAACAACCTGATCTCTGTTCTCGTCAAGAGGTGCCTTCGCTGACTTGGGCATGTCAGGAGAATGGAAAATAGCCGCATCCCAAAAAATATTTTGTATTGCGAATTAGTAAAAGTCTTCCGATTGGTTGGTAGACCACGCCTACGATTTAAAGATTTAAAAATTGTACACAAATAAAAACACCAGTACCAATTTCTAATAATTTAATACTAAATCTAAAACTTTACCTATAAAAGACTATTTGCCTATTAAGAAATGTCATTTTATACAACTGTTGGGATTATCTTCACTTTGCCTGGAAGAGTTATCTTCCCGCTGGGCTTTCCGTGCCGACCACCAGGAAGTTTGGTATTTAAGCGCGAGGTTCAAACTCTTCTCTCTCTTTTCTCCTTCTTCTGGGACTGGAAACATGGGTTAGACATTTGTGTCTACACCCCCCTCGTGAGCCCCCCCCCCACGTACGGACTAAGTCAATAAGTGACTTCAACCATATGGACTATCTTTAACACCTATATTTTATATGTACATTTAGGTATCTCTTTCATACCTAAATATTGTATTTCCATTCATGAATGTGTCCTTTTATTATATCTTATTTGTATCTTGTATTTCATGTTATATGTTATTCCATGTGCTTTTAATTAAAGTCCATCTTGTTATATGTTTAACACTCTTGTCGGAGTTTGTTCGTTTCAACAAGTTATAACATTATTATAACCTTGAATCTTACAGTGACTTCGATTCTCATTGGGCGCCCATAGTTCTGGCCTTGTGCCACATCTAAGCTAAATTTAGTAAATAACTCTAACTACGTGCAAACATGATTATTATTAAATAGAAATAGTTACTTGAACCTATATAATTGTTTATTAATTATTAGCAATATGTAGTAATATCTTATATCCTAACTGTTATAGGTGATATAACCTATGGGCATAAATGGAATGCGCCGACGATTACTATAAGTAGCAGGAACAATTGTGGTTTGACACGAAGCAAATGCGAGTCAGCTCGTAACTGTATTGGTCGAACGCAATCTCCACTTTCTTTGCTGTAAATTTCTACTCCTTTTGTTCAATACATTTGTCTACATTGTTACCAGTCGTTTGTCTTATTTTTTACCCTTAAAACCCCACAACACTAACTGTAAGCCAAAAAAATCTACACCTACTTTAAACCGCTCACAGCGGCTCATCTACTACTACGATCCTACACAACTATGTATAGATTATCACTTTTTATTCTGTTCATGCAATAAATTATCTTCGTTTTCACTTTTGTTGTGAATTGTTCTTATATCTATACAGTACGAGGAAATGATATGTTCAACCAACCATCATTCTTCTACTGGGTATATTTACATTTCCAGTTTGTAAAACAGAGAAAAAATAGTCTTACACATGAAAAGTGTATTTTTAAAAATACTTAAAACAGCCGAAACATTAATAGAAGCGAAGGAAAAAAAAAGGAGGCAAAATTATGATAGCGTCTTAAAGTAAAGAAACATAGATATTCATCAAAGGGGAGAGAGAGAGAGAGAGAGAGAGAGAGAGAGAGAGAGAGAGAGAGAGAGAGAGAGAGAGCGTGTCGTGTAAATTATAAAGCGTAAACTCAGTTGTATTAAATAAAGTAATGTTCGTTGGTCACGTTTGTCGGCCATTTAGCCTCACTGATTCCGTCGTCTTATAATGATCTTACAACGATTACTTACTTATAATAAACTAGACAGCATTGTTGCCAACTCACCGTACATTTAAACAAGCGAAACACACAATTTGATTGGCTAATCAGCCTCCTCTTTGTTTTTCCTACGTCTCTTAACTCGAACATGAGAAACTAAAATAGACACGTAACAGTTGGCTTGTTAGTAAGATTTGCTAAGTCCGAACATATCAATACATTCATCAAGAAGAAGAAACTGAACAAGAACAAGAACGATCGCCTATGGGATTATTTTTGCTAATAGAATAACAAAAAAAGAAGTCAAGTGTGCTTTTGCTCAATTCCTTAACAGGATGTGACACAAGGTCAATTCTTTTAACTCTTTGCCGACGAAATTTCACTTTATGGCTGTAGCAAAATTTCTTCGTATTTTTTACCTGTATGATGAGATATTTTACAGCCAATATTTTTTTTCTCCTCAGAACTCATTCTATTCAAATAAAATGATATTATTATTATTATTATTATTATTATTATTATTAGTAGTAGTAGTAGTAGTAGTAGTAGTATCATTATTATTATTATTATTTACTCCTTTTGAGTTTTCACATCCGCATTAGCTGATGGCCTTTCACTGGAGTCTGAGTGACAGCAAGTCTCCTCAGGTTTCCAGGACTCTTCTGAGTATTCTGGCAGATTGCAGCAGTGCAGTGTTCTGAATGGTTTCAATTCTTCCTCTGATTTCCAAACTTTCCAAACCCTTTTCCAATCCTTTTGGGACCGTTCCAAGTGCACCAACAATTGGTATCACTTTCACTTTCATATTCCATAACTTTTTCAATTCTCTGGCAAGGTCCAGATATTTGTCAATCTTTTTTTTTTTCATTTTCCTTCAGCTTCACCCTGTGATCTGCTGGCACTGCAAAATCCACTAGTTGACAAGTTCTTTATTTTTTGTTTATCAACACTAGGTCTGGTCTTCTTGCTGGGATAAGGTGATCCGTTTTTATTTCAAAGTCCCAGAGAATTTTATGCGTTTCGTTCTCAAGAACAGATTCTGGTTTATGCATATACCATGTTGTTGTATGGTCAAAATTTAATTTTTTGCATAATTCCCAGTGGATCACCTTCCCAACCCAGTCGTGTCTAGTTTTGTATTCTCGTTGTGCTAGTTTGCTACATTCGCAGAGTATATGGTTTATAGTCTCATCTCTATTACCGCAAAGTCTACATTTACTATTTTGTTGGGTCTTATCAATTTTCGCTTTGATATAGTTTGTCCTTATGGCATTATTTTGTGCAGCAATTATAAGTGATTCAGTTTCTCTTTTGAGGTTTCCCTTTCTTAACCATGTCCAAGTCTTTTCATGTGCAACCTCTTCAATTTGTCGTTTGAAGCGTCCATATAATTGTTTTTCTTCCCATTTTTTTATAGCATTGTATTTTTTAAAAACACAATAAAATAGAATGTAAGGAATTATGTGCTGTAATATATTTTAATGTTTATTTTTTTATAAATAATATTTTTCTTTGGCGTAATAAATTCGAAAACTTATATGTTTCTAGTGAACTTATTAACGTAAGCGTATCTGAAGCTCGCTTGTACCTCAATTAAAAAAGATCAATCCTATGACGGCTCATAACTCAGAAAACTCGCAAGTCAGATCACTCGTAATTCAAGGTACCACTGTCATAATCTTTTTTTAAAATTGAAATAGATCACTTAGTAGGACTGAGCCTATTCTAGTAGTGACCACCCCAAGTGGAGATTTAAGAGGTTTGAATTCAGAGTTTTCCTTCTCCTAGACTGGTTGTCTAACCAAGTTTAAAAAGTCCAGTCTGCCCTACTATTTACCCATAGCTGGAGGGAGAATAGTTTGATTCATACCTTTCCTAAGGGTATTAGTGCTATGTGAACTGTGGCTTCGTTCAGGATTTGAACTCGGGTTGACGAGTCCATTTCCTACAACTCTAACAAGTATACTACCACGCTTCCCCAATTATTTTTCCGGCTGATGAATTTTCCGTGAAAATATTTCCTTTAGGATTTCTACTCCGTAAAAATCGATGAATTGAACTTTCTGTTAATTGATTTTCCAAAAGATCGAACTGATAATTTTAGACGCTTTATAAAACAGCCGATAAGTTTTCGTTTTTTATTTGTTAAAGATTAAAACATTTCAAAGAAAAACAAAAAGAAATGTGATAATCTATTTGCGAAGGAATCTGATTCCTTTTACAATGTTTGAAATTGAATTTACGAACATTGATAATTTGTATTATTTAGATTTTTCCTACTTTATTTCCGGAGCCTTCATAGAATACTTAAGATAACTTAACACCTTTTTTCTTGGATTTTATGGCATGTCAACCGTTGTTGGGTCATTTTATGCCAAAGACATTAATGATACATTAATAAAACATTACTAAAATTAACATAAATAAATAAATAATTTAATAAAATTCCTATACAAAAATTAAAGGTAATGTTGATTGGTTGGTTGGTTGGCTGGAACTTTATTAAACTCATTTTTTAAACCCATAGATGGGACCCTAACAGGTACTACCCCTCCGGGTCAGAGCGGACCTGGGAGTATTATTTGTTAAAGATTTAAAAATTTGAAACAAAAACAAATTGTGATAATCTATTTGCAAAGGAATCTGATTCATTTTACAATATTTGAAATTGAATTATGAAGATTGATAATTTGTATTATTTAAATGTTTCCTTCTAGATTTTGGGAGCCTTTATAGAATATTTAAGATTGCTTAACATTTTTTGTTGGATTTAATGGCATTTCAACCATCGTTGGGTTATTTTATGCCAAAGACGTTGCTTTATTAATTCTTGGTTGGTTGGTTGGATTTTTCGGTATGTCAACCTTTGTTGGGTTATTTTATGCCGAAGATATTTGTTTTATTCATTCTTGTTGTGTATTCAATTCTTTTTCGAACTCAATTCTTAAACACATTTTTTAAACTCATTTTTTTATTCAACCCATAGATGGGACCCTAAAAGGTACTACCCCTCCGGGTCAGAGCGGAACTAGGAGTATCATTTTCTTAAAGATTAAAACATTTAAAACAAAAACAGAAAAAAATGTGATAATCTATTTGCGAAGGAATCTGATTCATTTTACCCAATCAAAGACTGACCTCAGGAATTTTGAATTCAGAGTTTTCCCTCTTCTATACTGGTTACCTACCCAAGGTTAAAGAGCCTAGTATGTCCAACTATTTTACCCATAGCTGGAGGGAGAATATATGGATTCATAAATTTCCAAAGGTATATATATATATATATATATATATATATATATATATATATATATATATATATATAAGCGTAGCAACAAATATTCTCATACAATGCAAAAAGATTTTTCTTAAGATAAACAATCCATTCAATCGTAAACAATTTATCTCTGTTCTGAAGGAAATAAAAGTGCTGACCTCTAGTGACCTATAGTGACCTCGCCGGTCAGCGCTACACACTCTGTTAATTCTCAAGTTACTCTTATAAACTAATTTTCAATACTCCAGCTTCAAGACTGTTTGGTTGATCGTTAGACACGTACAAGAAAGCAAGATATCACCGACATTGATGTTTAGATGAGGCGAAAATAAATGTGCTTTTTTTTTGTTTTTTGTGTTTTTTATTTGATGTTTTTTTTTTGTTTGTTTACTTGGTTTTAGTTCTGTTTTTATTTTGTTGGTATTTTTTGGTTGTTCTATTTTAATTTTTGAACGTTTTGTGTTGTGGTGTGCGACATGTACCGTAGTTTACTATTTCTCTGAATGTTTGAGTGAGAGTTATCTCTGGATTCCGATTTCAATCCTGAGTGGTGGCAGTAACATAGAATAATAATTAACACAACTCCTGTTAAGTATCTGGTCGGCATCCTAGGTTCCAGATGTAATAAGTAAGTAAGCAAGCCAATAAGAATCCGGTGTTGTTTGTAAGTCCTACGTCCAAGAGAATCCAAATGTCAATGAAATAAGCTCAGAATGGTGTCTCTATTAATACAGCAGAAGCAGCAGCAGCAGTGCCAGTGATTGGACAATAGAAATCCACCCCAGGTCACGTGGTAGTCAACGAGTCTATATTTAGGAGTGACCATTTGCCCCATGCCTTATATCAAATATAATTCAACAACTCCTACCCCAGCTATGGTTAAGGGAATGAGAACAGGATACCCCCGAGGACTGAATAAAGGGTTAGGTTCAAAGTTCCATGATGGCTCCCGATTACGACAAGAAAGTTCCCGATTTCGAAAAGAAGGTTCCCGAGTCCGACAAGAAATACCTGAAGAAGGCCGGAGAGCATATCAGCCGAAACGTTGTACAAATAACAATAAAGATGAGGACAATAGTCCGAATAACGCAGATAATACTAATGTACCATATTTGACGGCATATAAGACGCACCCCTATTTCAGTAGGTCAGATTCAGGAAAAAAGTTTTCAGTGTATTTAAGCATATATTGTTGAAAACAGTCTAGCTGTGCATTACACAAGCAGAAACATAGCTGTATAAAATAAGGATGAGAGTTTAGGGTAGGTAAAAGTACTGAGCGTAAGCTGGGTTAGTGAGCCTCTTGAGAAGATTAGCCTAGGCCTACTGGAGGTCTCAAGCTTCAAATAAGAGTTTAGGGTAGGTAAAAGCACTGAGCGTAAGCTGGGTTAGTGAGCCTCATTGAGAAGATTAGCCTAGGCCTACGGGAGGTCTAAAACTTCAAATAAGAGTTTAGGGTAGGTAAAAGTACTGAGCGTAAGCTGGGTTAGTGAGCCTCATTGAGAAGATTAGCCTAGGCCTACGGGAGGTCTAAAACTTCAAATAAGAGTTTAGGGTAGGTAAAAGTACTGAGCGTAAGCTGGGTTAGTGAGCCTCGTTGAGAAGATTAGCCTAGGCCTACGGGAGGTCTCAAACTTCAAATAAGAGTTTAGGGTAGGTAAAAGTACTGAGCGTAAGCTGGGTTAGTGAGCCTCGTTGAGAAGATTAGCCTAGGCCTACGGGAGGTCTCAAACTTCAAATAAGAGTTTAGGGTAGGTAAAAGTACTGAGCGTAAGCTGGGTTAGTGAGCCTCGTTGAGAAGATTAGCCTAGGCCTACGGGAGGTCTAAAACTTCAAATAAGAGTTTAGGGTAGGTAAAAGTACTGAGCGTAAGCTGGGTTAGTGAGCCTCGTTGAGAAATTAGCCTAGGCCTACGGGAGGTCTCAAACTTCAAATAAGAGTTTAGGGTAGGTAAAAGTACTGAGCGTAAGCTGGGTTAGTGAGCCTCGTTGAGAAGATTAGCCTAGGCCTACGGGAGGTCTCAAACTTCAAATAAGAGTTTAGGGTAGGTAAAAGTACTGAGCGTAAGCTGGGTTAGTGAGCCTCGTTGAGAAGATTAGCCTAGGCCTACGGGAGGTCTCAAACTTCAAATAAGAGTTTAGGGTAGGTAAAAGTACTGAGCGTAAGCTGGGTTAGTGAGCCTCGTTGAGAAGATTAGCCTAGGCCTACGGGAGGTCTCAAACTTCAAATAAGAGTTTAGGGTAGGTAAAAGTACTGAGCGTAAGCTGGGTTAGTGAGCCTCGTTGAGAAGATTAGCCTAGGCCTACGGGAGGTCTCAAACTTCAAATAAGAGTTTAGGGTAGGTAAAAGTACTGAGCGTAAGCTGGGTTAGTGAGCCTCATAGAGAATATTAGCCTAGGCCTACGCGAGGTCTCAAACTTCAAAAAAGAGTTTAGGGTAGGTAAAAGCACTGAGCGTAAGCTGGGTTAGTGAGCCTCGTTGAGAAGATTAGCCTAGGCCTACGGAAGGTCTCAAACTTTAAAAAAGAGTTTAGGGTAGGTAAAAGTACTGTGCGGAAGCTGGGTTAGTGAGCCTCATAGAGAATATTAGCCTAGGCGTACGCGAGGTCTCAAACTTCAAAAAAGAATTTAGGGTAGGTAAAAGTACTGAGCGTAAGCTGGGTTAGTGAGCCTCATAGAGAAGATTAGCCTAGGCCTACGGGTGGTCTCAAACTTCACCTACGATGTATAAGACGCAGGGCAATTTTTGAGCCAACATTTTGGAAAAAAAGTGCGTCCTATATGCCGTCAAATACGGTAAGTACATATGCAACAGGCAGTGTGTGTGTGTTGATAGTTATATAAATAAGCAGTATGAGAGTAAGACAAGCCACATATAGATATATATGTGTGTGTAGATTAGAGATAGTGGATTGTATGTGTGTGCATGTATATATATGTATATATATATATATATATATATGTGTGTGTGTGTGTGTGTGTGTGTGTACACATGTATATAGAAATATATGTATTTATAGGTATGTGTATACATAATTTTATGTAGGCATAAGGGTCAATAGGAAGTCAGGAGGAGTATTAAAATAAAGTGGAGACTTAGAATAAATGAAGAATCGTGATAAATCCTCCTAACAGTGTTTTGTTTTATATGCTTTTGTTTTTTGTTTTTATTTCTTTTGTTTTTTTTTTTTGTTTTTTTTTTTTTTGTTTTTTTTCTCGTCCTATTCTGTATACCTACTCCTGTTTCGGCTCCTATTCTGTACATTTTTTTCTGTCCTATATTTTCGCCGAAAGACATTAGTGCAAATAAAAGCCAATTAATAAATTAATTCTAGAAATTAAATGATTATAATTGAAAAAAATTATTATTATTATTATTATTATTATTATTATTATTATTATTATTATTTACTCCTTTTGAGTTTTCACATCAGCATTAGCTGATGGTCTTTCACTGGAGTCTGAGTGACAGCAAGTCTCCTCAGGTCTCCAGAACTCTTCTGAGTATTCTGGCAGATTGCAGCAGTGCAGTGTTCTGAATGGTTTCAATCCTTCCTCTGATTCCCAAACTTTCCAAACCCTTTTCCAATCCTTTTAGGACCATTCCAAGTGCACCAACTACAATTGGTATCACTTTTACTTTCATGTTCCATAACTTTTTCAGTTCTCTGGCAAGGTCCAGATATTTGTCCATCTTTTCATTTTACTTCAGCTTCACCCTGTGATCTGCTGGCACTGCAAAATCCACCAGTTGACAAGTTCTTTATTTTTTGTTTATCAATACTAGGTCTGGTCTTCTTGCTGGGATAAGGTGATCCGTTTTTATTCAAAGTCCAGAGATTATTATTATTATTATTATTTACTCCTTTTGAGTTTTCACATCAGTGTTAGCTGATGGTCTTTCACTGGAGTCTGAGTGACAGAAGTCTCCTCAGGTCTCCAGGACTCTTCTGAGTATTCTGGCAGATTGCAGCAGTGCAGGTTCTGAATGGCCTTTCAATCCTTTCCTCCTGATTATACATGATGAGCGTCCTATAATCTCTTTTCAGATGTCTCTCTGGGGACTGTCCAGTTGCACCACACTACCAAATAGAGCTGGTCTGTGTCGTGGTGAGTGATCCTGTGAACCTCCCCATCATATAGACGTTTCGCATTTAATGTCTTTATCTCACCAGGATCATTGTTTCATAACTTATGTTACGCGTTCTCTGGCGAACCACCGGCCGTCGTCCATATTATCTTGGACTCATTTTATGATCTATTTAAATTTCCGTGTTAACTTCCACCCCGTGGTTGATCGATTTTAGGCAAGCTTGGTCTAAAATCTCGACCACTAGATATGACGAAGTTCTGTTCTTTGGGTTAATCCACATCATAGTGTGGTCGTGGACATTCTATTACTCTTGCTGAGGATAAGGTGATCCGTTGCTGTGTCAACTTGAGCTCCCTAGGAGCAACATTTTGTCCGTTTCGTTCTCGATTTTTCCGAAGAACAGATTCTGGTTTTGCATATACCATTTTGTGGTGTGCGTCAAAATTTTATTTACTTTGCATATTCCCAGTGATCACGCGGCTATTTCCCAACGCCGAGCTCTTGCTCAACTAGTTTTGCCCTGATTCTCGATTTATCTCTCTCT